>CM034155.1:18628634-19041189 GCA_019776745.2 Taxus chinensis | reverse complement strand
CTTTTTGGTTTCATGTTTATGTGATTGTGTTTATGTTACTACTTTCTTATGGCCTATGTGCCTCGATTTTCCTTTGACACCATGGGTGTCCCATGTTTATAGCATCACACTTATCTTGTTTGTAATTGTTTTCTCTTGTTTGCATGCCTATGGTCCCTTATTGTCTTGCGATACTATGGCTATCCAATGTTTGTAGGCCTATAGGCCCTGATTGTCTTGTGATATTATGGGTATCCCATATTTTCATGACCTAAAATCCTTTTATATATTATTGTATGTCATTGTTTTAATTTGGATACATTGTTATTATTCTTGTTCTCTTCTACATGTGTTATTTATACTAGTGGATTTAGTTACTACTATCCTTATTTGTTTACTAGCAATTTTTTACACATCATGGTTTCCATCATGCACAAACACCTTTATTTTTATAGGTATAGGTTCTCCCTGGTGGCCACCTCTTTAACAATCCAAAAATATTTTTATACATATCCTTCAACAATATTTCTTTTCAGCCACATGCTCAACCACAATTTTCACACATGCATGAAAACAAGGGGCATCTATATAGGTTTATTCTAAATTTGTAATAGACATAAACATAATTTTTGGGGAAACTCTAGGTGAAGATAGGGTACATGCACCTATAAATGCAATTATACATAGAATTTTAGTAAAATCAGCATAGGATTAAAACCCTACACTTTGGTCAAGACTGTAAGGTTAGGCATTAACCACCCATAAGTTTCTTACTAGGGGAAATTTCAGCAAAGTTTTTAGCATTTTTAGTTTTTAACTTTTTTATACAGGTTTTACTACAAATGTTCACACTCATATTACTTAGATCATACCAATACAGGGGCATGAAATTTTTTTCCTTCTTTGCTCAGTTTCAGTTTCAGGAATCTTACGAGCATATTTATCCTTCCTAGTTTAGATTTGTTAGTACATTTTCAACATGTTTTAGTTTTATTTTCCATTCATACTGATTTTTTCAGCATATGGGGATATTTTGGGGGCACTTATTCTATTTTGTATTGTATATCCTTATTTGCAAAATTGGGTCTAGATCCATTTGTAGTGATTTGATTCATGGGGTTATGGAAGGCAATGAAGTAGTTAAGGGATTCATGGGTAGGATTTCCTTCCTATTACACTTTGAGGGGAAGATATCAAATTTACTAAATAACTTTAATACATGTCCTTGTTCCTTTACATGGACACTTTTCACCTCTTTCTTCTTCTTTATCAACACATTTCTATGTTGGGTTACATGCACCTAACACTTTGGTTTCTCCTCGACATTGATTAGGGGATAATCACCCCCAATATTTTAGAAAATTTTAGCAATAACAAATATATAAGCATGAGAAAAAAGGTGTATTCTTTCCTGTTTTACATCTTTACATTTTACATATATTAAAATTCAAATCTTTTTTTTACAAGTTATATTTGAGCTACATTCAATTATCTATCATGAACATTGACTAAACTATATGTTACAGGTTTCCTCATGGAACATGCTAACACTAAGCATAACCAACTACAAAACAAACATTTGAGCAAAGGAAAAGTGTGTTTACACACTCATATATGATTTCGTTTAAGCATGCAATTATCAATTTCATACTTAAAGGGGAGGAAATGTAGACACTCAATTTTGGTAATTAGCACTTTGGTAACCCTTGATTTGACTATACACTCTTACTATGATAAATACTAGTCCATTCTCACTTAGTAATTTTCAAGGTCCATTTTTAGCTTGTTTATCCTTGCTCACTAACATGTCGACTATCCAATTGTTCTATAAGGATCAATATAAGGCCCCATGCACATTGAAGAGGTTACACTTCCATTGGAGACATGAATGCTCCAAGTAGTAAGAAAAAACTCAAATCACAAATGAAAATCAAGTGTGATATAAATGGGGTCTAGCATTCTTATAGATCAAAAATAAGAGGTACATATAGGAGTGTTGTGTAACTCTTGTACATGACATGTGAACACAACCCTAACTAACCCTAATGACATATGATCTCACTAAGTGAGAAGACTAACCTTATGTGGTGGAAAATTTTTTGAGTGAAGATGAAACAATTCATATACACCAACACCCCCCTTTATCAAATCTGAGGTAAAGGTCATGGAAAGTTAGAAAAGAAAGATAAATCCCCTAGAAAACTAAAAAGGATGTGTTAATGGGGCCTGGAAGTGAAATTCTTGATAGGGTACCCATGTAGAAACAACAATATTTCTAGAAAAGAAGAATAGGAGAAAGGAAATGGGTCCTAGTAACTAGGACTCATTAGACAACCATGTACAATAAAGATCTCAAATGATGGAGAAAAACCCCTAAGGGAAAAACATCCACTTATAAGAGATAAAAGACTCTCATAAATAACCTAATAAATTTATGTCAAATGAGTCCCAATAACTAAAGGCCTTAAAAGGTACACATGTATAAACTATAATATTTCTACAAGAAGAAGATGAGGATAAGAATAAGAGAACTAAAAATCTCCTCCAAAAGATTATTTTTGATGAAATCATATGGAATATGAAGGATCTAAAAAATTCTTATCAGTGGTGGAGGTAGGAGGAACATAAAGTGTCTCTAAAGGTTAGAGAGAATATTGAAGAGGAGAGGAAGAAAATAAGGACCAAAGTAGATGTGAAAAATCATTAGTGGATCTTACCCCAAGACAAGAGAACAAGTAAGAATACTTGGCTTCAACAAAGGGTTGGTAGAAAATTATACAATCAGATCTAAAGTCTATAACTCTATGAATTCTCTAAGAAGAGTGTCGATGATATGGTCCTCTACATGTATATTGAATAAGTTCCATCCACATCGAACAAATTTGTTTTCCTTAAGAAGAATATAAATTTTGTACTTAAATTCCACCCACTCCATGAGGGACCACAAAGGCAGCAGTACGAAGAAATCTGAATCTAGTCCATGGAAATGTGACAAAGTTCTGGCAAGTAAGCACACAAGAGATAAATGTAATGCCACGAATGTTAAACTATCAAATTATGAGAGGGGAACATCCACTAAAAGTATTCCCAAGTGAAGTGAAGGTAAAGTAACAAACTCATCAATAGTAGAAATATGATCCACAAGAAAGGTTGGATAAGTAATAGTCTCTAAAAAATCAGAAGTGATAAGATTCCCATAAGGGGAACTCCCAAAAAAGGAGATGAAGGAATCCTCTAAAACACATGTAGAAGGATGAGAAAAACCTTGTACAACAACATAAGTAGGTACTGCAAAGAGACAAAAAATGTCTGGAAAACACTTGTCCGAAGAGAATGGCTCTACAAACAAAATGGAAGTGTCTAATAGGTGTGAATCATCAACATACGAAGGAGGAGGATTGGAAATTAGATCACACACTAAAAGTGGAAAGGAGGAATATGAAATGAAATTATAAGGCTGGGAATAGTATTATCTAATGTCTAATGGGAAGGTAGGAGTTTCAACATTCTCTAAAAGGTTGCCAAGATAAGGTGGAGAGGATTCCTCATATGTAATATTTTCATAAGAACTAGAAGAGCAATCCTTGTCATCAGGGATACAAACATGAAATTTTGTGTCAAAATAACTATCATCACATGAAGACAGAGAGGAGATGAATGTATCAGTAGGAGAAGAAGTAATGGTAATCTCTAAGGGTCTCCTAATAAGGACTGAAGAATTTTCCAAACAGTGTGAGGACACATTGTGTACACTACATGATGGTGGAGAGGCCTAGAAATGTACGTAAAAAATGACCAATGACCATGTTGCAAGTGTCAATCTAGTATTCAATATGATCAAGATCACTTATGGTAGGTACTCATTCATACAAGTAGAGATAAAGGTTATCATGAATAATAAAATATTCCATATTTGAACGCCACAGTGCATAGTTAGCCCTACCCAAAAGAAGAGGTGGAGGATGTAATTAATTAACTAAAAATGGACTAAGTAGTGTGGGAATAATTAATCTAAGTTATGAATAGTTTTACTAAAGTAAATAAATGTAGCAAAGGAGTATAATAATTATCTAGAAAAATATGTAAAATGACATGCTAACCTAATGTGTAAAAGAGAGTGAGGAAAGAACGTAGCTGATAATTGATGCCTATAAGAGAGTGTCATAGAGATGAACAAAAAATTAAAAAATTAGGAAAGACTATGTAGGGACCCCAAAAATGAAAAATTTGGGTGAAATAGCTAGATTAGAGCGCTTGGGAGAGGATTGGGGCACTCGTGGGTGCTCTGGTAAGCAAAAAAAGAACCCTAGTTTGGGAAAAAGGACCAAAACTTGTCTTCATAGGTCCTGAAGATAACTGATAACCTTCACTTCTTGTCTCATTAATTTTCTTATATTGTGTTGAATACTCCAAATATTCTAAGAGGAAGAAATGACCTGCAAAATACCAAAAGGAAGTATCAAAACTCTAAAAAAATAAATATGCATATGAATGGGTCAGAATAACCTTAACTACCACAAGATTGGGCTTACTAACTAAGTTTTTCACCACATTTTGGACCCAGATGTAGTTCTAGTGTTCATGTGTAAATGTCATGCCCTAGGTTCTCTTGTGTTAGTCACACTTTGTGAACTATCAAGCAATAGCTAAATGTAAAAAATGTAATAGAATGTGTACATGGAATATAATAGAATCCCTCCCCCTAGTAAGTGTGATGTAGATTTCCTAGCTTGTGCCTTGATGATGGAGATATGTGGATGTTAATGCAATAGATGGACACAACTCTAGATTGAGTGATAGTATTAGGTGATGATAGGTCCCTCATTATGGTCTCATAACTTTATATTTATAGGATTCTCTTTCTCTAATTTCATAATTAACCCCGAATAGGCCAACTGTAAGAAATATAAAGATGGAAAATGGCTAGAAGAGGCCCACAAAGTGGCAGGAAAGTGCAAAAAGGACCAGGGAACCCCCAAGTGGGACTAGGGCACCCAAGGATGACCTAGTACTAAATCTGGGTGCCCTAGCTGAGGCTATAATAACACAAGATGTCCAAAAATTGTTGGACATATGGGTATAATAGTTCACAAATTACAAAATAAAATAAACAAGATGGCCAAAAGGATGGGGGTTAATCAGTAATTTATTCACTCAAGAACCTTCTAAATAGTAGTATGAGAGCGAGACAAATAAATGTCTAAAGTACATTATTTTGTGACTACATTTTTCCCCCACTTTATGGTGGTAATCGGAAAGCTCAGTAACATAAATTAGATAGAGATATGTACCTGATGTCCATGAATAATGTAGTATAAATGTTCTGAAGGACTAGATAAAGCATGGAATGAAAAAATATGGAGTGTGGAAACTATAGATGAAAAATGTGCAAAGAAAAAGTGATGAGAGTGAACCTAGGGTGGAACTCGTGTGTAGTTTTTGTGGTGTGTGATGTACCTACATGATTAGTAAAGGGTGTGTTATCATGAAGTTTTGTTGTTGTTGGTATTATTAGTGTTATTTCCCCCATTTAACTTCTTGTTTCTCATACGGTCAGACTTGTAAGGAGAAAATGATCAAGTAGTCAAATATGTATGTATGTAAATGTAAAAATGTTATGTAAAAGATGCATGTGTATGTAAAATACGCTAATGTAAATGATAAATTTAAAGGTAAAGGTAATGGAACATGTGCACCTTATCCATGTTGAGAGAGAAAGTGTAGAAGGATATCCTGTACTGTGAGTTTTTGGGGTGATCTCATGTCATAGGCCAAAGAAGTGTAGGGAGGAAATTTTTTGTATCGTCCAAGCTCTAACTGCTTCCCTAAACTGTGTGTAGATATCTTTGTACTATCCTTATTTTTCGATCAATATGAAACCACTGGCCAAAGTCATATAGAGAAGCACACCCACTGTAACCTCCAAGCCTATAACTACTTCCCAAAAATCTTAAGGACACCATGTTTTATAAAATCCACTGTGTATGGGGTTTATAGATTGGTCTGAACCCACTCCTTATATGCAACCCACAATAAAAAGGGCAGAAAGTGCACTGAACTAAACCATTGTAACTACATGGTTTAGTATAAACCCCAAAATGATATCACCCTCTTTAGGGGTACATGCAATGTCATTGATAGGATACATGCAGCCCCAAAATAGGACCAAATTCATGTATGTTATAACCCTGGAAAGGTCTTGGTAGAAACCAAGGCATGCAAAAATAATAAGGCTAGCCAAAAACAAATGTAAACATGCATGCATGTAGAAAATAGTTTATAAGTTATGCAAACAATGTAAAAGCTACCGAGAAAAGTAGTTTAAACACATAAGAAGACAAGTAATTTTCACAAAGTGGGATACAAACATGGGACATCACTCATGATGTCACAAGACACACAAGGCTGTTATGGCCTCAAACAAACAAGTGTAAACACAAAACATAAAGCAAGGCCAGAAAAAAAAAAAGTAATAATAGACAATGGAACAAACAAGTATGGAAACAAATATCCCTACATAACAAAGGTTACACATGAAGCACCCATTAGCATGTTATAAAGATAGCTAGTATGTCAAAAGTGTGTATAAGAAAGTAATGTAAAGTGCTAAGTTCAAAATGAAACAATAGCACCCGTAAGATACGAATGTGGATGCCGCCAATGACCAATGTAGGAAGGGTAGAAGGTGAGCATCCATGTTGTGTGTAAGAGACATGTATCTATGATCACAACTATAATAAGGTGTGAATGTGCATGTGTGGATGGTATAAATAAATTACATACAAGTAATCAAACTAGCATGTGTAATAAAGTGATCATGAACACCAAAAGTAAGCAAGAATGTAAGAAACCATATATGCAGTATGTTGTGGATGGATCTAATGGAATAATAGGGTATGTTTTCCATCTGAATGAATTGAAATGTATGTAATGAGGTTCATTTGGTTTTCCCCCTCAAAATTCAACAATGAACCATAAATGTGAGTGTGTCATTGGTAAATGGTCGAGTAGTGTGTTTTGTATCTAACACATTGTGATGAATGTGTATGCGTAGAGATGAGATGCAACCTAGTGACGATGTGTGAGAACCTTATAGCCAAAGTGTATATCCTAACAATATGAACATATAAGTGATGATTTAGCCTAAGGGTATATCACTATAATATGAATAGATACCACTAAAATATCATAAAATAGGTGACAATTCAGCCTAAAGTGTATGTCACTATCTTAGGATGCTTGCATGCGTGATGAGTGTAAGTTCCATTTGATTTGTAAACCCTCAGCAGTTGAGTATGGACTGATAAACTAAATTGTGTCATTAGGTAGTGAGTGTAGCACGTAGAAGACAAGGCAATGATGAGAATAAATTACTATGTGATAAGTAGAATATATAAATATGTGGTTTGTAGAATGCAATTCATGGTGTGTAGAAATGTGTAAAATTTAGTGTATAAGACGACATGTAATGTATGCAGAATATTAATGTAAGGCTAGAATCCTGTATGATGAATACTACTATAGTATTTAGAATATGTGTGAAAATGTGTGGTGTAATCTGTATGGTATGTAGATAATAAAATAATGCATTGTGTAGGATAATTAGTGCAGGATGTAATATGCGTAGACAATGGTGTATGAATAATGATGACTAGAAGTATGTATGATGTATAAATGCAAAAATTTCAAAAAAAAATTAGGCTAAATGTAGGATGTATGGTGTATGATGCATATTGTAGGAATAGGTGCAGTGTGTGGGGTTCAGTGTAGTAATAATCCCTCAACATTCAAGTGTTAACCAAAGCATAAGAGTGTGTCATCAGGTAATGATGTCGCTAAAACATGTCTATAAGTGTGTGAGATGATATGATTCTATGCATTAATGCAGAGAGTGTGATGTAATATTATGTAAGAATGATAATGTAAGAATGAGGGATATGTCGATGATGCTAATGTGATTGGGGGTTGTGTGAGCTATTATGCCCATCAAGTATGTATGTAATGAAAATATAGTCAAAATATGTTAAGTGGATCTATATAAGGAGTAGTTACTTTAACAAAAGTGATGGGACCCTAAATTGGTAGAGGAGTGTGATCATCTTATTTTTCATCACCATAACAATTCATATCCAGATCCCAGTCATCAATATATGTATAGTCGATAAAAAAATGAGGGCATTACAAGGTTAATGGTAAGAGATAATGGTGGAATCTACATGATGGTGGTGAAAGTGAATATATATCATAAACACTAGGTGAAGGATTTGTGGTTGGAACAAAATTAATTTGTTGGAGCCTAGATTAAAAGGGAGGACAAGTTGCATTGAGTCTCAAAGAAGACTGGTTAGGTTGACTTGGAAATGTAGTAGATGACTTAGTAGGAGGGGTTTGTGAACTAATTTCAAGATAAGGTTGACTTTGTTGACTTGGAAATGTCGTAGGTGATTACATAGGTGATGTTTATCTGTCCAAAGAAGGTGCAGAAGAAATGGTGGCGTGATGCTCATTAAGTGGAGAAGAAGCAACATCAGAAATAGGATAATCATGGGAGGGAACTATATTATTTTTCTGACTAGGTGAAGAATCATTATTCATAGAAGAAGTGAAGGAGAGGGTGATGAATGCATGAGGAAAGAGAGAATGATGAATTTATGAATGTCTTCTTAATTGAATTGAATACAGCAATAGGTACATGTAAGGAGTGACTGTTTAATAGGGTGGCTCAAAGGAGTTTCATGAATAAATTGAATGCATGAAGGAATCCTTGTATGAATGAGAATTTGATTTTGATATGGTGAGCAGAAGAAAGGTTATTTGAGGGTAGAAATAAGAAGAAAAGTGAGCTAATTTAAAGGTCACCATTAGGTATATAAGATAACAAAACAAGTGTGATCAAAACTCTGAAAAAGTATAAGTTACAGCTTAGTATGTGGGGAGTTGTTGCTTCCCTGTAATTTGAATCTTACTAAAGGTTGATTATTACTGGACTAAACTTGGGATTTTAAGCTTCCAGATAGGTTGAAGCTTGTCAAATTTTGAATAAAATATTTGTTGAATTTTAGAATTGCAACTCCAGGTTGAAGTGAAGCTCAACCATGAAATCAATGTAACATTTGCAAGACATTATTATCCTAAGTTATTTTTTGGTTTCAGTGGGTTTTTCTCCCAGTTTGGTTTTCCCACATTAAATTCTATCTACATGCACTCTCTCTCATATTTACTACTTGTGAATGTTTATTTGGCTCTAGAATGAAAAATTAAGTAGATTGAATTGTTTTTCAAATATTGAGTTGACACTAATTCACCCCCCTCTCAGTGTCCTTATTTCCAATAAATCATACTAAGAAAAACAATATAAAAAAAATCTCAAGTAAAATAATATGAGGCAAAGATTCAAGATCTAGAGGATAAACATAAGGTTGTTATATAAAAATTTGATGAGATAGTGAGAAAGTTAGAGATGAAGATGAGTTCCATGACTCTAAATTTGTAATCCAAGGAAGAATAAGTGACTCTTCTTAAGAGATATTTTTTTGATGCAAGAATTAAAGATAGGTCTTTTCAAAGGTTTGAGAAGAGTACCAAATATCTTAATGATCTTCTTTATAGTCTGAAATTAGTAGGTGATAAAGAAATTTTGGGTTTCAGAGAGGACTTAAAAGGTAAGGAAATTATGTAAGAAGATAGCATTCCATTAAGGATGATGAAGGTCCAAGAACCAAGGAAGGAAAGAAACAAAACCTCATCAAAGATAATGTGAATAAAATTTCCATAAGGCATCCTAATGCTTCAAGGTATGAAATGTTATTTAATGATTATTATTTTACTTACAATGGATTCGGTCATAGGAAAAAGGAGTATAGAATTTTTTCTAGAAATGGTCACCCTTGGAAGGATAGTAGGAGTGAGTAAGAAAATAATATTGTGTGCTACAATTGTCATGAAATATGCCATACTTCTAGGTACTTCTTGTATGAACCTTCAAGTCAAAATTGGGGTGTTGAAGGCCACAAAGGTAAAATTGAAGTTGTGTGTTTCGTTTACAATGAATTTGGTCATGTTGCTAGAGAATTTCATTATGGTTTCTCAAGGAAAGATAAGATATTTCAAGGACCTATAGTGTAATAAAATATCTTTCATGGTTCTATAATGCATGCTAGCAGTCAATACAGGATATGGGAATCTAGAAGGAATAATAATGGTCCATCTAGAGCTGATATGGATGTAAGACAAGGCATGTCAAAGAGCTCATAGCATAAACAAGAGTATGGAATTGAGGTGTAGGTATCTAAGACTTCTTGGTTTTTCTTTAGGTCACTCTTCTAAGTTGATCATGAAATATATATGCCTCTTCTAGGCTTCTTAGAGGTATAATGATCCATATGAACCACTAAGAAGACATGGGGTTGATTGTTTCAAGTATATTGTTTTTATGAGGTCAAATTTTTTCATCAAGTTGCCAAGGTATGTCATGTTGTCTTATGTATCTATTAAAGTAATGAAAATGTGTAGTCATCGGTCAAGAATTCTTTCTAAGGGTGTACAGTCAGGTTTGCAAGTATGTCATGTCTTTTAGCCTATGAATGTCATGATATTCAATAATGATGGTTGAATCCTTTTTATAATAACTCTAGGCATGTTTACTATTTTAATTGAGTTACTCATATAGCATAAGTTTCTTAATTCAAGTATGAATTCATGTTATGATCTCAAGTGAAGAAAATGTCTCATTTTCTCAGTAGATAAGAATGTTTAAGTTTTGTATACCATGTAAGTCAAAATATATGTCTGAGCATAAGGTCTTATTAGTCCGTCAAAATTTCCATATTGAGTAATAGTAATGGATTTACTATTGAAGTATTTTCATAAACCATGGTATCTAAGTCAATTATGATGAATTTCTTAGTCATCTTGTCAAAATTATTGATTTTAGTATTCATGTCATGAGTAAGGTTATGTGATCTTCCAATGTTGTAAAGGGTATATGTCTTGAAGTCAAAGCTTAATTGAATTATCAAGCACATTTAGTTTTATTTAAGGAAGTGTGAAGGTATTCATCATGGTTTAAATATGGTTTAAATTCCAAGAGTGCATTGACATCAAGGATATGGTATAAAGTACACCAAAAGGTCATAAATGGGTTCTACCATGCATATATAGGTATATGAAGGAGGAAGTATATGTTATTCATGATGAAAATTGATCTATAGGTCTGAAATATTTATATAGTCAGGGATATAAGGTGTCTTGATTATTTTCAAATATAAAAAATCCTAAACACAATGATGTTTCATGGTTTGAGGTCAAGGAGATAGTGAAAATCTTCACAATCTATGATAATAAACTGAATCAAATATTCTCCACATATTTCATGAGTATTATTGAGCTAAAAAGTTGTATCACATTATTTGAACCTTGATTGTGAAGTTTTTAGAATGTGTATCCTTTTTTAAAGGAGTATTAAGTAACATAAGGCAATAATAATCTAGTGAAATGTAAACATGTCTCTCAACTATTAAGCTCTATGTTAAGCTTATGTATAGATGATTGAGGACTACATTGTTGTCTCAAGCATGAGCATAGTGGGCCAAGAGGGTTTTTATATCATGTATGACTAGAAAAGTGTTGAATATTGTATGAAGGTGGTTGAGAACTAATAGTACTATAAAAGCTAGGAAGGTCTGGTTTCTAAATTGTTTCACATATACACAAGCCACAACTGACTGTGTACTGATCCTGAGAATCATGAGATGGTCTAAGTGATGTATTTGTAGGTTATCAAGAGTTTTCTCAAAGAAATATATATAAGATGATAATAAATACAACATTCAGAGTTGAGAAAATTTAGTGCTTTCAAGTGTTTTCTTATGTTATAACAGAGTGGTACAGGATTGAAGTGGTCTATTGAGATAAGGGTAATTGTCTATGAAATTTAAATTAGAGAGATAGAAGACTTAAAGAATTTATAAAAAAGTAAAATTAATGCTCTTGCAAAGGTAAGGTAAGTTTTAAAGCTTAGGTGATATTTTCAAGACTGTGGAATGGAGAAATTATGACCTACAAGTATTTGTGGACCTACTGAGACATGGGGAGCTACTCTTGGTCTTCTAGAAGGGGTTGTAGATTCCATGAAGGCTATGAAAGAATTTGTAACAATGAGACATGAAAAGACATTAACTAAGCTTCACTAAGACTATGTATGTTCATTCATGAGTTATTACATTGTTTGGGGTCAAACATGATATGATTATGAAAGAAAGAAATAATGTTACAGGTCTAAGAAATTCTAATAAGGTAGGGGAATCCTCTTTTGTTTCTCAAATAGGTGATATAATGAGTCAAAAAGGTGTGTTATTGAGTGGTATGGAGCTTTTAATGATAGAGAAGTTATTTTTTGAGTGTATAGTAGGACTGTGATAACATGTTACAGGTGTGTGAAGTCTCTCTAAAACAGATTATAAGGTTGTTTAGCTTTAAATGAGATAGTAAGATGTCTATCAAGGGAATTGGATAGTTTTTATGATTTTTTGATAGGATAGTTGTAAAGAAATTCTCTTAAGTGTCTCAACATGGAATTGTATGTTTGTAAGGATAAAAATTATTATGTTATAGGTTTGAATTACCTCATCAAAATAGGGGTAGCATGTTTTGGTTATGAATTAAGTATGGATGATGTTAAGGAGGTTTGTATCATTGTATTTAAAATTATTGTGGATTTACTTCAAAGATAAAGGAGATCATAACTCAATAATATTGAAAAATCATGAAGAGAGACTATGAATGACTAAGGAAAATCTTTAGGGTAGTGTTGGAGTGTTTGATCTATCTTCAATGCATTCATATAATGTAAGAAGATTAAATTTTGTTCTTTCTATTAAATAAGGGTCGTATAAGTCCAAGGGGGTCCATAAAGAGGCATTTCATAGAGTGTTTGAGATTCTAGGGCATTGATAATTTGTTCTAGAATGTACTGAAAGATGGTCTTAGGGATTTTAGTCCTAAGAGTGGTGTGGAGGAAAGATATGGAAGAATCAATCATAGATTGAGAATTATCAAGAAGAGATGGGTCAAGAAAGAGGTGAGAATGATTTTTATATCCCTGAAATATTATTTTTGGCATGTGTATGAGTTTTTTACATCCTTTCAAGGAATACTACAGTGTTCTTAAGCCATGAAAAGGCAAAAAAAGAGTTTAAGGAAGAAAGACAAGATTATGATCTGATTTGAAGACTTTGGTTGAATTTTCCAACCAAGAGGTGATCATGTGAATCTAAGAAATTTTAATACCATGATTCTAAGGTATGCACTTTATCATTAATGGAAAAAGGGGGGAAAGACTAGGTTGTTTTCCATCAATAACAAAGGGGGAGATTTTTGGAATGTTGATTTTAGGTGTTTTCATTGATGTAAAAGATCATTAATGACAAACAGTATGCTAGAGGTATGATAGGAGATTCTCACTATATTGATGACATGGATGTTCAAGATGTTTCATGACTACATGAGTGGATTCAATCAAGTTGGATTGGTCTAGCAAGCCTAATAAGGTGACCTAGCTAGCTTAGGTGATGGGGCATGGTGATTAGAGATGAATAATGACTTTAGGATCATTATAGAAGCATGAATATCATGTTTTTATAGTTTTTATTCACTCGCATGAGTTCCAAAGTGCATGTACAGGTGGAAGACTTAGTTGTCAGTGTAAATCTAGACCTAGTCTAGGTGCTTGGAGGTTGATTAAGGCATGAGGATGAGGTAAATAACCATGTGAGATAATGGAGGAATGAAAAATTGTGATAAATATTGTCTCATGTGTGTTAAGGAATTTTAGAGAGGTTTGTTGATGATACATGAGGTTCTTCTATTATGACCTAGCCTAAACTGTGTAAAACCTCAAGGGATTTTCATAAAAATGAGATGGGATATGAAGATGAAGAAATATTTAATCTAACATAATGATTTAATATGGTGCATATGGATTCCCTAGATGTGTGAGAAAAATTTCAATTCGTTATGAACAATAGTTTTCAAGTTATGATGGTTTAGAAGAAACAGGGTCCAAGAAAGAGTGATTTCAAGTTCGAATTGAAAATTCTGATGCTCACCATGGATTATGTGAATTTCATGGGACCTTATGGATTTCATGTATTTTTTTACATTTAACTAATATTATTTCGTAAAAATAATGATGTCATTTCATTGTCACAGTTTTATGAATGAATGTTAAGAAGTCAAACTACTTTTTATGAGTTTGAAACCGTAGCTAAAAAGTGGTACGAGAGATTTTAATTGTAAGTGACCATATTGATTTTTATTTATATTATGATTATTTGAGGTTGTATAGGACTCCTTGAGATTTATAGAAAGGTAATATAAAGCATGTGATTATTTTTGGACCCCACTCAAACAGGCAAGTTTCTAAAGAAATTTAGTTTGAGGAAAATTTTTCCAAATGAGGTATGATATAAATTAACAATTGTTTTATAATGTGAGTTTTGATTGATTAACTTGATGGTTTTAGATCATGGTTGAAGTGCTAGATGGAAAAGTGTGCCCTATTTATGAATAATGGTCCTTGAGACTAAAAAGGGTAGTTTTATAGAAGTTCAAAGATTGACTTGATTGAATGCCCTCAACTTGGAGTAGGAACAAAATGTAAGATTTTATGGAAATAGGATTCAAAGGGATTCATAATGGTATAATTTTTATTTCATGATGATGTTATTTTATGTGTGAAATAGCTCAGCTTGTGGAGAATAAGGTGGTTTGTTTTTTGGGACAAGATTTCTCTAGCTAGAAGATTTAGGTAGAAGTATCATGTTTTGGATTAGTTTATGTTTGCTATTAGTTGGAGATTGAAGAGTGTTGTCGTGAAAATGTGCAACAGGTAAATTGGAAGTTTATAAGCACGTCAACTATACCTCTATGCTGAAATTTTCATGTTTTATCATTCCTAGGCAACCTTGGTTCTATACAGTCATTCTAAATGACCTCCCAACAATTTTTAAATCATCTCCCTAGGTTATTTAGGAAAGTCCACTCATTCCACCTAGGTGATTTTAGGGAGTTCTAAAAAGATGCTATCTTCTGGCAGTATTGGGAAGGGCTATCATGTCCTTCCCAAGACTTGATTCAACCCCCTGGAGCGGAACATAAGGGCCAAATTCAACATGGAAGTGAATGGAATACATTATAAGATCATGGAAATGATATTGAAAGGATTGGGGAAGTTTTGCAAGACTTGGAGCAGTCTAAGTAAAAAATAGGGTTCACAAGCCTAGGTGGTACACATGCCTAAAATAGTTGTTGGGCTTCAGAAGAATAATTTGAGATCTCTGGATGGAGTTAGAAGAAAAAAATATATCAAAAAAGAGGATTCCAATACCTACATGACGGTGAAATAATATTTTTCACAACACATTGGCACATCAGGTCTGCAGGAAGTTTTTCTCAGAAACATGTGGAGTTCAAAATCAAAAATCTAATTTTTTAGGGATCAAATGGAATAATCAAGACATGATACCCCCACCATTGGATTCATAAGGCCATTTAAAGTTAGGATCATATAAAGTTTTTCCAAAATATTCCATCGGGAGCTCAAGTTATCACTGTTACAAGTTCAAGACTTAGCCAAATTTTTGGGAGGACATGTGTCGGCACCAAGAGCCTAGCGGGATTTTTTGTCCCTCACGTCCCCCAAGGTTAGAGAGATAAAGGTTGGAAAATTGCATCGAGCCCCCTTGAATCCATCTCATCCCTCATATGACCTCTTGGACCCTCATGTGACCTCCAGACTCAACAATTCAACCCCCAGGGACATTTTTAGAGCATCCATTCCCTACCATTGGATCGGGCGCCACGTGTCAGCTCCAAGACCATGGTGAAATTTTCTGTCCCTTATGCACCTGAGGTGGGGGACATCAGACCTTGAAAAATTCATCCAGCACATATGGGGAGTCATTTGAACACCCACGTGACTGAGTTTCAACCCCCAGGTGCATTTTTGGAGCATCCAGTCCCTATCATTGGATCGGGCGCCATGTGTCACCTCCAAGACCACCGTGGAAAATGATGTCCCTTATTTACCTAAGATGGGGGACATCAGACATGGAAATATGTTCCCATCCCCTATGGGGAGTCATTTGGACACCCACGTGACCAAATTTTAGCCCCCAGGTGCATTTTTCAAGTAAATCCCCTGCCGTGGGATTAAGGACACATGGAATCACATTTACCACCAAGGAAATTGATGTCCCTCACATCCCTGAGGTTAGGGACATAAAAATTCACCCATCCCCTCCATCTGCAAGTTTTGAGTATTCAAATCTAGCACTTAGCCATTTCTTTCCCCTCATTTCTCCTTCATAGCTTCATACCTTGCCATGGCTCCATGCATGTTTATCCGAACACCCGGTCCACCGTTGTTGCTCCAAACCAGATCTTCCATGACCACATAAAGTCTCCAACCATGAATACATAGCAATATGCAAGCCCTAGAAGGAATCCTCATCAAACACAGAAGGAGAAGCACGAAGCACAGAAGGAGAAAACGAAGAAAACTCCATACCCATGAAATGAGAAGTTTAAGAAATCTCCCAAACATAAGCATGAAACAACAAGATATAGTTTTATGCTCATTCCTCTACCCAAGGCCATCAATAAGAAACCTTCAAACTCCCCCCATGTTTGATAGAGCATCCACAATGAAGAAATCTCCTTTCTGGCTCAACAAAGAAAGAAGTGGTATTTCCCATTCAAACCGGTTGCCAGATCGAAGTAAGATCACATGTGAAGCACCAAAAGGAAAAAACCACATCAAAAATATAATTTTATTTACAAACAAAGGAGAAAATCAGACATGCAATTTTGAGGTCCATTAATGGCTGTCGTACCCAGAAGCACTGCCAGGTCTGAAAATTAAAACTTTAAAATCTCTTGGACTATTAAGCAGGTGGGCCCGAAATTTTAGAGGGAGGATATTGGGAAAAAACCCATATCAAAAAAAAATTCCACATCAATCTGACTCTCAGAGGAAAAATTTCTAAAAATAGTAGGTCTACTATATAAGAACTGTTATGTTGGGAAAGTCATTTATAGAAGAACCTGCGAAGAATACGAAGACATTGGAGGTGCACTACAGCTGAGAATCCACTAGAACGGACATTTTTGGAACTTACTAAAAATAATAAGTGTGCCCTCGAGCACCTGCTAAAATTAGAAAGTTGATCCAAAAGGAACGAGGAATGTAGGGAGAAAGAGGAAAACTTGAGTTGCAACATCCAATTGAAGATCGGGGACTTGATTTCTCATACTTACTAAAAATAGTAAGTTGATTTTTATAAGGGAGATATGAAGCCAAAGTGGATGGGTCAGAAGCCTTCTCAGGATTATGAAGTGGAGAATAGTCTAAGAATACGGCTAAGTCCACTGTAGCAACTCATCCTTTGGCATAATTCTACTTCTTCTTCTTCTACCTCTTTTATCTCTCTCTCTCTCTCTTCACTCCTCATACGACGCTCTCTCTTCAATGTTATATTTTTGCGTTGAGGGTTGCACTTTTTAATATGACTTAAATGACTTTAGAAATATAATGTAAATTAAGTCACCTTGCTATTATAAAAGGGACTTGAATATTTAAAGTGGAATATGAACAAAAATCATATTAAGGTAGTCAAAAGTTCATGAGGAATACGATAAGTAACCTCTCATTCTATAAATTGTAACGCCAATCCCATTGCAAATGGTTGGCAATTGATCTTGTAGGCTCAAGAGTGCATTGTACCTAGAGAAAGCAAAGGAGATAGCCATTTTCTTCTACTTCCCACTTTTCTAAATCTCCTCCATTCCCACATTATGTATAACTTTGATTTGAGCAATGAATACAAGAAGGAGTTTCTAGCTTTCTTTGACTAAGGGGTTTCTTGATACTTGGTGATCAGTGAATTCTATTTGGTCTTGTTGTTATTTGTAGAGTTTTTTCTTTCGATAAATGCATGTGTTGAAGTTTCTAACTAGTATGTGTACAAGAATATGATTTTCTTTCTATAGCATTAGTTCTCCTACAACTTTTCTCACTCCCCTTTCCCACTCTACCAGACTAAGACTTCCCTAGCAAGAGACTGCTAGCTTTGCCGTAGGGTCAATGGAGTGCCCCTATTAGATCCCCAGTTGAAATACCACTACACAAATCCACCCTTTCTTGTGCATGCACATATGGTAGCTACACCGGTTAAGTAGAGGGACTTAAATTCCTAGAGTGTTGGTAAGAAATCCACAAGTTTGTCCACCTGACAAATTTTCTTGCGAATAGTTTTTGGCACCCACCCTGAGGCAGATTTAGCAACATCTACACCCAATATATGACCATAAGGTCTAAAAATAAAAAAATAAAACAGATTTCGAAGGAAAATCATTTTTTGAAGGCAACTCCATCAAGGAACAAACCCCTATCATGTTCATTTCCCGCATCATGAAGATATTTCCAGATTGGAGTGAAGTACCAATGAGTGATAATGAAGAAGAAGAAGAAGATGTCTTCCTGGAAAAGAAGATCGTTGATCAGCCATGGTTCCAGACTAGTGTTGACAAAGGAAAGAAGAAATAGCCTGTCATCTACGAAGAAGACTGGATTCAAAGGAGACATAAGATAAGGTGTGCAACTCGAGAATATGCGAAATTCTTGTAAGAGATGAATGAGCAAATTGAAGAAGCCCATAGCGAGAAATAATAAGAGGATAATTATCCTATAGAGGAAACCCCTGAAGATCATTCGTACCATAGGGTTTTCATACCTAAAATGTTCTTAAATGTCACTGAAGAAAATCATATCCTTAAGCCTTCTGATGAAGATAAAATCAGCATTCAAGAAGATGACAAAAAGCAGGATGGTGCAAGATCCACTGAAGAATATTTTTACAATCTTGCACATCTCACTACAAATTGAGAACACTTTCCTTCTTCCACTGTTCTCTAGATGAATTCATTACATATGGTGATAAAGAAATGAACATGTTGAAAAGAGAATATGTTGAAATACTTGAGATCATAATAAAAGGAAATTTTGAACCCGAAGTCTTTAATGAAATTTGGAGGTATGCTTTAGCTCTACAGAGAAGATATGAACATTTTGAAACTCTACATCAAATGAAGGAAGAAGATGAGATGACACACCGTATGGAAGAAAACCTCAGATTGCTACCCATACTATGAGGTTTTCATTCCTAAAATATTCTTGGATACTTCTAAAGAAGATCTTGTCATGGAACCTTCCCAATGAAAGCTCAAAGCAACATCATGGAGAAAGAAGTTGAAGAGACGAATTATAGGATCACCATTAAGAAATTCCATTTGGCTCAAGTTACAGGCCATGGGGGGGAATAATATATTCAGTAAAGAAAGAGCCTTTCTGCATGATGGATGATTCAATGCTCTTCTGAAGACTCCACTAATGATGAATAAGATGGTCAATTCAAAGTAAGAATGGATGATCTCTTTTGAAGTTTTTATATTTCAATTGATGATGAAATGGAGAGATGTGAAGAAGTGTAAGAAACTCAGTTGACATCATGGCCCAAAAATGATGAATTTAAGATGGTCATAGATAATCATCCTTCCTATTTTGATTCCTCAAGTGACGTAAAAATGTTACATGAAGAAATGAAGGAAGTTAAAGAATCAAACACTCATCCCCGATGCAATCATGGATGATCAAATGGAAGAAGCCCACTCTATTTTCAAATCCTGAGGAGAATGAGCAATTTAAACACAACCTCTACTCAATTGAGGAGTATGAATCATCATCATCAGTGAAAACATAGTCTTTCATCTTTCACCTGAGTAAGAAGATTTGATAATGGATGGTCAAGATATAGCATGAAATTTATTCTCATACTACTGTCCCAACATGGTTCTCTACTTCTTACCAAGAAGAAGATGATATGGACTTTGAGCTTGAAGGAGCACCCTTCCCACAAAGCTTGGATATATTCTGCATGTCAGTAGGTATCATGAATCAAGTATGCTCAGTGCATTTGCAAGAAAGTGAATCTTTGGCAATGCAAAGCATGGAAGAGGTGAATGAGAGATGTTTCAAATGAATCATGGGCTCATATGGATCATATTTTTAACCATCTCCTTAGAGGCACAACAAGAATATTCTTCCAATGAAGATAAAAATGATCCTATGGAAATTTTAGAAGAGCTATCCATGTACAAGATATCTTGAAGGTTGTAGAAGAAACTGAGGATCCTCAAATCGAGTCTTGAACTCCTAACCCATGGGCCATGGAGATACAATAAAAGTATGAGTCAATTTGTGCTTCTTATTTTTGTACACCAAATTTTGATGCTGAAATGGAGTAGTGGGATAAGCTTGATGACTTCTCTAATAATTTGGTTGACAAGAATAAACATGAAAAGCATGCCTTTTTATTCCACATTGTGTGAAGAAGTTCATGAGTGTAAAAGAAGAAAATTTCATGTATCTCCTTTGGACATCTCTATTCTTGAAGACAACACCTCCACCATGGAAGAAGATAACAGGGAAAACATTGAGCTGATTTGCATTGAAGAGATTTTTTTAGAACATGGACAAAAATCAACTTTAGGGTAGTGATGAGATGCTCGATGGAGAATCATCTATATGGATAAACATGGAAGGCAGACTAGCACGATGAAACTAATTTCAGAAGAACATGAAGGAAGTGTAATTTACAAGCAAGGACTCTAAGAATCAATAACCTCACATGGAATCAATCCTACTAAGTACATAGAAAATTTTGAAAGCACATGGCTTTCATAAGCAACTGAGGAGGGGAGGATACTTTTTGGAACCCGTCAATGGCTTTGCAGAACATAATCACTCAGTATTTCCCACTCATGGGTAACTTTTGAGGAAATGAAAAGTGCTTTAGTGAAAACAGGTTGTCCCCTTCCCTGTACTATAGGTGATTACTAGGTGTGTTTCCCTTTTCTATTTTTTGTGTTTCCCTTCCTATTTTATTTTGTGTGTTTCCTTTTCTTTGCTTTATGTGTTTGTGTTCCCTTCTAATCTCTCTCTCTCTCTTGTAAGTTGTACATGACTCTGTAGGGCTCAATAGATAAGGCACTAGTCAATGAACTATATGGTCTAAAATTGAGATTCTGGATTCTCATGTCATGTATTCACTGCATTCTTAGTCCATGTCGTGTCCCCAAGCTAGAGCCAGTTGTTTTTGTGCAAATGTGCAATAGAGAAATTGATAAGTTTCTAAGCACGAAAACGGTACCCCTATGCTGATTAGTTTTTTCAAGTCCCATCATTCCAAGGCAACCCCGGGTCTATACTAATCAGTCCAAATGACCTCCTGAACCAATGTTAATCTCATTCCCTTAGGTGATTTTGGTAAGTCTATTCACTACCACCTATGTGATTTTAGGGAGTTCTAAAAAGATAGCTATCTTATGGCAGTATTGGGAAGGGCTATCGCTAGCCTTCCCAGGAATGGATTCAACCCCCTGGAGTGGAAAAAAATGAAAAAATTCAACATGCAGGTAAATGGAATACCTTGGAACATCATGGAAATGATTTTGGAAGGTATTGGGGAAGTTATGTAAGACTTGGAGTAGTCTGAGTAAAAAAAAGGGTTCACAAGCCTAGGTGGTACACAGGCCTAAAACAATTGCTGGGATTCAGAAGAAGATTCTCAAGAGCTCTGGATGGAGTAAGAAGAAAAATATATATATATCCAATAAATAGGATTGTAAGACCTACATTATGGTGAAATAATATTTTTCACAACACTTTGGCGTATCAGGTCTGCAAGAAGTTTTTCTCAGGCATAAGTGGAGTAAAAAATCAAAAATATCTAATTTTTTAGGGATCAAATAGAATATATCAAGACATGATACCCCCACCATTGGACTCATAATTCCATTTCATAGTTAGGATCATATAAAAAATTTCCAAAAAATGGTCCATCAGGAGCTCAAGTTATCACTGTCACAAGTTCAAGACTTAGCCATTTTTTTGGGAGGACACGTGTCAGCACCAGGAGCCTGGCGGGATTTTGTGTCCCTCACATTCCCCAAGGTTAGGTACATAAAGGTTGGAAAAGTGTGCCCAGAACCCTTAAATCCCTCTAAGCCCTCATATGACCTCTTGGA
This sequence comes from Taxus chinensis, assembly GCA_019776745.2. Taxonomy (NCBI): domain Eukaryota; kingdom Viridiplantae; phylum Streptophyta; class Pinopsida; order Cupressales; family Taxaceae; genus Taxus; species Taxus chinensis. The sequence continues at coordinate 19,019,067 of CM034155.1, read as the reverse complement.
CCCTCATGTGACCTCCAGACTTGATAGTTCAACACCTAGGTGCATTATTTGGAGACATGCATTCCCTACCATCAGATCAGGCGCCATGTGTCAGCTCCAGGACCACCGTGGAATTTGATGTCCATTATTCATCCTTAGGTGGGGGATATCAGACCTTGAAAAATTCACCCAGCCCCTATGGGGAGTCATTTGGACACCCACGTGACTGAGTTTCAACCCCTAGGTGAATTTTTGGAGCATCCATTCCCTACCATTCGATCGGGCACCACGTGTCACCTCCAGGACCACCGTGGAAACTGATGTCCCTTATGCACCTAATTTGGGGGACATAAAACCTTTAAAAATGTGCCCAGAACCTATGGGGAGTCATTTGGACACCCACGTGACCGACTTTCAGCCCCCAAGTGCATTTTTTAATCAAATCCCCTACCGTCGGATCGAAGACACATGACATCGCCTTGACCACCATGGAAATTGATTTCCCTCACATCCTTGAGGTCAGGGACATCAGGGACATAAAAATTCACCCAGCCCCTTGATGTGCATTTTTTGAAAGTTTAAATCTAGCACTTAGCCATTTCTTTCCTCCTCATTTCTCTTTCACAGCTTCATACCTTGCCATGGCTCCATGCATGTTTGTCCAGACACCCGATCCACCATTATTTCTCCACCATTGTTGCTCCAAACCAGCTCTACCATGGCCACATAAAGTATCCAATCATGAATACATAGAAATATGTATGACCTAAGGAGGAATCCTCATCAAACATAGAAGGAGAAGCATGAGAGCACAGAAGGAGAAAACAGAGAAAACTCCATAGCCATGAAATGAGAAGTTGAAGAAATCTCCCAAACGGATGCATGAAACAACAAGATATATTTTTATACGATCATTCCTCTACCTAAAGCCATTAAGAAGACACCTTCAAACTCCCCCCACGTGCGATATAGCATCCACAACGAAGAAATATCCTTTCTGGCTCAAAGAAGAAAGAAGTGGGATTTCCCGTCAAAAAGGTTGCCGGATTGAAGTAAGATCACATGTGAAGCACCAAGAGAAAAAACCAACATCAAAAATATAATTTTATTTACAAACAAAGGAGAAATCTAGATCTACACTTTGGAGGTCAATTAATGGCTGTCGTACCCAGAAGCACTGTTAGGTATGAAAATTAAAACTTTAAAATCTCCTGGACTTTTAAGCGAGTGTGCCCAAAATTTCCGAGGGAGGATATTGGGAAAAAACCCATATCAAAAAAATTTGTTCCATGTCAATCTAACTCCTAGAGGTAAACTTTCTAAAAATAGTAGGTCTACTACATAGGAACTTCTATTTTGGGAAAGTCATCGATAGAAGAACCTGCAAAGAAGACGAAGACATTGGAGGTGCAGTACACCTGAGAATCCACCATAACAGTTCATTTTTGGCACTTACAAAAAATATTAAGTGTGCCCTCGAGCATCTGCTAAAAATAGAAAGTTGATCCAGAAGGAACGAGGAACGCAGGGAGAAAGAGGAAAACTGAGTCATAGCATCCAATTGAAGATCGGGGACTTGATTTCTCATACTTACTAAAAATAGTAAGTTGATATTTATAAGGGATATATGAAGCCAAAGTCAATGGGTCAGAAGCCTTCTTAGGATTACAAAGTGGAGAACAGTTCAGAGAATGCAATGCCAAGTCCACTGTAGTAACTCATCCTTTCAGCATAATTATTCTTCTTCTTCTTCCTCTTCTATCTCTCTCTCTCTTTTCTCCTCATATGACACTCTCTCTCTTCAATGTTATATTTTTATGTTGAGGGTTGCACTTTTTAATATGAATTAAATGAATTTAGAAAAATAATGTAAATTAAGCCACCTTGCTATTATAACAAGGACTTAAATATTTAAAGTGGAATATGAACATTCTTAAGTCATATTAAGGTATTCGAAGGGTACATGAGGAAGACGATAAGTCACCTCTCATTCTCTAAATTGTAACGCCATTCCCATTTGCAAAGGGTTGGTAATTGATCTTGTAGACTCAAGAGTGCATTGTACATAGAGAAAGCAAAGGATATAGCCATTTTCTTCTACTCTCCTCCCCTCTCAAATTTCTTTCATTCCCACATTATGTACAAATTTGATTTGAGCAATCAATATAAGAAGGAGTTTCTAGCTTTCTTTGACTAAGGGGTTTCTTGAAACTTGGTGATCAATAAATTCTATTTGGTCTTGTTGTTATTCGCAGAGTTGTTTCTTCCCATAAATGCATGTGTTGAATTTTCTAACTAGTGTGTGTGCAGGAATATGATTTTCTATCTGCAGCATTAGTTATCCTACCTCTTTCCTCACTCCCCTTTCTCTCTCTATAGATGAAGACTTCCCTAGCAAGAGATTGCTAACTTTGGCGTAGGGTCATTGGAGTGCCCCTGTTAGATCTCCGGTCGAAATACCACCACAAAAATCCACACTTTCTCGTGCATGCACATACAACAACTACACCAGTTAAGTAGAGGGACTTAGATTCCCAGAGCGTTGGCAAGAAATCCACAATTTTGTCCACCCAAAAAAAAAATTCACCAACAAAGAGAGATAAAAATTTTCCCCATTGAATTATTATAGAAGTCTTGAAAGTGGCATAAAGGGTGCAAACCAGTTGAGTTTTTAAAACTACTTTCTGGGAAGCTCAGTTTACTGATAAGAAAATTTGGTGTGCTTTACATGTATGTGTTTTTAATGAGTTCTAGAAAGAAATGATATGATATACAGGTCAGTGGATTTCCAATGAGTTATTACATGTTATATTTGAGATGTTCTCAAGTGATCTTGAGGCCCAAAGGTGGAAGATTGGTTCATAGAAATAGTTTTTTTGTGAAGGAAATGAGCCTTATTGGTAGTGTTATGAATAATTTTATAGATGTAAGCTAATTTAAAACTATAGATGATGTTTTTATGTCATATTTGACATGTGTGATCTATTAAGTGGCTCAAATAATCATGATGATGAGTTTTTTGGTGTCTGGTGAACCATGTGATGTGGTTTTGAGCTATTTTTGATCTTCTATGGTGTGTTTGAGCATGAATGACCTACATGGGTCCATTCCAAGTGATGTTATGTATGTAATGTCATATTTTCATGTTTTTTTAGTTAAGATAATTTATTAGGAGTAATTCTCTTTATGTTTTTTAAATTGAGAAGGGTATAAAGCAAGTGTTTTTAGTTTAAATTTGATTTAGTCGTGAGAGAGGGAAAACGTGTGACCCGAGTGTGAGTGTGAAATAGGTATGAATAAATAATTTCATATATTAGTAGGTTTGATAAAGTTTGAATAGTTTTAGATAGCATGTTTGTAATGGTTTGAAGATAAATTAGTTCGTGAAAGAATAAGAAAGAGTGGGTTGAAGAAGAGAGGGTTTGAAGAGGTTTTTAAGGTGGGTGAACTGAAATTGTAATCTCCATCAATTTAAGAAGCAAGAATACATCAGATATATTCATCTAAAGGTGGTTTAGTTGGTGTTTAATCATCTTAGGGGGTTATATCCCCCTTCTGGATTTGGTTCTTCACTAAACTAGGATTTGGTGCTACTTATAGGGTTGGTGCTCTACTAAACTAGGGGTTGGTGCTCCTTGTGAATTTGGTAATTCACTAAATACTTTTTATTTGAGTAATATAATTAAATTTTTTAGTGGTTTTCTTCCCCTTTAGGGTTTTCCACTTACATGTTGTGTTCATGTGTCTCTTTTGGGATTATGCTGATTTTATTGAATACTAAGCACATATTTATGAATGATTAAATGGTTTATGGTTTAAGTAAACAAATATGAAATTAGTTAAAGTTTTGTAACGATTGATTCACCCCCCCCCCCATTAATCAATTATGTTTCTAGCACCAATATATTCCCTCCTTTTTTGGGTACATGTGATGATTATAAGAGAATGCGGCCTATATAAGATGACCTGAAGTTTACATGCATAGTTGATTGTAAATACCTAAAATATGTAGGGGATATGTATGGTAAAAACCAAGGAACATGCAAACAAATTATGATAGAAGTGATTGCTAGTGTAAATAAACTAGCATGTAATAGAAGATAATGTAACCAATAACTAGGAAGACAAGAAAGAATGTGAAAAGTGGGTTTCATACATGGGACATCACTTGCAATATTACAAGAAAATCAGGTCCGAAGTAGCCAAAACCATCCAATGATAAAACAAGACATAGGTCATAACCCACAAATAATAACATACAATACAAAACAAGAAGTGATAGATAACCCTAGTTGTATTTATCCTATTGGGCAAATTCTACACATGAATAACCCATTAGTATGTTATAAAGATAAGTAGTATGTCAAATCATGTATAAATAAGTAAAGTGATAGTAGTGAGAAGTAATTAATAATGTAGCAATAGAACCTATGATGTGTAGTATGTGATAGTAGTAAAAATAGATGCCCAAAGAAACAACAAGACTAGTAAATATTTGTGTCTAACATCATGCATCATGTGTGAATATGTAAAGGTCCTTTAATTACCTCAAGATACCAAGTTAATGTGCATGTGTATATAGAAAAATATAAATTACATACTAAGTATCCAACTAGCATAGGAAACAAAGTGTAACATGTAAGTAGGATAAGATAACAAGAGTAAATGCAACCAAGATATGTAAAATTTGTGTGAGTGTGAAAATGTGTTGTGATATGCAAAATGTGTAGATGAGAGGAGCCACATTGCCCCCCGATAGATGTGTATCATATGAGATTCATTTAAAAATTACCCCTCAATAGTCAAGAATGAACCATATAACAAGAGTGTGTCATCGGGAAATGAATGTATTGTATGAGAGTAGATGCTAAAAAATATGTATCGTAAAGCATAGAGTGTGAAGTGTAGATAATGTGAGTTTCATTGATAAATTTTTCCCTCAACAGTCAAGTTTGAACCATAGCACTAGGGTGCATCATTGGGAAATGAAGGCTTTGTTATCCAAATAACTCTCCTAATTATTTGGATAACTTATATTTTCATTATGACTTTGATGTTACACATTTTAGGTTGCACGTACTCAAGATTTTTCTTTTGACACCTTAGCACAGTTCCAGTTCTTTCACACACCCTCAAAAACCCTCCTTATTTTCTTCTTCCTTTTTTTTATCTCCTTATGTTTCCCCTCTTACGCCTTCCTTCTATACACTTGCTTTCAATCCCAATTTATTGCACACTCTTTACGCACCCCCTGTTGACTTGCCTTCCAATTCGGGTAATTCCCCTACATATCTTTGCACTTGCATGCCTTGCACTTCTTCCCTTTCTGGTTTACATCATGTAGCCCATTTGCATAAATGTCTCCTACATGTGTGCATCCATTTCACCCACATGTGCCACCTTTGTGCACCCATATTCTTCACCTTCACACCTCTTTCTTTTTCATCTTACACTAGTCACTATGCCACACCATCATCTATCAAACTTGAGTGTACAACATGTAACCTATCAAAGCACATCAATAGGGTACCAATTCTTAACAACCAACCAGTGTGTTACATGTGGCAGAAGTGACAAAAAGAGTCAACATTTGGCTAATTTCTTTAGTCAATCAGCACATGCCACGTGTCAGAGTGACCTATAGGCTTCTGATAGCCAAAAGTTCTACTGCAATGGTTATATTCTCACACACCTAGTCTCATTTGAAAATTACTAACATTGGCTACATGTTGTACTTTTCAAAATAATATTTAGGTGGGACTTGGTAGGTGGAAAATAAGGAAATTTCATTCTTGTCATCAATGCATACATCTAATTGACCACACCCACCATATTTATTTAGATCTCCCCTCTTTCCTTCTTCTAGAAACTAAATAGACATGGGGAAGTACATCTAACAACCTTACATGTGGTTTTGTAGGCATTTATAATTTATTGTTGGTGGTTAAAGATTTGAATCTTAGTTTCCCTCCTTTTCTCCTTCTCTTCTCTCCTTCTCTATAAATAGTAGAGTTTTGTTTTGTAAAAAGGATCCTCTTTGTTGTAACAGCACCATGCCAAAATGGTGGCCCAAATCCCAAAAATTTTATACCTTGACTTGGTCTCTGCAATGTGCTCTTGCCTCCCACCATGAATGTAAATGATTGTACATCCCTTGAGCAATAAAATCTTGTTTTGTGGAACTCTTGTCTTCCATTTCTCATTTTCATTGTATCTCACCTCTTTGTTTGCATTTTATGGTGTGTTGTGCATATTCCCACTTGCAATCCTCATGTTCATGTGTTGTACACACTAAAAGGCTGAGCCATCATGTTGATCTGTGGTGCACATCAATCACCCTCTTCTTTCACACCCTCTTTGTCTCTTTCACCCTTGTGGAGAGTGATCAACCCTTTCCCTAAAACTATCACCTTCCTTAGCTTAGGATTTCCCCTTTCTACACATCCTCCTATCCATAGTTCCTTGGCATGTTTAGTCTAGGATTTTATTTTTGCATTAGGAGTAGTGTTAGTGTTAGAGATAGGTAGAGGAACCGACATTCTCCGAAGATCCATCTCGAGCATGCAAGGTCCCACAACTTGGAGACAATTCCATTGTTATATCAAATAGCTCAGCTCTTCCAGATCTGAGATGCGGGTGCATGTTTGAATGACCAACATATTTTTGCACACTCAGTGGGGACAAGTTTGAAGAGCTATTCATCTTCATCTTAGCAATTTTGGTGTATTATTGTTGAGATACAACCTTTGGAGGCATCTTTCAATACATCTAGTGACTCCACTAATTGAAATGCACCCATTTTTTCATTTACAGACCAGTCTCCCCTCCTTTTTTCATTCATTTCTCCCTTTCCATCGTTCCACTTCTTCTATTGAATTTGTGCAATCATGACTTCTTTCCATTCCTGGAATTCCCATTTATAGCAACAAAACTATTTTTCTCCATCACCACAGCTTCAAAATCCTCCTCTAAATCAGTTATATAAGCCCCATTACCCTGAAAATGCATATAACCTACTTTTTTCTAACCAAAATGTTTATGAAGAATAGTTTTATGCAGATTATGGTGGAGACTCTATAGCAGATGCTGATTTTGAGAGGCATGTGCAAAATATGGAGATGGACATGATGCAACTCAGAGTCAAATGATCCATAAAGGCAGTGAGATTTGGCTATAAGGTCCCTTGTCCATGGGTCAACCCTATACCAAGCTAGTTTAGCACCTAGTAGAAGCTTCACATAATCACTAAGATGTTTCCCTAGATCACAGAATGGGTGAAATTAATGGAGGCTCAAAAATATAGTGTGCAGTAACCCTGTCAATGGGGCAACCCTGCACTACTATCTTATACCCCTCCCATTCCTTTACACCAGCCTACATCATCTCAGCTTTCTACACATGTTCCCATATTTTTACGCATTTCCCCCATTAAGAATTACTCTCCTCCATCCTCTCATCTTTATTTCCATGCCATCATCCCTCCTACATGCGCTTCCACTCCTCTTGTGTGCACATCTTCTGTGCCCAAACTTCTAACTTCTGAGTCCCCTACGTCTAATTGTACCATAAATGGATATCCCCCTGCCAACGTGCCATCCCCAGCTAATGTCATAATGTTCAAAAACTATAGAATAGTTGAATAATAGTATGAATCATGTGACTCCGACTGGGAAGAGGAAATCATATGGGCACCTGTTTCAGAATAAAATTAGTTAGTTCCAGAGGATACAGTTCTGAAGGAGACTGAGTTTCTTGTAGAATAAGTACCATACACACCCCAGCTTTGCATGACCCAGCCTATAAGAAGTCACCTTCAAAAGGAGATTCTATAAGATAATCCCATCTACGGGATTGAGCCACAAAACAACAGGAAAAACACAAGGATCAAACCATGCCCAATCAAATACTTGACTAGTCTAGAGATAAATATAGAGTTTCCACTAGTCATGCTCATTTTAGAGCATGAGGTTGAACTTGAGTGCACCAAATTTCACCAACAACGCATCCCATATTCAAGCGTAGAAAAAATTTCAGGAGGTATATATTATATTTGTTGATACTTTGAGGAGGTTGAAACACCATCTGTAAGCTAGTTTTTCACTCTTGTTTTGGACCATGTCCAACGCCAAATCAATTACTTGGTCATAATCTATATGGAAGGGAAGCTACTTCTCCCTTCCTGTTACAGGTTTTACTTGAGCACCCTCTACCTCTAGTTAGTTTAGGTTAGAATAGGTTTGTTTTCAGTAGAACAAGTGTTTTTACACACTCTACATGTTCCCTTTAGGACATGTATGATTTTTATCTTTTGTACATGGTGTTGTGCTTCTATTTCGGCATGCTCCCTTTAGGGCCTTTCCTTTCCCCATGTGCCTCTTTTTTTTCTTCTTGGGATAACTTTTTAACTTTGATAGAGGCAGTTCTAATGGTCAATGTACAAATTTCCACTCTCACAATCGAAGTCAGAACATCTTCACATGAGAGAAACAGTTCAGTTCAAAGTTTATACAATGTTGTAAGTGACTTTAGGGATGTTCTTCAAGTTACAGATCAGATCTTCAAGTTTAGTGCTTGAATCCATGCCCAATGGACGTCTAAGGCTACTAGTCTCTTCATATAGCATGTAGATGGCCCCTGAAATTCACCAGAAATGTTATCCAAATAACTCTCCTAGTTATTTGGATAACTTATATTTTCATTCTAACTCTTATGTTTCACATTTCAAGTTACGTGCACTCAAGATTGTTCTTTTGACACCTTGGCATAGTTACAGTTCCTCCATGTGCCCTTGTGTGCCCTCCTTATTTTTTTCTTCCTTATTCTTCTATCTCCTTACATTTCACCTCTTTTGCCTTCCTTCTGTGTAGTCACTTTCATTCCTAGTCTATCACACACTCTTTGTGCTTACCCCTGTTGACTTTCCTTCTAATGCAGCTAAGCCCCCTGCATATCTTTGTGCTTGCACATCTTCCTTTCCTTTTTCTCCTTGTGCGCCTTGCTTACATACTTTTCTCTTGTAGCTATGCATCCATTTATCCTACACTTGCCACCATTGTGTACCCATCTTCTGCACCTTCATCCATCTTTATTTTTTACCTTGCACTAGTCATTGTGCCACATCATCATCTATCAGACTTGAGTGTAAAACATGTAACCTATCGAAGCACACCAATAGGGTGTCAAATCTTAACAACCAACTAGTGTATGAAACGTGTTAGAAATAACAAAATAAATCAACAATTGGCTGATTTATTTATTCAATCAGCACGTGCCACCTATCATTGCATGTCAGAGTGACTTGTAGACTTCTGACAGCCATAAATTATGTTACAGTGCTTATTTCCTATGCACCCAGTCTCATTTTAAAGCTACTAACATTTGCTACAATTTATACTTTTCAAAATCATATTTAGGTGGGATTTGGTAGGTGGAAAATAGGGAAACATCATTTTGGTCATCAATGCATACATCTAATTGACCCCAACCACCAGATTTCTTTAAATCTTCCATTATTGCTTCTTGTACACATGGCGAATTGCATCTGACAACCTTTTAGGTGGTTTTGCAAGAATTTATCATTTTTTTTGTGGTTACATATTTGAATCAGAGTTAACCTCCTTTTCTCCTTATCTTCTCTCCTTCTTCTATAAATAGCAGATTTTTGCTTTGTAAAAAGGATCCTCTTTGTTGTAACGGCACCATACCAAAATGGTGGCCAACATCCAGAAATTTTTAGACCTTGACTTGGTCTCTGTAATTTATTCTTGCCTCCCACCATTAACGTAAATAACTATGCATCCCTTGAGTAATAAAATCCTATTTTGTGGAACTCTTGTCTTCCCTTTCTCGTTTTTATTGCATCTCACCTCTTTGTTTTTTTTTTTTCTAGCATGTTGTGTGTATTCCCAGTTATATCCCCCATGTTCATGTGTTACACATGCTAGAAAGTTGAACCTACATGTTGATATGTGGTGTGCATCGTCCACCCTCTTCTTTCACGCCATCTTTGTCTCGTGTGCCCTCGTGGAGAGAGATCAACCCTTTCCCTGGCGCTATCACCTTTCTTAGCTTAGGATTTCCCCTTTCTACATATCCTTATATCCCTTGTCACTTGGCACATTTATTCTATGATTTTATTTCTACATTAGGAGTAGTGATAGTGTTAGATATAGGTAGAGGAACCAGCCTTCTCTGGAGATTTGTCTTGAGTGCGCAATGTCACACAACTTGGAGATGGTTCCATTATTGTCTCAAACAGTTTGTCTCTTCCATATCTAAGATTTGGGTGCATGTTTAAATGACTAATAGGATTTATATGCGATTGATAGGAGATTCTAGGAAAGAAGTGTTATGAAGCACGAATCATGAACTATAGATGATTTGAGGTTCATTGATGAAGTTTTCCCTTAATATTCAAGTGTGAACTATAGCTCTAGATTGTTTCATCAGGAAATGATGGTAAAATATGTTTACCAGAAGCGATGTGATACTCGAAAAGATAAACATAATGCACAAAGAGTGAGTACCTAGGATGGGAGGAGTGATGTTTGGGGAGGAATTATACCCTCAACAGTCAAGAATGAACCATAGAACAAGAGTGTATTATCAGGTAATAATGGTACAATGTACTAGAGATGTGTGAATGTTTGAAAATATTTAAACATGAAGCAAGGATCATGAAGTGTAGTAAAGATACTATGCATGGATATTAGAGACAATTGATAATGATAGAGGAGGGGAGTTCGATGCCCCCAAATGTAGATGTCAAGATGATTTATGTCATGATAGTAGTACACAAGGGGTCATGATATGCTAAAGAAGATGAACATATGACATTTGAAAGTGCATGTATTATAACATGTAAAGTAGGATACTAGCATGCATGTGATAAAACTAGAATAAGTATAACATTAGTAAACACAAGAGCTACCAAATAATAATGTCAACATGATGACAAGAAAACGCTATAGATTCCAAGATCCCAACTGGATAGATAATAAGTGTGTGCGAAATAATAATATACCCATTAAGAGAAAATAAAATAGGTATAACATTGTGCATGCTAGAAATAGTGAAAAAATTAAGTGTAAACATAAATATCAGTATGTGAGTCAAAATATGTGTAACATATGTAATTTTGGGGTGCTCATCAATAGTAATAAAAAATAATAAGTGCAATTTGGGAATATTAGATACAAGAAAGTATTATGAACTAGACCTTATGATCATAGACAAAATGTATCAAGAGGGGATCAGATGATTGTCATGAATGTAAAAAGATAAGGTGTGGCCATATTAAATTAATCAATTAGAGGATATTGGAAATTGAGCACATTATGAATTGTTTTAAAAGTAGTATATGGTTCTCTAACCTATGATGAGGAAAGTGTGGGGAGATATGTAACAATGTAAGAGCTAAGCATATGATCAATAGAAGTGCATTGAGAATGAGATATAATGGGGGGAGTATTATGGTTAGCAATAGAAAATTAATTATGTAAATTAGTAGAACAAGGGTGTATCTCAAAAGGAGAAGGATGTAAAATATAGCTAATGTCATGAGCATTGTGTGTAAGAGGAATATCACAAGGAGTAGCAACATGAGGTATAGAATCTACTATAATATTATCCATGGAAGAAGGTGTAACAAGGTAATTTTTTGTTATGGAGTGGGTAAAAATAATTGTATCCATAGTATATAACTAAGGATGGTCTAGAAGGATAGTATAAAGAGCATCATGAGGCATAACGTGACATATAAAATTAAGAATGCAAGATCCCAAAGTAAGGGGAAGAGAGATTGTTCACAACACTTTCTTAAGTATATTTTCTAAGCCATGGATACAAAGTGTAGATGGATTGAGATGAGTAGAATAAATTCTTATGTTTCGGAGAAAGTAAATATTTCATACATTAAGACTAGATTCAGGATCAATAAGGATGAGCTTAACAAGAAGATAAATCATTTCAACATGGATATACAATGGGGAAGCATTAGAATAAAATGGATGATGAAGGAGGGAGGAAGGATGAATACGTGGAGGGAATATGTGCACATAAAGGAGTTGTACTCAACCATGGAATGGAGTAGCTTCAAGATTCAACAAGTAATAACTTAACCATGAGATCAATGTGCATGCATTAAAGGAAACAAGACTCAAACACGTGCTCATATATCAAGAATAGAGGTGTACATATAGGGGAGTGTTGAGTAAATCCTATGCAGAGGTAAGGATTCCTTCATGATGGAGAAGAGGAGTTAATTCCAAAAGGGGAAGTAACTCCTATGACACACACACACACACATATGACATATTCCATGACAGAATATTTCACAACTAATATGACACCTATGATCCATGCTCTCACCTAAGTAAAATGACTCACCTAGTGATGTGGAATTACACATAATAAATATATAAAAGATGAAAAATACAACACACACTAATACCCCATTCATCATAACTTAGGATGAGGTAAGGAAAGTCAATAAAACATACAGATAATGAAAAATGGGTCCCAGAAACTAAGCCTAATGAGGTACCCACATACAAGAAACTCTCGAAAAGTTGAGTGAAAGCAGAAAACCCATTAGGAAACAATTCCCCCCAAAAGAGAGATAAACTCACTCAATAAGAATGGAGAAGAAGGAGAAGAAATAGGTCCTAAAAACATGGCCTGATAATGTACCTAAATTGAATCATACTTTAGAGTGGAGAAAGAAAGTGATTCACTAAAGTTGAAGTGGAATAAGGTAGTGCAAGATAATTAATCTAATCTAGGAGGACTTATAACATTATAAATAACTAGGTAAATACAATAAACAAAGATGTAAATGACCTATAACAATGTATGAAAGGAAATACTAAACCCTAATGTGTAAAATATAAAGGTAAATGACTTGGCTGATAACAGATGGTTGTCACAAAGTGTCGCAGGTCTAGCTAGAAAATACGGGAGTAAGAAGGAATACACAAAGGTCTCGAAAAGGATGAATCTAGAATATTTGAGTGGACTGAGGCACCTAGAAAATGACTGGGGTGCTCATGGGTGTTCTAGTCTGTAATCTTGGAACCTTGGTCTGTGAAAAATCCCTAAAACTGGTTCTTATAGGATCAGAACATGGTTTGTAACCATCACTATTTTTCACATTAATTTCTTTGCATTGCACCAAATGCTCTGAATATTCCAAGAGGAAGAATTAACCTATAAAGGACTAAAAGGAAGTATCAAAACCCTAAAAAATAAAATGTAGAGTGAATGGGTTAGACTAACCTTAGCTACCACAACAGTGGGCTTACTAAACTGAGTGATACACTACATTTCAGACTTGGATGTAGTTCTTGTGTGTGTGTTCATTTCATGCCCTAGGTGCTCTTCTACAAGTTACACTTTGTGAAATAGCGAGAAATAGCTAAATGTAGGAGATGCAATATAATGTGTGCATGGAATAAAATATAATCTCTCCCCCTATGAAGTGTGATACAAATGTCCTATATTATGCCTTGATGATGGATCTATGTTGATTCCAATGCAATAGATGGATGCAACTATAGATGGAGTGATAGTAGTGTATGATGTTAGGTCCCTCATTATGGTCTCATAACTTTATATTTATACGGTTATCTTGGTCTAATTTTGTAATTAACCCTGAAAAGGATGACCACATAAAAGAAAAGAATGAAAAATGGCTAGAAAAGACCCAAAAAATGACGCGAAAGTGGAAAATAGACCAAGGCACCCCCAAGTGGGACCAGGGTGCCCCAGTTAGGGTTAAGACATATTTTGAAATGACTGGGTAAATAGGTACAATAGATCAAAAAATATGAAATAAAATAAATAATATGGCCAAAAGGATGGGGGTTACCTAATAGTTTCTTCCCTTGAGAACCTTCTAAATAGTAGTATGAGACCGAGATAAATAAATGTCTAAAGTGCATGATTTTGTGACTACATTTTTCCCCCACTTTATGTTGGTGAGAAAAAATATCGGTGACATAAAGTAGATAGAAATATGTACCTGATGTCATTGTAGAGCGATGAAGAAGGAATGCCAAAGGACTATACAAAGCATCGAAGGATAAAAATATGGGCAAGCTTGGAAATTATAGATGAAAATGCACAAATAAAAAAGTGATGAGAGTGACCCAAGGGTGAAGCACACTTATGTGTAGCTATCATAATGTGTAGTGTACCTACATGGTTAGTAAAGCATGTGTGTTTTCACGGAATGTTTTTGTTATCGTTTTGTTGTTACCCCCATTTGAGTGCCTGTTTCTCATACGATCAGACCTGCAAGGAGAAAATGATCAAGTAGTCAAATATGTATGTATGTAAAAATGCTATGTAAAGTATGCATGTGTATAGAAATGTGTAAAATATGTAAATTTAAAATATGCTAAATGTAAATGTAAATGGAACATGTTCACCTAATCCATGTCGAGAGAAAGGGTGTAGAAGGATATCATGTACTGCTGCAACTTTTTTGGGTGATCTTATGCCACCGTGGCTGAAGAAGTGTATTGAGGAAATGTTATGTGTCCTCCAAGCTCTAACCACTTCTACTAAAATATGTAAAGAGACCTCTATAGCTTCCTAGTTTTTTGGGTAATTTGACACCATTGATTGAATTAGTGTAGAAAGTCACACCCATTATAACCCCTAAGCCTGTAACTGCTCCCCATAAATGCTAAGGACACTATGTCCTGTAAAGGCCATTGTGTATAGGGTTTGTATACTGGTCTAAACCTACTCATTGTATGCAAAACCACAATGCCAAGGGTGGAAATTGCATTATACTACACAGGTGTAGTTGTGTTTTATTAGTATGTAAACCCCCAAATCATGCCCCTCTCTTTAGGGGTGCATGTAACGTCACTGACATATGAATTCAGCCCCAAAAGAGGACCAACCGCACTCCAAACTATGTACCCTGCAAAGTACTTGATAGAAACCAAGGCACACAAAAATAACAAGGCTAGCCAAAGAAAAGTGTAAATCAAACAATGTATGCATATAGAAAACATGTGTAAGATATGCAGACAAATGTAGAAAATGTAAACACACAAGAAAACAAGTAATCTGCAAAAGTGGGTTGCAAACATGGGACATCACTCATGATGTTGCAAGATATGCAAGGTCATCATGGCTGCAAAAAACATAGAAGTGAGTACAAAAACATAGGGCAAAGCCTACATACAATGGAAAACAATAGCAAATAAGTACAGACAAGAAAACATGTAGTCATGGAAACATGTAATCCTATAAAATAAATAGTACACATAGAACACATGTTAGCATGTTAGATTAATAAAAAATATGGCTAAGTATGTATGCTTAAGTAATGTAATATGTTAAGTAAAAAATGAAACAATAACACCTGGCTGAGATAAATGTGGATGCCCCTAATGACCAGTATAGGTAGGGTAGAAGGTGAGCATCCATGTCACGTGTAGGAGTCTTGTATCTATGATCACATTACACAAAGGAATGAATGCACATATATGAATTATATAGATAATTATATACAAGAAATCAATCTATCATGTGTAGTAAAGTGAACATCCAAAAAACCAGAAAATATGAGTAAATTCCCCCAAGAAAATGTAGTATGTTGTGAATGGATGAAAAGGTATGCAAGATGGAATGATAGGAGCCATTTTCCCCTTGAGTGGATGGAAGTATATGTAATGAGGTTCATTTTTCCCCCTCAGCAGTCAAGAATGAACCGTAAATGAGAATGCATCATCGGAAAATGGTTGAGTAGTGTGTATTGTGTCTAGTGCATTGTGATGAATGTGTATATGTGTAGTGGTGATGATATATGACATGTAGAATAGGTGTACGTTGACCTTATATTCTAAGCGTATACCAAGATGTGATGAATGGAGGATTGATGATTTATCCTAAGCATAGATCACTATAAGATGAATAATATGGGGTGGTGACTTAGTCTAAAGCTCTTGGCATCCACTGTGAATCAGCCTTCTTGATACTCACCATCCCAACACCTTTTTCCTTTTAGTTTTGCTAGTTCATATGCTCATATATCTCTGGACACTCTTTTTACTTATGTTTCTTCCCACACCATGAGCATTATAACAAATCAAGACACTCACGTTTGTAATGCTCTATAGATCCACATTTATAATAGGTTCCTCATAGAAATTCACTTCATCCTTTTCCGTGGTTACTGTGACCATGAAATCCTCTACAAAATATTCTTCCACATGCTCCTCCATTTGCGTGCCATTCATAGTGATGATATTCATCCTTGGAACTACTTGCAAGATTAGTCTGGCACACACCAAGATTAATAACATCATAGATCTGATCAATCAGTCTATAATCCTTGGTATTATGGGTTGTAGAGGTATAGATATTGCAATAGCAAGAAACATTCTTTTGGATTGCGCACTGTAATAGAGGATATCTACTTGCATCATTATCCCCAAGGAAAATTTCACAATCTACCACCATAACGTGTACCACCTTCTGAGGGAAACTATCCTTTTCATGCCCTTCCACTTCATAGGCTATACACCAAAGCCCACTACAAACCTCATGCACTAAGTTTGCAGAAAAATTCTTCAACTATTTGGTCATTGCAGCAATTTGAGCCTCCAAAAAATGGTTAACACTATTTTCAACACTCCCAATGTCCTTAATGTGCAAGGAAGCTTCCAAGGCCTCGAGCAGTTCTATGAAAGTCTTGTGTGATAGTTCCCTTCTAAACAGTGTTATCAATCCTCCAAAAACCCAATGAGTGTGTTGAGAAGCATGAATGTCATAGGATAGTTTTGACAAGATAGTTTTAAAACACGTGTCATACTCCCACACACTCTCCACCATTCCCTATTGGATCTCCTTCAAAGCATTGATTCTCGTCTATTTAAATTATGGGATATGTACCTCTGCATCGAAGGCATTATTTAATGTAGTGTAGTATACCACCATTTTATGGGGGTCATGCTTCTGATACCAACTATGTGTGCACCCTTGCAATGTTATTACAAACTGACTTTCCTTCCACTCTAGGGTAGTGATCCATTTCACACACAATTGTAATTCACACTTGTGCACATGCTCTACAGCATCCTCAATACCCCTGTAGTCTAGTAAGTGCAAATAAATCTCAAAAAACACTTTTGGAGGTGGTTGCAGCCCTTGTCCTCCTAATCCATAGCCTTGGTTTCCTCTAGTGTTTCCTCCTTCACCAGATCCACTAGATCCACCAGGTCCTATTCCTCCTAACCCACAAAATTCACCTCATGTAGCCAGAAAATGGCTTGAAGTGGTCATGCCTAGTGTTCCCAACGTCCCACTAAATTGCATTTCAATGGCTTGTGATATTGTCCTGTTGTCAGTTGTGTTTCCCGTACCACTCCTAGACGTGATAGCCAAAACTTACGTACTTTCACCTTGTCCAAAAATTTCTCCAAATACCAGAATGGTTTGCACAGCCATGGATGTTTCGAATGATAAATTATATATCCTAGGTGCATATCAATTACTCCTACTGATACCAACTAGGTTACCCTTGATCTAGAAAACCAAGCATCAGGGTTTGGTCATAAGGAGGGTTCAGATGCATGCTGACAGCTCTCCTTTCTCTATGTGATGAACTCTCATTAGAAGTTGAAGGGGCTTCTCTCCCACACTTTCCTATATGGGGTAGCACATATTGCTCAGGTTCCACATCCTCTATGTGAACCTTAACTCCTTCCCATAACGTGTGCCTCTATAGATCCATCACACTTGTAACCTCACGTTTTCTATTCATCTCCCTTTCACAAGATTTGTTATACTTGAGTTGCCTCTCCTCCCTTTCCTTTTCAACCACAATGTTCTCCATCTTCCTCCACCCTAGCTTCCTCATCTATCACTTAGAGAAGCTTATTCGGTCATGGTAAATGCCTCTAAACTGAGGGTAGTGTCCAAGATCTTCATATCTAAAGGAATAACATGAAAACATGTTCCTCTGGGCTCCCTCAGAAACTTGAACTCAGTAACTTCTAGGAAAGAATACGTATAAATCGTGTATTCTAGAGTATAACTGGTCAACACTCCTTTCCACCAGTGATCAGCAACATGTGTCTAAGTCAGATCTACATCCTACAACCTCTGATAATCATCTTAGGTCCATACATGTGATCTATAGTACCAAATTGATTTGGATACATATGTTGAAATCCATTCATATAGTTATACTAGAAAATAACAAAAGAATGTCTAAGTATAACTCATGGTACATGTTGTCTTCTACCCATCTAAGTGTATTGAACTCAGGTCAAGTGATGAATCTTTGAGAAAACTTGTCCTCCATGTTCTTAAACCATCCTTCAATAATTTCCAAGGTCATATGTTCTGTCATCATGCATCAAAAGGACCAAGATGCATGCAATTTCTCACAACAACTTCAAAAATAGGTCTCGATAACGGAACCGAGATGTAGTCATTTTTATACCCCTAGAAAAATAGTCTAATCCCATACGCATCGGCCTATCATCTAGTGGACATTGGGTGCTCACTCGAGGCACACGTGGGTTCCAAGCCCCTCCTTTATGTGATTCTTGTGATAATGCATCATCTATGATAGATACTTAAGTGTAAAAGAATGGAAAATAACCATGCATTCATTCTGAGAACCTAGGATGAGTTATCATATTAATGCTCCCATTCATATAGTAAAATAGGAGTATCAAACAACATATATAAATTATTCATAACACAAGGGAAACACATTAGACTTAAGCTCATGAACACATATATTCTTTAAAATATGACCTTCCATTCATATTAATGAGTTTAGTAACCACATTACATTCCTTGAGGTCATAACAGGCCCATATAACAATGCAGAGCAATGTCATGTATCAGAAACTACACTATGCCCTTCATATTACAAGGATAAACATAGAACCATCCCTCTAAATATGCCATCAATCCTATATTTCCTCTAATCCCAACCCATATAATTCTCCATGATATTTATATAGAGCTTCGCCTACTTTCCAATGCACTACTCTCTCTGCCTCTCTTTTCCAGTATCCTCTCATGCCTTCTTCTACCCACACACCTCTATATATAGTTTTTTTGCCTTCACCGCCATGCATTTTGAGGTAACAGATCGGTTACTAAGTTTCCAATTGATCCTACAATGGAGCATGCCTCCTTTGATCTGAGCTCTCCACTCTATGCAATGATGTTCTTCTGGAACCTTCCATCACATGCATGGAATATTCCATTCTTTATCCTACATCTGTCAGGCTGGCACCTTATCCACTCTGCATGCTAGATGGGTCACACTTTCCTCAAGTGCTATTTGGAACTCCAAATATGGCTAATTCCTAAAATTGTCTTGTCTTACACACGTGTGTTGTGTGTTCTGCTAAACCCTACTAGAACCCTACCATGTGTGTCTTCAACCCATGCACCCTTCTCTAAATAGGTCATGCACGCCCATGCACCTTTTTGTACTTAGCCAATATTATAGGGCCCAACAACAAGGAAGGTAAAGTGGCCCATAGAGCTACTTGTGAAGAGAAATCAAAAATTACAGTTCAGGAAGATGATTAGAGAAGAGAAAAAGAAGTTGAGGAAAGTGAGAAAACATGAGAAAGAGGTCATCAAAGGAACACATAAAATAAATGAAGAGTAATTGATAGCAAGCTTCTTATCTTTCCTAAAATAAGATGAAGATGAAGATTTTTTAGAAAAATGAAGAAGGGAATGAAGATGAAGAAGAGTATTTTGATGCTTGTACAAAGTTTAGTGATAAGGATCAGTTGTTTGAAGAGGAAAATGAGGAAAAAAGTGAAGGAAAAATAGTTTTTTAAGGTTGATTCCAAGATGGATCAGTTAGAAGATGAACAAAAGGAAGTGTTGCAAACTCAAAAGTATTCAAGTTTTATATTTAATTTTTTGTTTTACTATGAATGAGCAGGTATACTTGATAAATAATTGAAAGAAATTGAGAAAGAAGCTCTTAAGAGAGCTCAAAATATGAATATAGAAAATACTAATGTCAATCAAGAAATACAAAGCAAGAAGAATAAGAAAGAAGAGGAAGATGGAAGACAAATCAAACAAGAAGATGAAGAAAAATCCATTGAGAAGATAAAGAAATCAAGGAGAAGCTAAATTTGGAAGAAGAAGAAGAAAAAGGAGAGTTCTTTGTACTAGCAAGTAATTTCTTCCACCTTGGAAGCATGAGGTAGGAGAATCATTGGAAAAGTTGAATGAATCAAGGTATTTGGGTTTTCTCTAGGTGTTAGGGAGTTAAGTAGAGTTTCAGGGTGTTTTGAGTCTTAGAGGACTTCTTTTGCCAATGTAATTTAAATCATGAGACTTCCCTCCGAAAGTGATAATTTGAATATTTAAAATGTAGAGATAAGTTCAAAGATGTAGTGAGGAAAAGAAAAGGATATGTAAGGTTGTAAATGGTATAAAAGTACCTTAGTCTAGTAATAATATTGATATACCACCTCTAAGTCAAGTTAAGCCATGAGTTGGTTATTTGTCATCTTGAGTTAGGGCTGAAAGTTAGCTATTCCTCACCTTTTGAAAAGTAAGAAGATGATATATTCGAAAAGAGAGAGTTAGTTGGAAGAAAGAAGTTTGAAAGGAAGAGTACGTTGGGGAAAGAGCTAAGAGGCTTAAGAAATTCGTACATTGTATGAAGAGTGTGATAATAATACAAATTTACATTTCTATATTGTGTATTATTTAGTCTAAATGTCTTCGAGATGAATATTATATGTTTTCTGATTGATTATTGTGTCTGAATGAAGAATTTGTAATTACAAAATATATGTAGTTTTAGAAAGATAGTGGTAACACTGAGGAAAGGATGATGTGATAATAATGATAACCTAGGAGCAAATAGCATTGACTTAGGTAAAATAAGGTAAGAATCATAACTTGGTATTTGCAAGTAAAATGATGTCTCTTGATGAAAAAAATTCACCTCCCTTCACACCACACCACACTTTTAATAGTGATTACTATAGGGATATTGATAGAGCATTATCCATTGTTTGAATATCTTCTTCATCTTTGCACCCATTTCTCTCATAGTTTAGTAGTAAAGGAAGATCCAAACATGGCCTTATAGCCATTTTAGTGAGATCCTTTCCTCAATTTGGAGACAACATAAAAATTTATTTCTTATGATCTAAATAAGCTCATATTAATTATCAATCATACATTACAAAGAACATCTAATTCTAAGGGATGGCTTTGCATTATATGTTTAAATTCATTTTGATGCATTAGAAGTTATTTCCTTTAAAACTTTATCATTGATGTTCTTATTATATTAACTTTGCTTATGATTTACTTAGTTTTATATTCATTTAATTATATTATTTAGTTTAGTATGCATATATTTAGCATGCCTAATGGGACCTACTCCATTGTCTCATACATTTATTTCAATTTTTTGGAGTTTAGTTTCTTTTTTACTTTACTAACCCTCTTTTAAGAATTTATTGACAAATATTTAGATTCTTAACTTGTTTTGTTAAGTTTTCATGTGATGAGTGTTCTTTTCTGATATAAGGAAGGTGAGATGCTACCAAATTTGAAGTTAAACAATAAATATTTGAGATTTTTGACATTCTTTTTTTCAAAATCTCATTTTTTTGAAGTTGTATAGGTTCCTTGCATTAGAAATTGAACCCCAATGTCAACGTTGAAAGGCTTGTGCTAGTTTTAAGATGTTTGTTCTACTATTAATATGATTATATTACTATTGCTAGGCTTTCATTTCCATTCTCTAGATTTTTGGCCTCTTTGTAGCTCATCCTACCTATTTAACTATACCTGTGTTAGCGTCTCTCTGCTTGCACTAGCATTAAACTATTTTCCTTCTCTGTCTACACATAGAATTACCTTTTGCTACTATTATTTTCCTTGTTTCATCATTGGTAGGCTTGTGCTACTATTTTCAGGCTTGTGCTACTATTGAAAAACATGGGTTACCATTAAAAGGATTGCACTAGCATTTTGTGTAAAATTTTGGCTCAGATTTCGAGAAATTCTAGAATCTAATTTTTGATGTTTTCTATCATTTTGTAGGTTTTTCTCATTTTTTTGTTTCAGGTTTTTATTTAAATCAATTTTCTAACATGTCTAATGCTTTGATAAATGTTGTTTTTCCATACTTTACTTGAGTTATGCTATATTTTATGTATGCTCTTCTCTTGCACCTTTGGTGATATTAAGAATCAAAAGTAGCTTTAGTCTTATTTTTCTAACATTTAGATTAATTTGGAAGTTTCATTATTAATTTTTTTCTTAAGGGAATGAACCTTTTACAAAGAATTTTAATGGTCCTTTGATTTAAAGTTTTTCATTTCCATCTAGTTGGATTGATTGTTATGTATGCTCTTCTCTTGCATCTTTAGACGATCTTGAGAAGAAGAAAAAACCTTTAATCCTCTTTCATAATATTGTAGATTTCTTGAAAAAATACTAACTTTTGAGTGCATGACTTATATGCTTATTAAATAATTGGGATCTAAATAAATACTAATTACAAGTGTGTTTTAGGTTGTCAATGGTGTGTTAAAACACATTTATAATTCAATATAAAAAACACACCATTTATTCAAAACATTGTATTTGTAAGTTCGGTTAAGGGTAAAAACCTATCCACTTTGAATAGTGGGAAGTATCTTTACATAAGCCATAAAACTCATTATGAGGATTACCACAAGAACCCAAAAGTAGTACACACCTTGAGGGAACTAGTGGATGAAATGGGAAGTGCCCCACTACCCACTTGACTAGAACAAAAACCCATGAATAAAAGCTTCAAGTTTCTCATATGAGGCCCCATTCATTAATTTTATTTTGGGGTAATTGTACTTTGTCTAAGATTTATTCTATAAAAGTGTACCTCTCTTAGGAGAGAATTAGCGAGTGTTCAGAACAAAAGCTTAGGAAACCAAATTTGGCATTGGGGACAACTTGAATGTATCCATCATGTTCTAAAGAGATTTCACAAAGTAATAACTTTCTCATAGTCAAAACCTTTTTATTTGAAGGGGATATTCCATTAAATTGGCACAGCATGACACTCATCACAAAACTTACAAAGTAACACTTTTTCCTACTTTCCACCTTTTCATAAGACAAGGTGAAACTTTGTCAAAGTTATGCCACATATTTTTCATCCCCATTTGATCTATCTCATTTGTTCTCTTGTTTCCATTTTTTGTCAAAAGAGAATAACATACATGGAAATTCCAAAAATAATCATGTCCACCACTTTTTTATTCACTTATATGACCATGTTATGACAGGAATGTTAAGTGTCAAAAGTGTGCTAGTACATCCTCATGTTTTAGTAAGCCTTTGTCTTAATACCCATGTCAACACCATCTCATTGTAGTTAGGCTGTCTTATCATTGATTTCCCCTTGAGTTGTTATGTTGTTTGCATCATATCAATACATATTGATACTTACATCTTGTTTTTATTAAACTTGATATAGGTTTTTTTATTGTATTGTTATGTTACTCTCATAATATCAATTCCTTGTTATACTTAGACCTTATTTTTTGACCAAAATTTTCCTTAGGTTTTTGGAAAGTTATGTTGTTACCCTATTCAGATCATGTCAATACCATTTTGATACTAACATCTTACTTTTCCTAAAATCTTTATTAAAATTATTCAAGTTGTAATGTTGCATTACTCACATTGGTAACCTCCATTTTCAAAAACTTGGACTTTTTTGTCTTAAAATTGTTTTGGTATACCTTGAATCAAAATCACTTCAACACCATTTTAATACTTAAGTCTTGTTTATCCCAAACTTGATTTAAGTATTGATATTGTGTTGTCATTATTAAACCAAACCATGTTTGAGACATAGGGAGTAGATTATTTTGTGATTAGATCCTTATTCCTAACTTGTTTGAATTTTCCTTGGTTCTTCTCATCATATAGTTTCATATTCTTTGATTCATTAATTCCTTGATTCAATTTACCTTTATTCTTTAGGATTATTTTCCTTTATTTTTTGGAATTCATTAAGACATTTGCAGCTGTCACGCTACTTCTTTTTTCCTAGGGTCCTTGTAATATTTGTAAACATTTATCAAACCCTAGTTAAAAACTTCCCATTATGCCTCTTATTACAATAATTGGGCATAGAAAATTAGGGTCAAATCCTTTCGTAATGATAAATTAAACCCCTTATTTGAATAATACAACATGGTTGACTGTGGTGGCGATGAGGGGAACTCTCCTTGAGATAACTTTGAATTTTACCCCGCCCACTTGGATAACTTTATATTCCAAAAAAACAAAAAAAAAGCTTAATGTGTGTTGTATAATTAGGGGAAAAACTGCTACCTAAATATGACCATACTCTCCTCACAAACATGGTTCGTGGGGAAGAAGAGGAAGTATGACCCCTTCGATCTATAGATGACATACTAAATATAGGACATGCATCTAATTTTGGTCCACAGAATGAGGAAGATGCACCTTCTAAAACCATTGGTAGTTATTGTATACCCATTGTTTTCATTAATTTTGATGGAAACGTAGAAAACGAAGAGTAAAAATATTGTGAACAACCACCTCCACATGAATCTCAAAAAGAAACACAAAATAATGAGGTCAAAATCCAACAACAATTACAATCCATTATTCATTTATTGGGGAGTTTAGATTCCCATGTCCATAAAGACCCAAGAATAAATGCTAAAACTCCATGTCTAGACAAACCCAAGGCTACATATCAAGAGTTTTACACTAAGACTTCACGTCAAAAAAAAACATAAGGTTGTGTATCATGAGCTATACACTGATAGATGATGCAATGAAACATCCAAATCTAACTATGTATATAAACCTGCCTCACCTACACATGGAAAAATATTTGATCACGAATGGAATTCTATGAAAAATGCCCTCACCCATTTGCAATAAAGCAATGTAGGACATAGTAAAAAGTACCAATTTAAATAATTGTTCCCTTATCATTTTTATAGATCAATGTTAAGAACACCCTTTCCACCTCACTTTGTCTTTCCTAAATTTGATAAACATAAGGGTAAAGGTGACCCATGCACTCATGTTAAATACTTCTTTTTGTCTTGCCAATAAGTTTCCTATAGTGATAATTATCTCATTCACATATTCCCCCAAAGTCTTGGAGACTAGGAACTTGAATGGTTCTTCCATATACCTAAAGGGTCTATCTTCACATGTGCTGAATTTTCAGAAAATTTTGTGCGTCACTTTTCATTCAATATGGAAAGTGATATTACCAAGTTAGAATTATGCAATGCCAAACAATGAAACAATGAAAGCTTCGTTGGTTTCTTACAAATATGGAAAAGGTTAGTTAGTCGCTTCCCTTTCTCAATATCGTAGAAACAAATTGTTATCATTTTGGTGCTAAATTTACATCCCAAAATTGTTTTCCACTTGCAAATGCACTATGGTAATACTTTAGAAGAGTTCATAGAAAAATGAATCCAAATTGAAAAGTCTTTATTATCTAAAGGGACATTGAAACCGTTTTCAAGAGAAAATCATTAAACTAAACCTGTAGAAAAGCCTAAATTATTTCAAAAAAAGAACAAAAATGTTTTAGGTGATGGTATAATTGATTCAAAATTTCTACAAGAAATAAAAAATAGTGCTCCTTTGAAGCTAACCAAAGGACCAACTGCACCAGAAGTAAAAAGACATGTGTTCACTCTTCTCATGGATTCTTTGTCATATATATTGAAATAATTATACGCATTAAACATGATCAAATTTTCTAACATTAATCTGTATGAAGATGATGCACCTAAATCATCATGGTATAAAGACCATGAATATTGTGAATATCTTTATGTCAAGGGCCATATCACTAAAAAAATTTGAATTTGAAGCACTTCATTCAAGACCTTATTGATAGTGGAGAGGTCGAGATGGACTCAACTAGACCCAAAAAATCTTCTAATAAAAAAGTTGGGAATTTACGAAGTGCCATTTCCTAAACATAAACAGGTGGATAAAAATTCAGATCAAGGTCAGTATTTTGAAACTAAAAGTGACATTCATTTTGTTGACTCTACTAATCCCTTTTATTCCCTTATTGGTTGTGTTGATACATCTATTGAGAATGTAAATACTATTAGGATCAAGGCACGAGAGTGCACCATGGCCATGCTATGTGCTTTCCCTATTATCCTATAACCTCCTCTGCCTACCCCTCGGGATAGTCACTATGATATATTAGAACATCTTGAGAAAACCACTGCTAAGATTTTGATCTTAGATATTCTTAAAATATACAATGTTTGTAAGGAAATCATTTGCAAAACACTTCATGGGTCAGGATTTTCAACTGATATTGATCTTACATACTTCTAATCCTTGGTCACATAGATTTCTCCATCTAAAAACATTACCTTCAGCCAACACGATATTTCTAATGATGATCATACACACAACCTACCCTTGTACATAGAAGTCATTTTTAATGAAGATCAAAAGGGTGCTTGTGTGTTGATTAGAGAACACTTGATAGAAAGCACATAAGAAGTCCACATGGGAAAGCAGGTCATATTCAAAGGTGCAAACAGATAGGGAGAACATGCGCATGGAGCAGAAGTTCAGCTTTTTGTGACTTATCCGTTTTTTCTCATGAAGGTCTATTTGTAGAGATGGCATGGAGAACACACAAACGAGGCAAAGAAGTGTGCTACACGCATTGGCTATTTTTGGAGGATTGGATACAAAGCACTTTACATGGACTCAAGCTGGAAATAGATGTACTACTAGTAGTTAACTACCAGTAGTCTATTGTTAGTGCACTTATATGTGTGGCTAGTTTTGTAACAACGCGTGGCTATTAGTAGCATGTGACCTATTTTTGGAATGGATAAGCAGTGAAGTGAAATTCCCCACCCTTATAATTATGTAGTAAACTATGTAATAGAGAGATCGAGATATACAGAGATATGCATACATAGTGAAATTATGCTGCTAAATCTATTACACATATACTATTGTTATTGTAATGAATATTTTTTATACTTATTGCATTTAATATGATGGAGGATATTAGCTAAATCAAAGTGTTGGTTCTATGTGTATCTTAATCTAGTATGTCTTTGATCTCATCATGGTTAATATTTAGTTTTTTTCTCCCTTAGATATAGATTTGGTATGATCTGTAGAATTATTTGTTAAGAATGGAACTATATATGTTAAGTCTTCATCATGCTAACATCCTACAACACCAACCCTAAAGAGGGACCTGGTACCTTTACACGCTTTAGGTGAGTGCTCAGTCCAGGCTGAGTGACATGTCAATGCATCTAGGGTCTTAGTGGAATTGTATCATTGAATTCTAGGCTGCATCATTGGTTCCATTGCCGGGACCTCTTTTCAGTTTTTTTTAGGATGGTTCATGATGAAGATATACTAGTTGACCTTAGCAAGTGTTGAAGAATGGATACATGATCTAGAAGAAGAATATGCACGGTTGTTCAGCACTGGATCTGATTTTAACGCATGCATGTGGGTGGAACAGAATCTGTATGACAATTTATATGAGAGATTTTTCACTATCTTTCCAGTAGAATTATACGAGTGGTTGAGTGCTTATGCATCTAAGAGGAATTGGAGGTATCAAACACTTATCTGGATGTAGGAAGAATTCCAGGCCCTTTATGATGCTAATTTGATTTGGAATCAAGCTTTGGATATGTGGTTCCATGGTGTCTTGAATAGTTATATCTTGGAATACTCAATTTCCACTTATTTGTGTCCAAAAGTAGCTGAATTCTTGTTTTTACGATATCCAAAGGGAGCTTAACTATAAGGCATTCCTCTAGCGATAAAGATCCTAATGGTAACTTTGAATCTAGAGAGTAAACCGATGGCTAACTAAACCTCACGACCCACGGGGGTAGGAGAAAGACTGGTGAAAGATGGAAAACCTAGTAGTAGAAAGGTCAAGAGAGGAAAGGTGGCTTAAGTATAATGAGGTGCGTGAGAAGGAGATAGAGAAGTAGTGTAACATTGCAGAAAGTATGGCGTTGAGGAGAGAGATGGCTCGTGAATGATTTGAAGCTCACATAGAATACATGGAGCTAGAGCATCAGGAACTCCCCCATCTTGTAAAGCATGATAGGGATTATTCTTTGGCCTCATGTAGAATCGTGCTAGTAGAGACTACCTAGGCCATGGGTGGGCATTTGAATCCACCTAGTAACCTTGCCCTTGCGTTTGGTTTTTCAACATTTAGTACAACAAGTAGTCAAAAAAACTAGTTAAAATAGTGGGAGAGTAGGAGAAAGTATTATAAGAGGCACAACAATGGTAGCACAAATGACTTCATTGTTATACGGGAGTACTTTTTTGGGTGTATCATCAACACAGAATACAAGTGTGCAAATTTTTGGATTAACTTTTGGGTGTAGTAATGTTTCGCAGACTATTGGGGTATAGTTCAGTTCTATTATTGGGAAACAAGGAAGTACATCTTTTATTCTGAACCCAGCTACAGGTTCAAGATAAGGAGACATAGGTAGCTCTGGTTCAGGTGGATTCAGAGGTTCTGGAAGAAGGGAAAACACAGGAGGTTCAAGATCAAGTGGGTAACATCTACACCAACCCCAGAATATTTACATGGAAATGTCTCTTCATCTTCCAGAGTATAGGGGCATAGAAGATGTTGTTGAACATGTGCATATGTGTGAAATATTGTGGCACGCAAAAGGAATCATGGCTTCTGAGCATAGGGAAAGCCAATTTTACACTATGTTACAAGGGTGTGCCCACAGCTGGTACAGAAAGTTTGACCCTGACTAGACTTGCGTAGATTATACAACTTTAAACAATGCATTCTGTAAGGAGTTTCATATCCCTGAGTTTGAGCAGAAGAGTATAAGTGCACTCAAGGATATTAAAAAAGGCACTACTGAAAGTGTTAGATAGTATGATGCATGGTTTAAAACATCATTATCGAAGCTTTCTTATGACGTACACATAATCCAGCATGCACAATGGTTTGTTGGGGGCTTGATTACCCCTTTTAGGAGGGCATTATTACATAAGACATACACTGATCCATGCGAAGCACTTGAAGCATCCTTACACATTGAGGTAGTTGATATCATAGATACTGGGGTGAGACCATTTTTAGAAGCACAAATAACAACATGGAAAAATAGTTGGAGAAACTATCAACAAATTTAGTACATGAGACACACATAGGGATTTGGTGCATAGATTGTGAAGTAGAAGGTCACACAAAGAATAGTTGTCCTTGCATAACAGTACACTCATTACTAATGGATTTTGAAATATTTCATTTAAACCATGATGTTAGTCGATTCCAATTATTACAATGTGTGATAAGGAAGAATGTTTCAAGCTACTATAAAATCTACAGGTCCATGATTCATGACACAGAGGACTACTGGCTGATTGGACAGATCCATGATGCTATAGATATTGGTGTATGACATACCAAAGTTTTAGATAACTCTAAGGGAAAGAATAAGCATCATGACCAAGATCACAATCAGGTACGATATGATCAGAATTAAGGGAATTTTGAAGGTGGTCGTGGTAGAGGTTGAGGATACCGTAGTGGATTTGGAGGATGAGGCCATGGTGGTGGAAGAGGCAAGTTTCCTCAAAGAACATGTTATACATGTGGATCTCCTAACCACTATAGGCATGAATGTCCTTAGAATATTATATGTTCTTTCTGTGTAAAGAACCATAGCTATTATAGACACCAAAATTGGGTCACACTCCCCTTGGTCCCTTGTCAAATAAATACCTTCAACACATCTACCTAGCCATGGCCCCCCTTCACCCCACTATAATATTAATTTAATTATTTTTATTATATTAATTCATTATCCTCACCATATTTATTATTTAAATATCCTTATTGAGACAATGCCCACCATCCACCTCACCTAAACACCTCATCTAGCCATCTCATCCTAAGACCCATTCTTAGTAAGTTGTCATAACTAACTAAGAACTACCCAAACCCTAAAAATCAAAGATTATATTCCCTCTAACCACATTCTCACCCGTTAGAAGGATAGCTTCCATGCTGATCCATGGGGTAAACGAAACGAGATCCCAGAAAATCAAGGGGATCTACCTAGTTTAGTAAACCTAGGAAATACCACCCTAACCAACACCAGTTACCCTTAACCATCACTAGTTAAGCTGGAACCGTCGTCGGTTACCATTTAACTCCCAAAACAACCTTATTTCAAGGTTGACACATTGTTTTAGAGGTTGGCACATTTTCTGAGAGAGAGAGAGAGAGAGAGAGAGACATCTTCTGATAATGAGTGACAAAACCATAGTTGTATGCAAGTAGAACCAACATCTCGTACAAGCATCAGAACACCCATAGCCAGTACCGGAAGCAATCACGTAGACACCTGCCTTCACGGGAGCATCTGAGGAAGTGCCAACATTAAATCCAAGTGCATTTGATCACCCACCATTACCAACCAAGGCATCAAGCTCATACAAATAGTAAGTTTGTTAACCTATATTGGTTCCTTGTTATTTGAGTAGATCATTTTACATTTTATTATTAGTTTCTTGCTTCTCATTTCTATTCCCTACCATTTTATCTCCATGCAAGCTTGACCATCCTTTTTGACCACACCATTAAACTGTCCATATCTAGAATTCTCATCATTCCTGTGCATATCTCAGGATCCATACGAATCTCACCATTTCCCTTCCACCTTCATCTAACCCCAAATCTATCACCCAACCAAGTTTTATTGAGTTTCCTGTACCTCAACCATACTGACGCCAGTCACCAATAACCATCACTGGTTAACCTAAATTGACGTCGGTCTCTGTGTATCTTATATTACCAGAAATCCAGATCATATCCTAAAACCATCCACCAAATACCCTAAAACTGACCCAGAATCTAACCCCTGACCAATAACAGTATCATGATAGTGACCTTGACCTTTAGATTCAATCATGGCTTAGCCTGTTGTGAATGAATTTTCTTATTGTATTTGAATGAGATACCTAAATCATTTTAACTATAGTAGAATTTACTTTATTACCAACATTAAGTTGTTTTAAACAATAGATTGACAATCGTCTAGGAAGTATCACACTTCCCGGATCTAGCACACGCTAGGCAGTCCACTACATATATTGTTTAACTTTTATTTGGTGGTCTTGTGTTCCATTTTAGGTAGTTCCTCCAAGCAAAAAGGAAGCTCTCACGATCAGCTGTGGATTCTAAAGTCATACGTGCGCAGTAACCCATCAACTAGTATCTCAATAAATATTCCTCCTATGCCCATTACCCTAATTTGTTTCATCATTTTCTAAGAAATGCTCCAGAATCAAGTGAAACATTTTGGCACACCCGGAGGGACCCATTTAGGGTTCCTTGCATTCATTCATTTCTAGGTGAAAATTTACATGTTTGTTTCCTTTCCAAAAGGTTCTTACATTTAAATTTCTCCCCTGGAATCATCTCTATCTTCTATTGTCTACCGAAGATGAGGATTGTACTCATGACTGCTTTACCAAAACCATGTTTCACTTGCAGTTTTATCTTTCCCACTCATCCAGTCGAGATGCCTCAGGTCAGTTGATATACGAGCATGCCTGTCTCCTATTCCTCCGACTCATCATTCCCACTCGAATGCGTCATACCCATTTGGATTTGGGTTGCTCAAAATCAACCTTACATTTCAACCTACTTTCATAGCATTAGGTCCAAATTACCCGCTATGAGGGCAACCACATATGCTAGAAGTCTGTTGCACTCAGCTGATCCATTATGACCTT
Source organism: Taxus chinensis (assembly GCA_019776745.2). NCBI lineage: Eukaryota > Viridiplantae > Streptophyta > Pinopsida > Cupressales > Taxaceae > Taxus > Taxus chinensis. The sequence goes on along the minus strand of CM034155.1, from coordinate 18,987,255 downwards.
CTCGAATCACCCAGAACACACACTTCATCTGCCCCTATTCTCTCGTATCTACCCATGAGTCTTATCACAAACATCACAAATGTATCGGTGACCCCTACACACATTCTCAAAGCATTGTCATCTTTCCTATTCCACAGAAGCCTGTAGGTGATCACATGAGCTACTAGGGTTATAATGGGCACCTAGCTCGCTACTCTGTCATATTCATACCACTAGAGCAGCCTCCCATTTAATCTATCATTCATTCTGGGTAACGTACCCCCTGATCTCACTCCTCTCCTTGTCAGATCTACCTATACGGAAACACCATATACTGGAATGTCACCATCCATCATATGCCTAAAAACTCAACGCTCTTAAAGTTACAGGAGACACCCAGCCTTCGCAACCTAGCATACGACCTAAACAAACATAATGATGGATAAGATGTAGACTCTTGGAGGCATCGTGATTTCTAGCTTAGTGTTTCTGCTTTCACTTATGATGAGATTTACAGGTGAGAGGTTTACACCCTTCCATTTTCTTATTTACCTGTACACACTCCTCGTGCAGAGTAGAGAAATGCCTAAATTCTAGCCATTTCAATAGAGTGGAAGACCCAGAACAGCATATTCTCAGTCATTCCCAGAATTATGGGTTTGATTCCACATAAAATTTTAACTCACAACCATGATGCTTTGCTCCATCACTACCTTTCCCGTGTCTCTAACAGTGACATGCGTTAGATCGGTCTAGTGACCGTTGTCGATTATCACTCTGACCGTTATTAATTTAATCAAGTAGTCCCAAGCCTTCTTGGATCACTTCTCCATTAATATCGTTAAGAAGGTTACCATGGTTAACCTATACTCCATGCATTAGTATGATGATGACATATATCACAGATTCTGTTGCTCGCTATTAGAGTCCCTGATCAACTCTTGTCATATTCCAACTGAACCACAAATAGATTTCATTGAGATATTCATGGCATACTTATGCTAGACATATCTGGCCTTATACCTTACAAGTCTGACAAACTATCTGAACTTTCCACGAAGTATTCACCATGCCACGAAAGATAGAGATTCAGGCCATCGAAGACCGAAAAAAGTTCAATTTAACCTAGACTAAGAACTTGGCATTCAAGTCGAATGATACTTCATTCTTCTTCGAAAGCACAAAACAATTGATTCCTAAGGCCAAGGGGATAGCTACCACAGTGTCTACTCCTATTTTCTATTGTATTCCAGTGTCATTTATCAGAATCATACTAGTCCCTTATCTGATCAGTCACCTATTCAGACTGGTGCAATTCAGACCCGAAGCAACAGAACGATATGCCCTCATAGTAGGGAACCTTATGCTAGTCTGTCTAAGACCAGCTCATCAAAGCTAGGGCCTTCACCCTTCCTTCTATTTTATCACCCACTGCATCCTTGACCATACTCTATCCCACTACTCACATACCATAAAGAACACAGGAGTTCTGTAACATGAATCCTCGACCAAAGGGTCACTTTTGACTTTGTAGTTACATGCACTTTTAAAAACATCGTCCACTCGAGATGTCTCGAGTCAGTTGAGTTATATGGCATGCCCGTATCTATCCCCCTGACACTCGTACCTTCTCAATGCATCAACCTTGTCATGGCTTCAAGCACTACACACATCCTAATCATGTACCCCCATTCATTTAATCAAACTAGGCCGTTATACATCAACTCATGATATCTATACACACGTCTTCTACATGTTATTATCAGTGATGCTACCCGTTGCATCCCATTATACCTCATATGCCAACCACCCAGAATACAACCTCAGCCTGACGTCCTATTGTCTCTACACTATAACCCGTAGCTTCACACATTCCACCACCCATAGAGGAACACCTGTCAGTGACCTTCCTCACCCATTTTCAAAACTCCCTCCATTAATATCTAGGCTATCTGTAATCTTTAGCCTCCATTGCCACCTAGGGAATCGCCACCCACAGTACTTCTTCCACCTCCATATACGATACTTGTTTATCATCCTCCTACCCACATCTATTATTCACTCTGGGTACATACCTCCACCTACAGAGGAGCAACCATTCTTCTCAATCCACCTATGTGGCAAGCACCATATACTAGAATGACACCCTTGCCTGCTAGGCCTAACACCATTCTCCATCAGCTACGCTATAGATCCTGCAGACCTACCCATGGCTCATCTTACAACCTACTGGAAGCTGAAGCTAATCAAGTTAATGATGGACTAAGATGACATTTTACATTGGAATTTCCATCAGTTCCTCATCAACCTCTCCTATAGATGTGCCTTTCTCATGCTTATCGAATCTCTTAAATTATGTGGATAGTGCCTTACTTTGGGGTCATCATCTGCATTCCTGGCCTCAATCCAAATCCCCATGTCACTTGGGAACACTGCCACTAATTCAACCAAAAATCATTTCAGCTGTTTGAACCGACCCACAACAACATCTATCACAAATGGTCTTTCACAACACTGGGTCACAGCTCACCATACACCCTTACCCATAGCCCATGATACATTTAAATCCAAACCCACACCTTTCTCATGTTCCTCTGACTGGGCCTACATTAGATTACCTATAGTGGGTTACCCCAACCACCAGCTCTATATTCATCCACCTATCAAAATAGGTTTAGCTACAAGCCTTCACAGTGGACACCCAAACTTACTTTGGCACCCAATTGTTAAGAAGGTTACCATGACTGACCTATAGAACTCACACCCGTCAGCTATGACGATGATATCTACATCGCATTCATTTTGTTGCTCATCCAGCATTAGGACCTGAACCTCCCAATCACAATCAAGAAACCTCCAACCCGTCAATAAACCAAACTCATCGAGCTAGCTTCTTACGGGCTTCCTGCTAGTAATATCTCTACCATACCCTATAGCACCTGATCTTTTGAACCTTCGACGAAGCATTCACCATGGCACGAGCAGCTTGACCATTCGGGCCATCGAAGACCCTTAGCAACTTCAACACTACCCACTACGCTTCAGTCTCTGTCAGCATTCACACCCCCTGACACGATACACATCTTCTTCCTTCACAAACCACAGAGCAATTATTCAAAGTCCAAGGGGGACTGCTAACGCTATTGGTACATCCAAGTTGTCCCTCTAGCTCTTGTATCACCCATATCAGGCCATAGCCCCTCATCTAAAGTCTCAACCCAAAGACAAAATTCCGTTGCTCTCCAATAAGGTAGTCAAAACAACCATAAACCCCCTTGACAGGAACAATGGACCATACCTCTACCCCAATTAGGGACGACCTTACACTTATGTCTTATTCTAAGCTCATCAAAACCATGGGGCCCGACTCACTTCTCCCTCCTACAAAGACCATTCCTCCACTAATTTTGAGCTACACCTACGCTCAAACCCACTTTCACTTCGCATTGCGACCCACTAGCAGGAACCTATCCCAAAATCTTAACCAACCTCCTTGAGAATTATAGTCATCACATTATTACCACTGCTCAAGAACACTTAAGACCCCCTCAAACCCAAGCCAAAAGGGTTAACGACACTAAAATTTAACGCACCTACCATCATGTGTCAAGGCACGATGTGGAGAACTGCAAGGCTTTAAAAACTATCCTTATCTAGTTATGTCCTCCTGAAGAAAACTTTGATGATGACGACCTTCTTGATGAAGACCTCATTTCACCAACACCCATTCCCACAATCCTTCCCTCACTGCCTACTCAACAACCACGACCTCCACCCCCTCAACTCTTAGAGCCACCCCAAGATTCAAAATTAACATGGTTTGCATCAGAGAACTTGCCACACCATCACCTAAATGTCGTTGTGCCCAGCTCACTTCACAAGGCTTTTCTCCCCCGATAGGTTTTTTCCCATCATGTCATTATACCACTCATCCTACACCTTCTCCATTTGCCAACTCCCCTCATATCAACATGATCCACATTGCTACCCATGCTCAGAAAATACAAAGGCAAGGAAAAGGAAACTGACTCACTAACCAATCCTATACCCATCATACCATCTGTAACCACACCTAAAATCACTATCCACGGCCCCACATATCCTATTTCTAATGGGGTCACACATCGCGCCATGCTCAAACAACTACACCAATCCCCCCTCAAAATGTCCTTATATGACCTCATCCAAACCTTGGAATCCCATTGTCAAGCTCTCATGGAGGTCCTGTAATCTATTGAGGTTTTACCCAATGACCCTACACCTGTAGCCTCCATTATCACACCCCATCATGTAGCCTCTCTCACCAAATTTCCACCTTTATCCACACCTCACCCTACTCACCAATTAGCCTCCCTTATCTTCTCAAAGGAAGAGATCACACCACACCAAACCGATGACCCTAGACCCAACTCTCTTCATCTCTATCCACATTGATGATATGCATGTGTACGACGTGTAATGATCGATGGGGGTGCTAGCATTAATATCATTTCATCCCATGCATTCGCTCAAATACGCATACCTAACAATTGCATGCATAAACATCCTATGTCATGTTGCATTCATTCAATGACGACTATCACCTCTACACTAGGCACCATCATCCTCCATGTTCACATGTGCCCCCACACTATTCCAGAGCTATTCTACATCTTGGAGGGGGAATTTCAATATAGCCTGTTACTTGGCAGACCCTAGATTCCTGTCATGGGTTGTGTTCCTTCCACTTTGCATCGTTGTGTAAAGTTTGAGCATGAAGGACAATATACTATTCCAGCTGATCCATCACCTTTTAAAACATGCAACATGCTTTACCGACCCAATGACATGCTTATACCCATTAAGGTATCTACCTCCACGACCACTACCACTTCACCTACACCTCCGCTTACCAGTACAGTCGCTACCTCAACCACACATGCCTCCTCCATTCCTACCGCTGCCACAACCTCCATGGCTGACCCATCAGCCTCCTAATTCGTTAACTCCACCTCTACATCAACCTCTGACACATCATCTATTCCAGCTACCCACATACCAACCACCGATCCCTTGGAAGGCATTTTTCAACACCTCACTCTAGGGGAGTATCACCTATATAGTGTCAACACATTCCTTACTCCACAAGAGTATGGAAGTCTTCACCAACACCCTCCCTATGATCACCACATAAGAGAACACTCCTTTATGGTCCTCCTCACCTTCGTACCAGTCTCACCTATGGGGGACTTGATACTACCACTTACACACCCGAACCACCGTCACAAACCTGTACCCTTTTCTGCTGACTTCCAGTCACTCACCAATCGCCATTTCACCCACACCTTCCTGCACCGATGTGTGTGGAAGGGTTTTGGTTTTGGATTTTATGAGCAAGGCCACCATACTATTATTCCATGTACTACCCGCAAACATAATGACTGTAGTGGTATCGGCTTTGCTGAACCACCTACCAAGGAAGGCCCGCATTGAACTCATCAAGGACATTAGCCCTTCTCGACCCTCTTCACCTGCTCCACCTTCATCATTGCCTTCGCCGATGGAGTCGATGGATCCAAAATCCATCCCTCCTAACTTTTTTTTTCATAAACACTATTTCCTTGGGGCCTTTGACTTATCAACATGAGGGTGAGGCTCCTTCCTCTCTTCCCTTCCTATTTCCTGAAATGATCAATGACGATACACCCTTAATTAACGTCATTCAATGTCAGGATGATGAATCTATACTCACCTACCTTGGTGCAGAAGACTCATATATTCATCGGTTGTTACCCTCTGAGATGCAAACCATGTTGAATGAATCGACTATCGAGATCAACATTCATACTCAGAACGACCCACACATCCTAAAGATTGGTCAATCTTTAGATGCTGCTGAATAGGAAGCCATCACTTCTTTTCTCAAAGATCATAACCATGCTTTCACTTGGTCTTACATAGACATGCCCGGTATTGACCCCACCATAGTGGTCCAAAATATCGTAACCATTCTCGATGCCAAACCCATAAAAAAAAGCTAAGGAAAATACACCCTCGCATTTCCCTTCTCGTCAAAGAATAACTTCAGCACCTTCTTTCCATTTCCTTCATATTACCCATTAATTATCCTCATTGGATTTCTAACATTGTCCCTATCACCAAGGCAACAGGGGGACTCCACATTTGCACAGATTTTCATGACCTCAACCTAGCTTTCCCAAAAGATGACTTTCCTCTACCTGGTATTGACCAACTGGTTGACCTTACCGTTGGTCACGAGATGCTATCACTCATGGATGGCTTCTCAGGTTATAACCAAATCTTACTTTCCCTAGAGGATCAACACAAAACCACATTCATCACCCCTTAGGGGACCTTCTACTACCGAGTCATGCCTTTTGGCCTTAAAAATGTTGGTGCCACATATCAGTGGGCTATGACTTATATCTTCCATGACATCATGCATCGTATATTGGAAGATTATGTGGATGATCTCCTAGCCAAATCTAAATGCCGCTCCGAGCACCTCGCTGTCCTCAAAACCATTTTTGACCGCCTCATTAAATATTGCATTCACCTTCAAGCCAAAGAAGTGTGTCTTCGTAGTTCTCTCAGGAAAGCTCATAGGATTTATCGTTTCCTTATGTGGTATAGAATTTGACCTTGCTAAAGTCAAGGCCATTCTGGAAATACCTCTACCCACTAACCTTAGACAACTCCATAGCCTGCAAGGTAAGTTGCAGTCTATTGCCATTTCATTTCACAATTATTTGATCGGTGTCAACCATTTCATCATCTGCTTAAGAAGGATGCCTCCTTTAAATGGGATGATGACTGTCCACAAAGATTTTGAGGCCTTAAAACAATACCTTCTCCAACCACCCATACTCATTCCACCTAAAGATGATCAACCCTTTTACCTATACATCTCAGCTATCGATCACTCCTTGGGGGCCATGCTCGCTCATCACGATGAACAACACAGGGAGCAGGTGGTTTATTACATAAGTCATACTCTTTTGGACTATGAAACCTGATACACCCATCCTGAAAAACTTTTCTTAGCCTTAGTTTTCGTTGCCACAAAACTCCACCATTACCTACTCAACCACAAAACCTATGTTGTGACCAACACCGACCCCTTACACTTCATGTATGCCAAACCTTATCAAAATCAGTGTGCCGCACATTGGCTTATGCTTTTAGCTGACCTCAACCTCAAATTCATTCATCAAAAGTCCATCAAGGGCCAAGCTATCACCGACCAATTGGCTGACGCACCTATTTCTGGGGATCAACCCTCTAATTTTGACTTTCCAGATGAGTCAATTGCTACCCTTTCCTTAGATGAACCCACTTACCAAATGACACTCTTCTTCGATGGTTCCAAGTGTCAGCGTGGGGGTGGGGCTGGTGTTATCCTCATTCCACTTGATGGTGAACCCATGCCTTTGTCTTTCAAACTAGATTTTGATTGTACAAACAATATTGCCAAATACGAAGTGCTCGTATTAGGTCTCCAAGCCACCTACGCCCTAGATGTCAAATCAATCAACATCTTTGGTGATTCTCAATTGGTTATAAACCAAGTCAATGGTATATACCAATGTTGTAATGAGATACTTCAAAAGTATAAACATCATGTAGACATACTTTTGACCACCTTTGACCGTTACGCCCTTCAAACCGTCCCCCGTTCAACCAAAAAATTTACAGATACCATGGCCTGCTTGGCTTCTCAAATACCCACTTCGCCTGTCGATTCTAAAATATTTGTCACCATACAATGACTCCAATCACCCTCATATTTACCTCGCAACATTTACTCCATCGGAACAGCTACCCCCAACCCAAGTGACCTTTGGTATAAACAATACTCCTAATATCTTTCTGTCTCCATCTTACCTCTTGACCTCACCCGTAATGGACAACACACCTTCTTAAAAAGGTCTCTCATTACGTCATCATGGGTGGCCTTCTCTATAAATGTGGCTTTGATGGAATTCTCTTATGGTGCCCTACGAGTTCTGAAATTACTTCTACCATTAAGGAAGTTCATGATAACATATGTGGAGGTCACTTCAGTGGCCTTGTTGTTGCTAAGTGTATTCTTTTCCCTAGGCTATTACTAGGCTGACCCTTAACCATGATTGTTGTGACTACGTCAAATGTTGTGTAAAATTCCAACAACATGCCAACCTTCATCATACACCTAGTCATGCCTTACAGGTCACCTGTGACCTTTGGCCCTTCTCTCAATGGGGTTTGGATCTTGTCAGAGAGATCAACCCCCATTCTTCCCAACGACATCAATGGATCATCACCGCTACCAAATACTACACAAAATGGGTTGAAGCCATACCACTCATCTCTACAAAAGCTGAGAAAATATGTGAGTTCATCAATCATCACATCATTTGTCACTTTGGTGTTCCTCATTGCCTCATCACTGACAATGGAAAACAATTCAAAAACAAAACATTGCGAAAACTTTGCGACGCCTTCGGCATTCAGCTAAGTTTCTCATCACCTTATTACCCACAGACCAATGGCCAAGCCAAATCCACTAACAAAAACTTAAACAAAATTCTCATGAAAGTGGTTAACGATACTGGGAAGGACTGGCATATGCACATTCCTTTTTCCCTGTGGGCATACCGCACTAGTATCCATACTTCCACTATTGCCACACCATTTTCTCTAGTCTATGGTACAAAGGTTGTTCTACCTCTCAAAGTCCAGATTCCCTCACTCCACATTTCTCTCCATGACATGCTCAATGATGATGAATTTTGTCAGGACCATTTAGCACAACTTGAGTTATTAGACGAATGTCGTCTTAACGCTCTTGACCACCTTCAAGTTTACCAAAAATGTATCAAACATGCCTATGAAAAACGTGTCCATGAACGAACCTTCCAAGTCGGTGACCTTGTCCTGAAAGAAAATCAACATGTAACCAAAGTAGAAAAAAGTAAACGGGGAAAATTTTCTCCTAATTGGCTTGGACCATACATCATGACCCATACTTATGGATCAGGTGCTTATCATTTATCTTCACTCGATGGTAAACCCGAACCTGAGCCCCTTAATGCCTTGCATCTTCAACCATTCTATTGTTGAATTTTAGTCCTACCTCACCTTTTTCCTCTTTCCATGCTCATCCCTTGAGCGCTATCCACTTCTTACACCTCACCAATGATTAAACAAGAATCATGTGTAGTACCCTGTCACTTGTTATCTTCTCTTGAATATGTGTACCATGGTGCTACACATAGCATGATTCTCATGGATACTTTTTGTCTACCTTTAGATGAGATCCCATGGTCATTTCACCCTGCTTTCTGAACAAGAATCATATTCTTCACCTTGGTCTTGTCCATGACTTCAAAATCCCTCACATGGGATCCAACTCCTTGAGTCAAACTTCTAATAAAAATATGACTCCCTCAAAAGGACATCTTCCTCTCAGTAATCATTGCTATAAATAGACTACTCCCTTGAAGGACAGCTATGTAAAGCTCTTTCAAAAAAAAGTGAGAGAATCTGAAGCTTCCCGCATCAATCAGCTTCACGAAGACCTCAAGGAGTTAATTTCCTCATCCCATATAGACTTCCCACATCGATCAGTCTATCTCAAATATCAGTCAAAACATAAAGACTTTTAGTCATGAACTGGCCTATTGTGACCTTGGATCTCTTGCCCGAAGAGCATGCTACCTTGTGCCATATAAAAATTAACCACCTTTCACCCCTCTCACCATTCACACTCCCATTTCCTACCGCCTCAAGGGACCTCTTGGAAACCATGCCATTTGGTGATCATGTGACTACTTTTCACCCTTAGATCAATCAATCATGCAATGTCTTTAGGGTCTCACATTCATCACCTCCTCCAAGGTATGACCTACTCGGTATGATCCTAACCAATCAGGTGGCTTTCTTGCCCCCTCTTATCTTTTAACCTTCTTTACTATTACGTATTGATTACCTTATACAGGACTTGGTCCTCGACGCTTACCTTTGGGGTAATCTTCTTCTTCTACCACACTAAAATCACCTATACCAAGTTTCCCACAACTCACCCACACCTAACAGACCTAAACCCAAATCATGCCTAAAACCTACCAACTCATTTTCATACCTCCTCATATTCTTCCCTAGCTTATGGGAGAACTACATTGGCCTGAGGTCCCTTTTTGCTGAGACTATGTAGGCAGCACTCCGAGGGCATGGGGCCCTTGGAGGTTAGCTCAGCCACTCTCTACCCTAACCAATTCATCTTTCATCTTCCTAAATTACATTCTACCCCACTTAGTTTCCTTTTTATGTCAAAAATTGGAAATTAAACCAAACAAACAACAAGTTGCTTAACATTTTTATCATCATCACAACATACATTTATTATGACTACCATTCCTCTACCATCATCATGCATGTATTATAAAGCATCTTAAACATGACCCATCTCATCATTCATTACACAAATTAATGAATCACAACTTCAACCAATTTAAACTCAACCATGCCTATGACCTAACTCAACCATGCCTATGACCTCACTCAACCATGCCTATGACCAAAGACCTGACTCAATGCCATGCCTATGACCTGACTCAATCCATGCCTAAACCAACCTGACTCGATCCATGCCTAAACCAACCTGACTCGATCCATGCCTAAACCAACCTGACTCCATCATGCCTCACTCACCTAGTTTCCATCCATATCATGACAAAAATTAAAATTCTCATAAAACACCAACAAATCATCAGAATCTCATCCATCTCATCATATAAACAAATATGTGTGTTCCTATACAATATACATGGATATCCAATCATTTAAATCTCTCAAAATCATTAGTGCATGTAGGCCGATACTCAATACAAAATATGCATTGGCACGCAGGCCAGTATCATATACATTAAAACAATAAAACATTATAACAAAATGTCTTCAAACGCAGGCTAGTATATGCTCAATAATACAAAACTCTCGTACATCCTCACTGTCTTCGGCACGCAGGATGGTATGTGATAAAAATATAACAATCTCGGCACACTAGGCCTGGTATATATCAAAAAAACTATGTCAAAATTGGGAGCCATATATCAGGCATCATCTCAGCGGACATCCTCCATATTTATATCTCCTGTCCCCTCTTACCTCCTCGGCCCCTATCTGGTGACCTCCTAACATCTCCCCACCCATAATAGGTGGTGGTATAGGGTCCCTGCTGGTGCATCAACTAGAACTGGCCTCTGGAAACTGGTGGCCTCACCCTTACCATGTCTTGGGGCTCGATGCCCCCCTATGCTCTCCATGCTATAGGTGCATGATCTGGTCCTCTTGCTAGATGCATGTTGTGTCATGTACTTAGCATATTATAAAAAAATCTATCCTTGCCACCATCAACTGGTCATGATAGTACCTGGCCTCCTCTCTCAGCCTCCCATACCACTTGGATATAGGCACTGTCTTGTGGTGGCCCCATCAGCCTATGATCCTATACCTAGTCCTGTGGGACCCTATCCCACCCCTGCCTGTGAACTGGGACCACTGTCCTAGTGCCTGTGGTGGTGCCATCAGCCCCTACCCCTACTGCCTATATCTGGGCCTGTAAAGCCCCAATCTGTGCTTGTGTCATGGCCAACTGGCCCTGTAACCCTGTCACCTGTGCCTATAGGGCATCCACCTGACCATCATCCCCATCTCCATCTCCATCCCCACCCTACATCATATGGGCCTGAATGCTAGCCACCAGTACATGTAACTCAACCACCTCTACCTTTGAGCTGGCTAATTATCCCTACATCATACCCAACTAGGTAATCAGGGTTGCCACCTGCCATTATAGGGCGTCCCTCTGCACTGTGATGGTGGCTAAATCTGACTACCCTAGACTAAGTGGTACTGCATGTAAATGAGCCACCCACCACTGTCTGTATCTATCTGTAACCCCAACATCATCAATCTACTGGTCTACCACTTACTCCTCCTACCCTATGGGCACTATCGGCTGTGGTAGAGGTAATGGTCTCTCCACGTCATCTCTCTTGTACTACGAGAAGGGTGGAGGTATGTCCTATGATAGTCTAAACTACCATCTAATCCTGTCGACTAGAATCATCTCGTGCTCCTCAACACGGTTCCCCACTATTCATCTCAATAGCTAAAGACCATCTAACTCATCATGCATCTACTTGTATGAGGGATAACCCACATACGGTCTCCATATGATGTCCACTTTGGATAGCCCCTCCAATAAATGAATTTAATATGCTACATCATATGTAGCCCTATCTAATCACCACTCTCCAATCATAGGTACCCATCACCTATACCCCACCCACACCAATCTCGATGGAAATGCATCTACTCAGGGCATACCTACTAGTCGCACACAAACTATGTGCTCATAGGCCCAGCAGTGTAGTAAAAATGTGCAACACAGGCTAAACCTACGCAGACGCCCATACGCCCACAACTCTCTGTATAGCTGCATACCGGGAATGCTGGCACCTAGGAAAAGTGGGTTTGATCCATCACCATGTCATGTAGTACCCCCATCAATGAGCAGGGAAATCTCCCTCCCTCTACATCTGGCAGTGTGAAACATCACACTACCTCCATCAATAAAACAACGAGCCTCATCTCCTCTAGACGGGATTGATGTACATCCCTCTGTAACTCAGACTGGCACTATGGAATGTCACATGTCTGTCCATTCCCTCTCCAAATACATTGTCAGCATCAACTCCTCTGAGGCCTCGGAGGATATCGAGTACACCTGCATCCCTAGTATCGGTATTCCAGGATCCTAAACACATCCTCCAAGGTGACTGCCATCTCACTCATCGGTAGGTGGAACATTTTGGTCACTGAATCCCATCTATCGATGAGAGAAACCATCATACTTGGCTTTTAGACCACATGTCGATAGCGCTGGACCCTAATCAGGCCCACCTCCTCCATGTCTTATCACTCCTCAATTGTTGCCATGCCTTGCACTCTCAAGAGCAGGGGTGGCACCCTATCTCTCATCCACATGTGATCTCTCCCCTATATTCCAATACAAACATCAAATTAATCCACCTTCATCAAACCCATACTCACCCACTATCATTTCCCCATACCCATTTTACCCCTCCGCCTACACTAGGTTTTTCACCAACACACCCTATTTTACCTTTCCCTATCTCACCCACTCGACCTAGGGCCCTTTTTTGACCCCTTTTTCTCAAAAACTTGACTGGTGTCGGTTATCTCTAACTGACCCTGGTCACCCCTAAACTGGCATCAGTCACCTATTTCGTGACTGATACTGGTTTGACCCTACCGACACCAGCCAACCCTGACTGATGCCGGTCACTGTCGTGGTGAAAACTCATGACCCCCAAACCCTCCCCTCTCAAAACCCTCCCTCTCCTATCTCTTTTCCCCACCCATTCTCATCTACACTTCCCCTCAACCCCATCCCATCCCCTATTCACCCACTTACCTCTCTCCCCACTCCTATTCTACCCAATTCACCCTAACACATTTAAAATTTCATTTTCCCCCTCACCCACAACAAATACCCAATTTGTTAAACCCCAACTTATCACCTAATCTATCTAACAAAACAAAAACATGGGTTTGATTCTTACCTCATCATGTTTCCGTCTCCGTGGTGGCACATCTGGCCACTACACCGGTGGCCCACCCAATCCCTCTCCGGCCTCTGCCATCACCAATCACTAACCACGCCTCCAACCAATCAAATCACACAATCTGATCCCATGGACCCACCTCTCAACTACCAATCACCTACTGTTTCGGCTTGCCAACTCAACTCTCTATTACATCCAGACACTTTCCCCCTTTCTCTCTCTCTCTGTGTCATTTTCCCAATTCGCAAGAAGACAAATGATTTGTAAAAAACAGATGGATTTTTCATTTTTATAACATCCCCGACCTAACCAACGACTAGTTTTACCTTCACCAGACATTGGTCCCATGTGCCCTAGCTTACCATGGTCAGTTACCCTATACCGGCATCAGTTACCCTTGACCTGAGCATCTAGTCACCCTCTCTTTCACATTACCCACAATTTCACCCTATTACACTGCCCATCACTTTTTTCTTCCCTCACCCAATGCTTACTCTAACCATTCACCTCACCCTCCTGACCTCATCATTTACTACCTACCCTCGTCCTCATTTGGGGACTCATTATTTTAGCCATACCCTGACCCTACCTATGTCATGACCTAGATAATTGGACCGGGAACATCACTAGTGACCTTTGATCTCATGTGTTTGCTATACCTTGCAGACAGTTGTTACTTATGTTGATTGACCTAATGACCTTACCTTGCCTCTTTCCATGACCGTTTATCCTGACCCTACCTTTGGTGTACCGGAACATACCTAAACATTCCTTCACCTAACGTGCGTCGTGTTTCCTGACCATATCCTATACCTTGGATATCGGAATCACCTCAACCTTGTTTGGATAAACCTATCGACCTTAGACAATGTAGAGTTTTTCTACTCTTCAACCCCATACTATGCTACAGTTTATATGTGTGCATGTGTTTTACTGTTACTACCTTTAACCCTGACCCATTACCTAGATTACCTGAGTAAACCTTTTTCCTTTTTCCCCCGTTACCCACCTTCCTCTTCATCACATTCATCTTTTATCACACCACTCACCATTTTTTCCTTTTTCCTCGTCAGTTCTTGGTTTGAGGGGGATTACCTTCACCCACACATGGGGCAACCACATCTTACTTTTTTTTAGCATCACTTACCAATGCAAGCTACCCAACAAAAAGGGGCAAAATGTAGACACCAAAATTGGGTCACACTCCCCTTGGTCTCTTGTCAAATAAATACCTTGAACACATCTACCTAGCCATGGCCCCCCTTCACTCCACTATAATATTAATTTAATTATTTTAATTAAATTAATTCATTATCCTCACCATATTTATTATTTAATATCCTAATTGAGACGATGCCCACATATCCACGTCACCTAGACACCTCATCTAGCCACCTCACCCTAAGACCTATTCTTAGTAAGTTTCCATAACTAACTAAGACCTACCCAAACCCTAAAAATCAATGCCTACATTCCCTCTAACCACATTCCCACCCATTAGAAGGAATCTTCCGTGCTAATCCATGGAGTAAAAATCAAGGGGATCTGCCTAGTTTAGTAAACCTAGGATAATCCTACCCTAACCAATGCCGGTTACCCTTAACCACCACCGTTTAAGCCAGAACCATTGTTGGTTACCATTTAACCCCCAAAACAACCTTATTTTGGGGTTGGCATCATGGTTCTAATGAGAGAGGGATGACATTTTTTGAGAACAAGTGACAAAATCTAGAGTCTATATGCAAGTATGAACCAACATCCGTACCAGCATCAGAACACCCATAGCAAATACTTGAAGCTATCACATAGCCACCCACCTTCATGGATGCATCTAGGGAAGTGCCAACACTACACCAAGTTCATTTGATCACCCACCATTACCAACCAGACATTGAGCTCATACAAACAGTAAGTTTTGTTAACATGCATTGGTTCCTTATTGTTTTAGTAGATCCTTTCACTTTTGTTGTTAGTTTGTTGTTCTCATTTCCATTCCCCACAATTTTATCTCCATGCAAACTTGACCATCCTCTTTACCCACATTGTTACATTTCCCATACATGGATCTCTAATCATTCCTGTGCATATCTCAGGATCCATATGAATCTTACCATTACCCTTCCATCTTCATCTAATCTCTAGATCTATCACCCAATCAAGTTTTATTGAATTTCCTGTACCCCAACCATACTGACACTCAGTCACCCATAATCATTGCATTGGTTAACCTAAACTGACGTTGGTCTCTGTGTATTATATACCATAAACACATATCAAAGCCTAAAACTATCCACCAAATACCATAAATTGACCCAGAATACGAACCCTGTCACAATAACAGTATCCTGAACAGTGACCTTGAATTTTAAATTTAATTATAGTTTAGCCCATGGTATGAATGAATTTACTTATTCTAGATGAATAAGATACCTGAATCATTTTAACTACAATAGGATTTAATTTTTTACCAACATTAAAATTGTTTTAAATAGTGGATTAATAGCCTGTCCTAGGAAGTGTCACACTTCCCAGGATCTAGCACACGCTAGGTATTACACTATATATATTGTTTACCTTTTATTTGGTGGTCTTGTGTTCCATTTTAGGTAGTTCCTCTAATTAAAAATGAAGTTCTCACTGTCAGCTGTGGATTCAAAATTCATATGTGCGCAACAACCTATCAACCAGCATTTCAATAGGTATTCCTCCTAGCCCATTACCTTATTTGTTTCATCGACATTCTAAGAAATGATCCAAAATCTAGTGAAACAACTATGAAGAGTGCCCAGAACTATATGAGCATCTGAGTAAGAAACATAAAAAAGAAAACAAAGGTGTAGGTATAGTTAGGATACAACGTGTTGTTGAAATTCAATGGATGCCTAAGTTGGAGGAGGAATAATGGGCACTACAAGTAAAGATCACGACCTGCGTTGAGGTAGCACATGCCAGGGAAGCATTACAGTAGAAGCCTACCATCACTAAAGAGGAGGTTATTCATGCACGGTACCTAGATCCTACATATCAGAAGGAGTTTTATCATAAAACCATGGAAGTTCTAAGGAATCTTTAGGGTGAGATACAGTACTTAAAGGAACAAAATAAAACCTCAGAGGTGGTCTAAACTGATATAGATGACTTAATATAAGTGTGTGAAGTTTTTTGCAAGGAAAACATCATTCCACTGTTAGAGGGTTGGTTAAAAGGAAAAACTTTATGAGCAAGTACTGAGACTATATGGCAGATCCTGCATGTGAATCTTCCTCCTCATAGCCTAGATTATGACAAGGAAATCACTCTGAATGTTGTTGTGGATGGGTGGCTATTGAGTAATATACCGATTGATACAGGTGTGGAAGTCAATGTTCTTACCTTGGATGCATGGGTATAAATGGGAAGACCTCCATTGTAGCCATCCTCTAATGTATTATACATGGCTAATTGTACTAAGGCCACTCCCATAGGATTTTTAAAGGATGCATTCATTACCATAGAAGGAGCCAAGTTCACTAGAGACTTTAAAGTTTTAGCATTGGTAGAGTCAGATAGCTTCCCATCTATATTTGGGCATATTTGGTGATATGCAAATAATGTTGATCTTTGGTTCAACAAGGGATATATTAGTTTTGAAAATAAAGAGGAAAGAGTTATTATCCCTTTAACAGATGGAAAATATGCACCCTATGTTGAGCCCTTAAGTGAAGAAGATCTGAATAGGATTAATGTATGTGCCATCTGAGATCCAAAGATGATTGAACCAACCAAAAAAGGACTAATTCAATGGTAGGATGCACAGTCTATTAGCGATACTACAGGTGTTTCTTGTGATGATTGGGCTCATAGCAATTATGAGTTGGTAGGGCATGAAGTAAAGAGAATATTTCCTCGAGGCACAAAACCACGTTACGTTAGGAGGATAGGTAACAACTCAGTACCATATTACACATGAGAATGGGATCCCATGGTATTCCTAAGTGCCATGGAAGAAAAATGGATAGACCCGCTGAAAAGAAAAAATATGCTAGCATATACACTATGTGGGACAACAGCACGCTGGTGGGTGGTCCACCAGGATAATCTTGTCAGATGGAATGAAATTGGGATTGCTCTTACTACTAGGTTCTTCAGAAGCAATGCATCTACTCAAATTTGTACTTATCATGGTAATCAACCTATTCAGCACAACATTCAAAAGTGTGAGAGACTCTGGATAGAAGGGTAGGAAGCTTTACCATATTCACTATGGGTGCACTAGTTTTATTCCACTTTACAAGGTTGTGTGCATGCTTGATAGGTATATGCAGAACTCCATAGAGAAACTACAAATTGACAGAATTTAATTGTACAAATGGCCCAGCTATTTGACTTCTTCTCTACAAAGCCTCCAGTAGAAGAAGCATTGAAAGTTATCAAGTGCTTAACTATGGGGGATAGTGCCAAGGCTGAAGAAATCCTTCAAGAGTTATTAGATAAAGAAGAATCAGGAGCACGTCTTGATGATGAACTAGAGGCTAATGCAATATTACTTCAATGCACTTGCCTTGAGATAGAGAAAGGAAAAATGGTCTACTTAGTGGATGAAGAAGAAGTAGATAATCTAGATGTAAACCATTCAACAAGGGGCGTGAGGTATTGGATAGTGCAAATAAGACCATGCACACCTATCATGAACCTATGAAGACAAAGTGGGTGAATATTGGAATAGATATTAAGCCTAGGAAGTCATAATTGGAGAATATTGGTCAAACTTTAAAGTGGGAAAAATCATAGAGTTACTAAGGGATTACCAGGACTTGTTTCCTAGGGGGTACCATGAACTTAAAGTCATGCATGTATCATTAGGGGAGATGAAGATAAGCTTAAAGAGGGTGCACACCCAGTTAGAAAGAGACCTTACAGAATAAAACCCAATTTACGTGAAAAGGTCAAAAAAGAAATTGATAACATGTTTAAGTCTGGGATTATCAAGCCCCTTGATGATTTAGAATGGGTTAGTCCAATGGTGATCAGTATCAAGAAGGATGGACGTATTAGAATATGCATGGACTATAGGAAGCTGAAAGTTGCATGTGTAACTGATCCATTTCCTATGCCATTCACTAAGGAAATACTAGGAGTTACAGGGTGTGAAATATATTCATTTACAGATGGGTTCTCTAGGTATCATCAGGTTAGGATTTCCAAGGAGGATCAAGAAAAGACTACATTTACTATTGAATGGGGTAGCTTTGCTTATATTGTAATGACCTTCAGTCTAAAAAATGCACCTGTTGTATTTTCACACATAGTTGTCCAAGAATTCAAGGAATTTATTCATAACTTCTTACAGGTATATTTAAATGATTGGACAGTGTATGGATTAGTTAAGGATCACTATGATAATCTGTGCTTAATGTTTGAATGGTGTAGATAGTTGAGTATCTCTTTAAACATCAAGAAGTGCATATTTGCTACACCATTTGGGATACTTTTAGGCCACATAATCTGCAAGGAGGTTTTTTTGGTTGATCTAGCAAAGGTTGCAGCCATTATAGGCCTAAGGGAGCCTACCATATAAAGTGAGGTGCCCAGATTCTTGGGTCATACAGGATATTACAAATTTTTTATCAAAGGTTATGCCAAAGTTACAACATCATTAGAAGAGTTATTGAAGGGGAAAGGTACGTTCTACTGGGGAGAACAAAAACAACGTGCATTCGAGACATTAAAGGAGAAACTTACTATTGTGCATATTCTATGTTTTCCTTTATGGGACAAACCATTTCATATACATTTTGACACCTATGGCATGGCTATTGGTGCGGTGTTGGATCAACCTAGAGAAGGTATTGTAGATCATCCTATTTGTTTTGCTAGTAGAAATATGACTCCTGTAGAACATAATTACACAACTACAGAGTGTGAACATTTTTCAATGATCTATGTGTTGCATAAATTCCGCTAGTACCTACTAGCTACACCATTCATATTTTATATAGATCACATGGCATTGAAGTATTTGGTAAATAAACCTATTTTACAAGGGCACATATGTCAATGGGTGCTCTTATTTCAAGAATTTGATTTCACAGTTGTGGTAAAACTATAAAAAAAGTAATTCTAGACCAGACCATCTATCTAGAATACAGTCAGGAGAAGAAGCATAGTCAATTGAGGATACCATGTCAAATGCATAGTTATACAGGTCATAACATGTGGCATCAGAACTAGAGGACATTGTTTTCTTTCTACGAATAGGGATGCCACCAGAAGGAATGAAATCCTTAGAGAAGAAACAACTTTCTATATGTGCCACGCCTTATATGTTAATCAGTGGTGACTTATACAAATTGTGCCGAGATGAAGTATTGCACCATTATGTATTGGAACATGAGTGCATGGGTACTATGGAAGAAGCTCATGGTGTAATTGCAGGTGGCCACTATATCAGTGATGCCACAATGTGCAAGATTCTACTCGCTAGATTATGGTGGGAGACCCTCTATAAAGATTGTAAGGAATATTATAAAGAATGTGATCATTGTCAACGTCTTGGAAAACTAGGTCAATGAGATGAAATGCCTCTAAGACCTATTACTAGCACAACCATTTGATAAATGGGCTATATATTTTGTAGGTCCTATTTCACCAACTGCACGCAAAACTAGATCACACTACATCATAAATTACATAGACTATCTGACAAGGTGGGCAGAAGCAACACCTACAAAGGATTGTATAGCAGCTACAGCAGCTTAGTTCCTATGGGAAAATATTATTACAAGGTATGGATGTCCTTTAATTTTGACCAGTGATAGGGGCACACATTTTCTTAATGAGATAATCATAATTTTATTAGATGATTTCATGATTTCACACCATAAGACTACACCCTATCATCCTAAGGAAAATGGAACTACCGAAGCTTTCAACAAAATTTTGAGCCAAACATTGACAAAAATTTGTGATTTTGGAAGAAAGGATTGGGATGATAAAGTATCTTCCATACTTTGGGCATATAGAATAACATATAAATGGTTGAAAAAATCCACACCATTTAAGTTAGTGTTTGGCGCAAAATCCATTCTTCCTATGGAATTTATGTTACCTTCTTTGTGTATTGCATGCACTAGAGGTCTAGCTGATGAGCAAGCTTTAGAAGAATGGATTGAAAATATAATTCAGCTAGATGAGCAAAGAGCCATAGCACGTTGGAGTCAAAAGTAAGAAAATGCTAGGTAGAAAGCATAGCATGACAGAAACAGAAGGGACAAGAAGTTTGAGATTGGACAAATGATACTTCTCTATGACTCTAAGTTCTTGCGCCATCCAAGAAAACTTAAGGTACATTGGTTGGGGCCGTATGCTATCACTTACATCCTTGAAATAGGTGATTGCTAGTTAGAAGCACTTAATGGAACATGGCTACCTGGTTACTTTAACGGAAGTAGGCTGAAGCCCTACTATAAATAAGTCTTCACGGTGTTTGTAATAAGGTAGTATTGCCATTTAGATTAGGTTTTATATTCTGCATTTCCTTAATGTGTTTCCTTCTTTGTTGTAATGTTTTGTCAAATTAGTTGGTGTGTTGTGCAATAAGCACACTTACATGCATGAAGCTAATTATTATATGAAGTATGTTTATGCACAGAGGACTGCACATACTTTTAATGTGGGGTGGATTGTTGGTATCTAGGTACAAGATTGTGGGAATTGAAATGTGAAAGGAATAAGATACTACGAGTGATTTTCAAGCCAAGGGATTTCTTTGAAAAAGTGACCAAAGATGGAGATGAATGAAGGGACAGTATAACATTAGGTAAGCAGGGGCCATAACAACTACCAGTATAAGGTGCAGTGACAAGGTACTCGGGTACAAGGAACTGCTCTGAAGAGAAGTCTATAACCAAAGGGTAAGAAGGCATGCTATAAGGTTATAGTTGGGATGCGAAGATGTACCGCACAGAAAGAACAATTTTGGTCAATCAATGAGAGGATATTTGGTAGGTGGAGCAATAAATGCATTAAAATTTTGAAAATCTATATTAAAATGAGATGCGAGTTCATTTTTACCATTGCGATTAAGAGTATTTGAAAAAGTGCTAAGTGCTAAGATCCGATTGATCGAATTGAGGTGCGAGAGGTGTGTAACTAGTCGTGATGAAGAGATTTGTGCTTAGAAAGAGTTTTCATCCCCGGTGGTGAAGGGTTTGAGTGAAGAAAGGTGATAAAGAGGAGCTAGGGCACATGATTTCTCCTAGGGCATGCTAAATCAAGCTAGGGTTTTGGTTCTCACATTACATAATTCAAGAGACGAGTATATACAAAGGATTGCAAGGTAGAAATGGCACCCAAGAAAGTAGTTACAGCATGAGTGAAGGGAAATAAGAAGGTGGTCGTAGAAGAAGAGGAGATGGCTCTCAAAAGAAATTTTTCTGAAATGCAGTATCCGGAGGGGGTCATCATAGGTCAAGAGTGGGATTCTCACATAAGAAGAAGCAAAGTGAGTGAGTACAATCACTGTACCATGGAGAATAAGAAGGAGCTTGATGCCTTTCTAAACACAAAGACAAATAAAAGCATGGTGGAAGACATGTCAGTGTATGACAATGTTGGTGAGAAGATCTTGAAGAAGATTGGATTTTACCAACTATATGATCTCCCTTACTTCAGGAAATATGAGCCCTTATACCAGTGGCTCATGATTAGAGTGCACAAATATTTTTTATACTTTATAGGATGCAAAGCTAGAATATCAACCATGCTAATCTCTACAGTAATAGGATTGAAGGGAACAAGAGAAGATTTGAAGGATGATTTAACAGATAAGGATGCACTCATGGAGACCAGAAAGGAGTTGAGGTACATAAAGGGTCTGTGTGGCATGGACATAGATAAACTGAAGAAGTATCTAGTTTTGCAAGTAGCCGCATATCTTGTTACAAAGCTAAATGAGAAGGAGAGGTGGTCACAAGTGAGCACCATGTGGTTAAAAAGATATCTGAGGGGGTGGTCTACAACATTTCATGTTACATTGTAGAAACTATTGTTGAGGAAGTGCACACAAGAGGAAAGATCAGCTTTGGAGCTATTTTGTTATCACTTGTGTTTATAGAGATTGGAGTACCTGATGGACCAAAAGAGATGATATAGGATCATCCCATGGAGCACAAGTCACCTGCAGAATGCTTCAAAAGTACTTGTGTGAAGGATCCATTACAAAACGGGTCAATCAAAGGGATGAGAAGTGGTACGATAGGCTCCATGTGGCCTTTGAAGAAGAATGGAACATACCCAAGGACTTGCCTTTGGTGGTTGGAAAGGCAGTTCAGTTCATTGTATGCTAGCACTTTTGCATAACACGGTTCCCCATCAAGGATGGAGCATGGAGCCCTTGGTGTAAGTTACAATATGCCTTCATAGTAAGGTATTTCTAGGCGTCAGTACACAAGTTCTCAAACACGTGGTGCCTAATGTTCAATGTAGAAAAGGTAGATTATGGGGACCACATGCTAAGGAAGAAATATGTGTATCCAGGATGGGTTGTATATATTGAAAGGCTCGTTTCAGATGTATTAAGTATTAAACTAGTAAGTTTGGTTGTGGGAGATGTTAGAGCAGTACTGGTGTACCTTCAACTGAAGCTCAAGTTGGAGAATAACAAGTATGTGGAAGACGATTTCACACTTCTAGAACCACCAAGGGGTAAGCATACCATGGAGAACATTCCAATGCCTAAGCCCACAGAGACAATTGAGGTAAAGGATGAGGAGGATGAGCATGAAGATAATGGTGGTTTGGAACATAGAGGTTTGGAACATAGAGGTAGAAGACATCATACAAATAAGGATGAAGTTGATTGCACCACTACACCACCTCAGCCACAAGAGGGGGATTATAAGGACTTGGATGTAGTCCAAGGAGAGTACATATTTAAGAGAGTGTTTAGGAGAACAAGGACCTAAGGTGCTACTCCGTAAATAGTGTGCAAATCACCTAGAATCTCTCCATAGAAGGAGACAACCCTGAATAGGAGAACGAAACTAAAATTGAATGAGAAAGCAGAAGAATCAGAGGAAAGCATGCCTAATTCTCCAACACCTCTAGAGAATGTAGAGGAACAAAAAGATGAAGAAATGAAGGAAGGAGAAGAGGAGGAAAAGGGAATAGATGAGGTAGCTACCAAGAATTCTCAGGACATGGAAACACAAGTCCCAAATCTAGAAGCTCAAGTTCCTAAGCAGCCAAGGTCAAGAAGAACAAGTGGGGAGCACATTCCACCAACCATGGGTTATGCTAAGGACACAGGTAAAATTATTTGTGCATGTTTCCAGAGCACACTAACACAAAAGGAATTATATGGTTGGGAATTAATGGATGAAGATATGGCTACAGTGTGCACAAGAAAGCAGTTGTCATGTTCCATGCACACGCACATGGATGAACCATATTTTCATGTGTGTGAGGATTCATGTGTATTGAGGAAGTTGAAAAAGACATCTCAAGCTAGACAGATAATGGTAAAGTCTACTGTCGTGTCAAATGAATAGGTGAGAAATGAATTAGTGAAAGTCTCAACAGAGGTGGCGAGGTGGAATATGGACAAGGCTGCCAAAGTTATGGGGCTAAGGGAAGAGATTAAAACTAAGGATGGGGAAATAGCACACCTAACATAGGAAAGAGACTTAGCGTAGAATAATAACGTTGTATTTATTAGCATTGTAGAGGAAATTGGTGATAATGTTGTAAGGGCTAGGCCACACTTAAAGCCAAAGGTACCAAAGATGTTTCCTTTGGCAATACACTATGTAGGTACATTGGTACACCAAGTGCTTGAAGATGAACCTTTATGCATGCCAGTGCCAAAGGATATAGGATAAGAGGCAAAGTGAGAAAATGCTTCAGTGATGTGAAAGATTGCATCATATGAAGGACTGATGCAAGCTCTATAGGAAGAACTAGTGAAGGCAGACCAAGCCTTAAACATCTGTATAGTTCCAGAGGTGCTAATCAACATAAAAACCCTGGAGGAGAATAATGAGGTCTAGAAAGTGATGAAGGAAAAAACATTGGGCCACACAGAAAGGTTAGCAATGGTTAAATAGAAGCATGAGGCCCTGACAGTAGCCCAAGAACCACACAAGAATCGGCTAGAGGAGCTTGGGAATCTCATTATGTAGAAGATGGATTTTCTATAGGAGAGGATGACAGCAATGTCCAACATTGTGTTGGTCTTGTAGAATGAGAAAGGGGAGATTGTGAAGGATGAACTAGAGTCCATTACAATGGACATTCCAGAAAAAGTAGAGGAAGCACTCACTAAGTGGCAGGCCTTGGAGGTATAAATAAAGGAGCAATATCCCGAGTTGGTCCTTCAAGTTGAAGCAGATGAAGTTGCCATATAAACATTATTCTTTATTTATAAAGAATATTCTTCTTATTCTTTCCATTCTTATATTCTTTACTTCAGTTTTGGAGATGACCATTGTCGGGGTGACAGTGAAATTAGTGTGGGGTAATGTTGATCAGAGAAAACTTGACAAAAAGCACACAAGAAGTTTGTGAGGCAAAGCGGGTCATATTCAAAGGCATGAATGGATAGGGAGAACACACGCATGGATCAAAAGTTTAGATTTTCGAGACTTAGCCATTTTCACTCATGAAGGTCTATTTTTAGAGATGGCATGCAGAACACACAAACAAGGCAGAGATGTGCACACCACACATTGGCTATTTTTAGAGGATTGGATACAAAGCACTTTGTATGGACACAAGCTAGAAATAGATCTACTACTATTAGTTAACTACCAGTAGTCTATTGTTAGCACACTTGCATGTGTGGTTGGTTTTGTAATGGTGCGTGGTTATTAGTAGCATGTGACCTATTTTTGGAATGGATAAGTGGTGAAGGGAAAATCCCCATCCTTATAAGTATGTAGTAAAATTTGTAATAGAGAGATTAAGATATACAGAGATGTGCATACATAGTGACACTATGTTGTTAAATTTGTTACATGCATACTACTGTTATTGTAATGAAGCTTATGTATACTTATTGCATTTAATATGATGGAGGATATTGGTTGAATCTAAGTGTTAGTTATATTTGTATCTGAATCTAGTATGTCTTTGATCTCATCATGGTTAATAGGGGAAACTAAGAGCCTTCGTCGTACATGGGCTCTTATTAGCATTTTTATGCTAAGTCTAGCTATGTTTATTTCTTTCAATTTATTCTTACAATAAATTACCGGTCGTCCTATCCATCAATATTTCTGGTCATGGATCATCAACTTAGTTTTGTTCTCCCTTAGAGATAGATATGGTATGCTCGGTAGAATGATGTGTTAGTAATGGAACTATATATGTTAAGTCTTCATAATGCTAACATCCTATAACAACAACCCTTAAGAGGGACCTAGTACCTTTGCGCACTTTGGATGAGTGCTCAGTCCAGGTTGAGTGATATGCTAGCACGTCTAGAGTCTTACTAGATTTGTATCACTGAATTATAGAATGCATCATTTTCGATGGAGGATCTAGATTGAATATTTATGCTTAAAACTTTTTAGATAGATAGTGTGTATTGACATTGATTTCAAGCCTAAAATCATCATGATCAAGGCTTATGATAACGTGGAGTGATATTTGGCTAGTATGATCACTTTTCCTATGCAATTTGGCCCTACTAGTCGTGATACCATATTCCATGTATTGGACTTGGACCTTCCTTACAATATGCTCCTTAGTCGCCAATGGATACACGACATGTAGGTCATGCCCTCCATGTTCCATCAATGTATTAAATTATACCATGAATGATATATTTTTACCATTCTAGGGGGCCCTCGACTCTGAGCCCATTGTAGAGTGTTTTTGGGTTATTTCCCTATTGCCTATGAATGTCCTTCTACTGAACCACATACTCAGTTTCAATTAGAGACTCTTACTTCTTGCATTTATCTAGATACCTTCTACTCTTGTAATGATGGTGCTTCTACATCAGTCTCTCCCTTTTCTTCATGGGAGATGAAGGTTCTTGCAAATGTTTGTGGATAATATAACCTCCAATAGGCCCTCCTAATTTACAAACTTACCCTATCACCCAAAACATGTGGTAGGCCTTCTTACAAATATCAACAGTCCCAAGAACACTATAACATTAAGAATTTTACTCCTGGTGGCCTTTTTGGTAGATGAGAAAGTTCTTGACACTTCTATATCCCAATCTCTTGATGACAAGATGGCATTTTGTTATCAAGCACCCAAGTATGCCATCCCAAATAAAATTATGTATGCCATGGGATATCAAGGATATGGATGTGGTATAAATGAACAAGGTGTGTGGGAATCTCTTCCAACACCACATCATAAAGTAGAAAAATATGGTATTGGTATCTAGCTGTATGGGTCCCATCCTCTAGATTAAAAGAAACCTCTTATGAGTGAGAATATAATTTGTCTAATTATGATAGTGAAACAAATTCCCAGTGTATTCTCTACAACGAATTTTCCTCTACGAACATGTTTCCTGACATGGCTATCCTAACCATATCTCCTACCATTCTTGAATTAAATCTTTTCCATCATTCTCTTTTCAACTGGGACCAACAACAACACATGTCAATTGATTTCTTTAACAATAAAAAAGTAATTGGTGAGTTTATGGATCTCTGTGATGACATTCCTGTCGGTGACCATCAGAAGGGATTCTCCATTAATCTTGATGTATACACGTACTTCGGGGAGGAAGATGAAATTTATGGTCAGTAAACTTTAAAATAAAACAAGGGAAAGATATAATCAAATAAGCCTTGTAAAAATTAAAATTTGAAGTCCCATAGTGACAACCTCTTCGAGGCACTTGTAGACAAACAAATTGAAACATTGATGGATGATCTCAAAACGGGTACTTGAAATTAGGACTTTTAATCATTTCAAAGGATATTCAATTTTAATAAACTTAAGAGGTCTTAATACTCCAAATTATTGATTAAAAATCTGATTTAGGACTAAATTCAAACTGAAATTAAGTTTGCAATTTTACTCAAAATTTTACTGTTTTATCAAAGTCCCAAAAATCATTGTTTCTTGATTTTAATTAATATCCTAATTTTATCAATTACTGATTATAGTTTCATCCATATTCATATTCTAAATTTAAATTACTTGCAAATATCAGAAACTGAAAATAAAAATTAGAAAGAAACACCAGATTGTTTACGGGGTTCAGAATTCCTACGTCCCCGAGTTCGTGGTGAACTGATCCATTAATAATGTTAAATATGTAAATACAATAACCTTTACATTAAATAATAATGAATCAAAAACCTAAAAAACTATGTTTTGAACCTTTGAAGGATGTTAATGGAGCTCAGCCTATGTTCTTCACCTTCCTGATCCACTTGTAGCAGTGTCTCCCTTTGGTTCTATGCCTTTTTTTGACTTTAATAGAAAATAAATATATCATAAAAGCTCTAAATTGGATAAATGATCACACCATCTTGATTGTCTCAAAATTCTAAGCAAATTTCATATATAACTCGAGATCTGATTTTGAGTGGAAGTGCCTCAAAATTGCATTTTCCTACAAGTACCCCTATTTTGTCTATACACATACCTGGCACTTCTTTTGTATAAATTTCAGCGAGCCATTTATAATCAGCCCAAGATTCTAGGAGAGTTAGTCAAAGATTTTCTTGAGAGTGGAGGTTTTGGGTTCAAATCCTGGCCACTCCTTTTGTGGCGGTGTTGGTTTTCATTGTGGATAGGATATTCCACATTGGCTGCCCCTTTATTTTGGTTTGGTTTTAACAAGCCTTACCCACTCCATTCTTCACATGGATCTTTCCACGCATGGCTTAGTTTTCCCGCCACCACCGCTTCACCACCTATCCACTGCATGGATTTATCATAACAAAGGGTATTAGAGGATTATGTAGGTAAGTGGAGATTAATATGTGATAAATATTATTCTTACGCAAATGCGTGGAAAATAAATTAAAATATAATGTGTGGCTAATAATAGCTTAAGCGACCAATATGGAGGTGTAACCACATAGTGACATGGAAAAGTAATATAAAATTTGACCATGAATAATAATGTGATATTCCACTAATGAAATATGGAAATAAAGACCACTTGTCGATCCTCGATAGGAAAATCGAACACGTGGTGGTTTGAGGACCCACCATGTCGGTGAGGATATAATCATCCTCATAGCAGCTGAGCTCCCCTCCGTAACAAAAGTTGAGCCTCTTGTTCTGGCCCACTTTTATGTGTGTCAAAGACTAAAGGTTGCAAACAACTCAAATAATCTTCATTTTTCCCTTTTTCTCCTTTTTCCACATGTCGCAGTGCTATTGGTCCATTATTGACATGTTGACCAGAGTTGACTTCCCTGTTGACTAAACTTTGACCAGACATAACTTGAGCTCAGAGTATCTATTTTCACATTCTTATAGTCATTAGAAAGCTCTCTGAAGTATCTACTTCACTAGCATGGTTTAGGGAAGTTTAGGGAACATTTGACACTAAAATTGATCCCTTGATCAATGGACATAAAAAAGTGACCACACTAAGGGTGAAATATCTCATTGAGACACCCTTAGATGAAGATATCAATCTCCCTTCCAATCCTACACATACGGAAGATGAATCCAGACTACTCATGAAGGAGACTATAGATGTGAATATTTGAACAGAGGATTAACCTATAATTTTTAAGTTGGAAGCTTCCCTCTCAGCAAAAAAATAGATACCTTTGTCATGCTTCTCATAGAATTTTCATACATATTTGTTTGGTCGTATGTGGACATGTCAAGATTAGATCTCTCATTAGTGGTGCATAGCCTATTTGTATATGAAGAAGTAAAGAATATCAAGAAAAACCTTAGAAAAATGCATCCTTCTGTTGCATTTTTTGTTAAAGAAGAGTTGGAAAAACTATTTGTAGTAGGCTTTATCAGGCCTATAGATCATTTGGAATGGATTTCTAACATAGTACCTGTGCAAAATAAACTCATTGGCATCATAATTTTTATGGACTTTAGGGACATTAATAAGGCATGTCTAAAATATGATTTTCCTTTTCCTAACATCGACATGATTGTTGATTCAACTACAGGTTACGAAATTCTATCTCTCATGGATCAATTTTTAGGCTACAAACAGATTAAAATTGTAGAGGATCAACATAAAACTTCCTTCACAACCCTTTCAGGGAAATTCTATTATCAATTCATGTCCTTTAGTCTTAAGAATGCATGTGCAACCTATCAAAGGGCCATGATGGTCATCTTCCATGACATGCTTGATGATATAATGGAATATTATGTTGATGACATCCTGGAAAAGTCTAGGACCAGGGAAAAACATCCTAAAATTTTATGGTGGATCTTCTAGCATCTCAAATATTACAAGGTTATACTAAATCCAAAGAAATGTGTCTTTGGTGTGTTATCCAGAAACTTTTTAGGTTTTATTGTGTCATGAAGAGGAATTGAAGTTGACCCAGAAAACTTCACTTCCTTTACGAAAATGCCTCCTCCAAAGAACCTTAAACAACTATGTATTTTACAAGGAAAAATCCAAGCTATTCACCAATTCATTTATCAACTTGTAAACAAGTGTCAGTCATTTACACATCTTCTTAAGAAAGATGTTGATTTCCATTTGGTTCCTAAACAACAACAAAATGTACTTTACTCAAGGAGTATTTGGCCAAACTGCATGTTCTAATGCCACCTACTTCATGTGAGCCCCTGATATTCTATATTTCAGTCACTCAATTTGGAATCGGCAGACTTCTGGCTCAGTATTATATAAATCAAATAAACAAATTGTCTACTATCTCCATCACACTTGGATTTCTTATGATTTTAACTACCCACAATTTGAGAAAACTTTCCTAGTCATTATTTTTTCTTTCCAAAAACTCTGCCATTATCTATTAAATAACAAGATCAAGCTAATATCCAGAATAACAAGATCAAGCTAATATCCAGAATTGATCCACTCAAGTACTTATTGTCTAAACTACCACTTACTGGAAGGATGGATAATTGGATCATCTTACTCAGTGAGTTTGATATTGATTATGTTAATCAGAAATCAGTTAATGGGTAAGTACTTACAAATTAAGTAGTTGAAGCCCCCTTGCCATGAACATAACCATTAATTGTGGAGTTGTTAGATGCTTCTATGATGTATATTGAAGAATTTTTCACATGAAAATTATACTTTTATGGGTCATTTACCTTTCACGGTTCAGGAGGAGTTGTGATTATCACCCCTGCAGGTGACCTGATTCCTTGGGCATTCAAACTTAGCTTCATATGCACTAATAACATAGCCGAATATGAAGACTTGATTGTAGGACTAAAAAAATTTATACGTTAGGAAATCATGCAGGCTAACATTATAGGTAATTCTTAATTAATCATCAAGAAAGTAAATGATGAATATAATGTTAAGGATGAGAATCTCCTCCCTTACAAGAAATGGGTGGATACACTGAATGAATTATTTGTAAAAATCATGTTTCAGTAGATACCCAGAGGAAAAAATCACTCAGCAAGTGGCATGGCCATAGTTGGATCTATGTTACGCATCCCACCTAGAAACAATGACATGTCATTCTTTGTGGAACATCTAAGAGTAGTAGCTTATGACATGTTAGAATCTTATTTGGTGTGTGAAGTTGTTGGTCCTTTATCCCCCTGGTATGTTGACATCTATAAATACCTACATGACAGAACTTTCCCCCTAACATTTCCCATTCTAGGAAATGAATCCTAATCTAGTGCATAGCCCGCTATACCCTCCTCAAATGTACACTCTATCATAGAGGCTATGATAGAAATCTTTTACGTTGCCTTAATTCGAAAGAATCTATCTTAGTGGTTAAAGAGGTACATGATGGCATCTGTGGGGCCCAAAAACGTGGAATAGTTCTTGTTGAAATCTATTAAGAGTAGGTTATTATTGGCTTACCATGGAAACTAATTGTTGTTAGTATGTTAATAAATACTTGTTGTGTCAAAAATATGACAATCTAATACATGCTCTAGCACAATCATTGCAACCCATTACAATAATGTTGGTGAGAAAAGTTTTTTGGGACAAATTGGTGGATTTCTTGTCAACGCTCTATGAGTCTAAGTCCCTCTACTTAACCGGTACAGCTGTTGTATATGCATGCATGAGTAAATAGGTGGATTTTCTTGGTGGTCTTGCGGTCAGGGATCCAATAGGGGCACTCCAATGACCCTACAACAAATCTAGAAATTTATTACTAGAGACAAATTTGTCTATAAAGCAGGAAAGGGGGGTGAGAAATTAGATGGGTGAACTAATGTTGCAAGTAGAAAATCAGATTCCTGCACACACTAGTTAGAAATTTCAACACATGCATTTATGATAAGAAACAACTCTACCAATATAAACAAGACCGATTAGAATTTATGAGCATAAAGTATCAATAAATCCCTCAGTCAAAAAACCTAGAAACTCTTTATTCTTGTATTGATTTCTCAAACCAAAGTTGTAAGTAGTGGGGAAATGGAGGAAATTTGAGAATGAAGGGAATGAAAGAATTTGTCTATCCCCTTTGTTCTCTCAATGCACTCTCAAGTTTACAAAATCAATTACCAACCCTTTGAAATGGGAATGGATTTACAATTTATAGAATGAGATATAACTCTTCATCTACCCCCCAATGCCTTTTCATATGCCTTATTACAACTTATGACCTTTTACATTCTTAGGAAAAGATTAAATCCCCTTTTATGACTTAAGGGTGACTTGTTACATTAAAAAAAGTCATTTTAAATTAATTAAAGTCATTATGAAAAAGTGCAACCCCAACGAAGAATTAGAGAAAGGGGAGAGAAAGTGGGGGAATAGAAGAGAGAAGAAGGGGAGAGGGAGAAGTAAGGAGTGTCAATGAAGAAGAACCTACCTCTGAGGAAGTCCTCATATGCTTGTTATATTATCTGATGAAGTGATCCATTTTAGTGAACTCTGAATCTTTGAATCCTTTGCATCTTGAGAAACTCTTGTGTGCACTACCTTCACCTCATCCACTTCTTGGGGTGACTTACTATTTTGAGTAAGCACCCATATAGGGAGATTACTATTTTTAGAAAGTGGACTTCTGCTTCTTAGTTTGTGATAGAACATATTTTTTGGAATCATCTCATTTTCACAATCACATCCTCCAAATTTCACTTGATTTCGCCCATTAGAATGCTTGGAAATAAAATTTAAAATTTTCACCTGGCAGTGGCTTCAGGCACGGAGCTTCCATGGAAGCCATTAATGGAACTCAAAATTTATAGGTCTAGATTTTGTCTCTGATTATGATGAAATTAAATCCATTGTGATAGGTTTTTAATTTGGATTCTAAGGGCAAGTTTTTAGCTTGATCCGACCACCAGTTTAACGGGAAATCAAGCTTTTTCTCTCCGTTGGGACGAAAAGAGGGTTTCTCCCCTATGAATGTTTTATGCTATGGGAGGAGGGTATGGATATGTTTTTTTGATGGTTTTTGATAGAGGAATGAACATAAATATATGGTTCATCAATCTGTGCATCCATTTGCAAGATCTCTTCAAAATAGGCGGCAATGGAGATTTCCAATGTTCTTCTTCTTCATTCTTCATTTCTTTTCATTCATTTGTTCAATATTTATCCTGGAACTTGCATATCACCATGGGGTAGAGGATTTCATTTCTGTGGAAAATATGGTTTGAGCTTTGACAATGCTATAGTGGTGGTGAGAAGTTACAGAGGAGTTTGCAGAGGAATTTGTGCATAGGAATGTTAGATGTTAGAAGCAGGACGGAATTTCAAATTTCAAATTTTCAAAAGCATGGAGAGAGGAACATTTTCATGTCTGTGACATCATTCACCTAAAATTTATATGAGAGACATCAATTTTCACATTGCATCTCATCTTGACATGTGGCAGAGATCCTATGGCAGGGGATTAAAGCCAAAAAAGTAGCTTTAAAGCAGTGAGGGGTTAGAAGCTGGACACATGAGGGACCTTGAGGAATAATGGAGAGGCTAGGTGCATTTTTCCAACCTTGATGTCCCTCATCTCAAAGGTAAATGAGGGAAAACATTTTCATGGCATGTTAGGTGATGACACATGGCAGTGATCTGAAGGTTGAGAATAAAGGCTTGGGAAGCACATTAGGGTTGGAAATTCACTCTTGAAGAGGTCACATGGGTGACCAGCAGTCTCCATAGGGGCTAGAAACATTTTTTCATATCTGATGTCCCTCATCTCAAAGGTACTTGAGGGACATCAATTTTTATGGCGTGTCAGGTGATGACATGTGGCAGTGATCCAACGGTGAAGGCTTTGCGTTCCCGCAAGCACCTGGGGGCTGAACTGGTGATCCTAGAGGTTGTATGAGGGTCCAAAGGGATTATGGGGGCTAGGTGAATTTTTCCAAACTTGATGCCCCTAACCTTGAGGTATGTGAGAGACAAAAAAATTTGTCAAGCTCTTAGAGCTGACATTTTTCCTTCCAAAAATTGACTAACTCCCAAACTCGCTTCAAGTAGGTAACTTGAAATAGCGATAACTTGAGATCCTGATGGACTGCTTTAATTAACTTATATATGATATTGACTAGAAATGGCCTTTTGAATCCAATGGTGAGATTCTTAAGTCTTTATTCATCCACTTTATCTCTCAAAAATTGGATTTTTGATCTAGTACTCCAATTGTGCATGATAAAAACTACTTGCAAACCTATTGCACCAAAATTTTGTGAAAAAAATAATTTCACCATCTTGTAGGGATTAGAATTACATTTCTAAAAAAATTTATTTTTTCTTCTAACTCTATCTAGAGCTCCCAGAATCACCTTTCGAAGCTTAACAACATTTTTTGGCTTATGCACTGCCTAGGCCTGTGAACCTTGTTTTTGATCAAACTACTCCAACTCTCAAAATATTCCCTGAATCTTCCAAAATCACTTTCATGATGTTTCTAGGACTTCAATTCACCTCAATGTTGGATTTAGCTCCTCTGTTCCACTCCAATCCTAGGAAGGCTAGTGATAGCCCTTCCCACATGTGCCCAAAGTTTATATTTTTCAATGAACTCCTAAAATCACCTAGGGGGATAAATTTCACTTTCCTAAATCACCTATGGGAATGAATTAATGATGAGGACATACATTGGTCATAAATTACCATTATTTTGTCCTTCCAAGTTACCTTTGAAAGTGGATTTAAATGTAATATTGAAGTTTGTAGTTTTCTTGAGATATAATATAGGATATATATATTTTTTTCATTATTTATAAGTCTTTTGTTCTCTATTTTGTTGACTAATCCTATTGATTATTTAGGAAATAGGCAAAGTCCTGTGCATGTAGGCCATAAAGGAAAGATAATGCTAGTTCTAGGAAAAGTGGAATTAATCATAGATAGCATATCTAAACTCAAATATGATTTCATATCTAGATTCCTCTCAACAAAATATGCAATTTCAAAAAAATAATCATCTCAATCCAAGATCACGTGCAAATGTTATATATGTTTTTAGTTAGCTCCGGAATAATTGGAGTTAGCTCCGAAACTTGCATTTTTAGTTCCGAAACATGTAGATTTGGTTCAAGAACTTGCAAATTTAGTTCCAAAAAAATTGGAGTTAGCTCCAGAACAATTAGAGTTAGCTCCGAAAAAATGAACTTAGATTTTTAGTTCCAAAACTTATAGATTTAGTTTTGAAATTTGCAGTTTTAGTTTCAGAACCTACATAAAATTAGGAATTGTGAATATTCAGATAATCCAGTGGGAAATATGAGATATATTTTTTTTTCATAGTAATGTGTTTAACAAAAACCTCATTCATATTTTCTACAGGTTTTACCAATAAGGAAAAATCTAACTTTTAGTGAGCTGCAGTCCAAGGGAAAAGTGTATTAGATGAGCACCAAAAGTTCTACAAACAGAAACAACAAAGTCAAATGGAAAATTTGAGAGATTTTTTTTTTTCATAGTAATGTGTTTAACAAAAACCACATTCAAATTTTCTACAGGTTTTACCAATAAGGAGAAATATAACTTTTAGTGAGCTACAGTCTAAGGGAAAAAGTGTAGTAGACGAGCACCAAAAGTTCCAGAGTAAAAAACAGCAAAGTCAAATGGAAAATGCGGGAGAGGTATTTGGTCAAAGTAATGTTTTAAAGAAAAATCTCATTCCAATAAATTAGGAGAATAAAATCATTGTGATTCTTGTTACCAAAAAGCAAGGAGAAGATTCGGGAGCAAATCTTCCTAAAATAAGCAAGATAAGATTTGACTCCAATAATATATCTCTCTCCATATTTTGTGCAGATGGAGATCTTAGTTATTAGGATTGGAATAAAGATAAGATTAGATTGTATTTCCCAAAATAAGAAGTTGATTGGATGCATAAATTATAAATGCAACCTTCCACACTCATATATGAAATTTTTACTACCAAGAATAATATATCCGTTCTTCCTCATTAATCTTTTGAAAAATATTATTCCTACAAATTTTTAATTAAAAGTATGAATCAATTCCTCTTCTAAGGAATGAGCTGGCCACTCATTCCAAGAAATATGGATCCATGTGTTATGTTCATTTCTTTATTTCTGTCATTTTCCTTTTGTTGAGATTTTTTATTTTATGTTATGTAATTCTTTTGTCCGTACAATTTCTTTTGTGAACCTTCAAGTGTCCTATCTATATTTCCTTTATTTTTTTGGCAATTTTATTTATGCAAACTGTGATTATTTCATCCAAACTTTATTTCTGCAAGGTATCCTTTACATTTCTACATGTTTGATTTATTTTATGCAAGTTTGGATTGTGTTTAACAGAAGTGTTTTCCAAATATCTTTTTTTCTCTTAATGCATACAACCATCGGACACCATCCCTAGATTGAAATTATTAATGGAGATAATTGATGAACCTTATCATTTTGGCATCATTGTTGGGGACACAGTGGTATTAAAAGATTCATATTTTTCTAAGAGAATATTCTAGTGACAGTAGAATACCTCTTGGAAAAATTTGTGATAGGAAGTATTTGGAGGTAGTTCTTTAAACTTTTATTTTCTGCAATTAGATTAATATTTATTTCATGCAATATAGATTAAAATTTTATTTCTGCAATTAGGAATGTTAGATTATAAATATTTACCTCCCCACAAACTAACTATATAAATAAGAAAAATGACGGTGATGTTTTATCAAGAAGGTATATTGGTAGGGACAAAGAATTCAGATCTGGATTCTATTTATGAAGAAATGGTATAAATATGATATTGAATCTAGAAGTAGATCCAGTTGATGAAATATAAAATATCATTTTTGAAAACCACCACCATTCCCCTTTGTATCAACTAACAACTCAATTATCTTATTGTACATAACCTTAGTAAAAACCTGGCTTATCTAGTTTGTAATAATGAAGTGGTAGAATTTCTAATTAATTTCATCCATATTCAGGGACTTCATTAGATCAAAAATAAAAAATCAATCATAATAAATCCATGCATCCAAAATATTTTTTCACCCCATAATAAAATTCAATCCCTGAACCA
Source organism: Taxus chinensis (assembly GCA_019776745.2). Lineage (NCBI taxonomy): Eukaryota > Viridiplantae > Streptophyta > Pinopsida > Cupressales > Taxaceae > Taxus > Taxus chinensis. Next base: position 18,950,061 of record CM034155.1, on the reverse strand, counting down.
TATCCATTAGAAAAATTTGTTTCTATGTATTTCAATTTCTTCATTTTTGCATATGCTTGTATAACATTAAGAAGTAATTATTGTGATTATCAAGGCAAGCACTTTTTCATGCTAACATCCACAAGAATTTTCAGAGTTGTTCTTGGTACGAGCATGCAGATTTTTTAACACTAACAGTATCAATCAAGGATCAATTTGGAGGGACCCACTGATACATAACACAATCCATCTCCTGAGATCACTAGTTTGAGCTTTGGAGATTACTATGGTGATTCTGATAATGCACAATTCAAGTTGGGCTTTGAAGACCTAGAAATTATCTACATAATTTTTGGAAATCTTCTTCGAGTTATCAAGTATGCAAAGAGGTTTTTATGAGTTCTTAAACATTGCTTCCTATTTTACATCGGCTGCACTTTAATTAATATAGGTTGATGATGGATCAAAATTTTCTCTAATTCTTCTCATGATATCATTTCAGAAAAAAAACAAAAATTCAAAAAAAATTGATTGGAAAACTAGCTTGTTGGCCAATCAATGGCAAAAAAATTTAAAAGCTTTGATTGGAAAACCATCTTGTTGTCCAATCAGAGACAAAATAAAAACTTTGATTGTAAAACCACCTTGATGGCCAATCAAAGGAAAAAGAGGGAGGCTCTTCTTCAAAATCAATTAACTATTACATGGTGGCTTCCTTCTTGGCACTATTTCATTATGTTAACAATAGGACGGTATGGACAACTAGAGGTATGATCAAGTTATTTTTTGTACTATTTTATTTTTAAGATTTTTTATAAGTTTTTTTATTACAACAAGATCCACTTTTAAGATCTCCAAGGAAGGCAAGATAAAATTCATATCTCTCTTACTTACAAATATGAAAAATATGTGCACATTTTTACAATCAAAATTTAGGAGTCTAATTTATGGGCAGGCATAAATAAACAACATGGATGAGGACATGCATGAGCTTATGTGTGGGAGAGAAGGAGAAGCATGAGGTATCCATTTTGATTTTAAATATGAAGCACAACAGAAGGAGATCCACACAAGAACCTGATGTAAAAGAAAAGAAATCAAAAACAACAGAAGGAGATCCACACAAGCACCTGTTATAAAAGAAAAGAAATCAAAAATAGAAGAATGATATCCACACAAGAACCTGTTGTAAAATAAATAAAATCAAAAATAGCATAAGGAGATCCACACAAGAACCTGTTGTAAAATAAAATAAAATAAAAAATAGCAGAAGGAGATCCACACAAGAACCTGTTGTAAAAGAAAGAAAATCAAAAATAGTATAAGGAGATCCACACAAGAACCCATTATAAAAGAAAATAAATCAAAAATAGTAGAAGGAGATCAACACAACAACCTGTTGTAAAAGAAATAAAATCAAAAATAAAAAAAGGATATCCACATAAGAACCTATTATAATAGAAAGAAAATCAAAAACAGTAGGAGGTCCACAAGAACCTGTCCTTGAACTATATATGGAATGCATACATGCATAATCTCAATGCAGAGAACACTCTAAGAAGAGGAGATAATAATATAATGCATGAGGGCATACATAAGATTAAGTGTGGGGTAACGATGAGGCCATAAATTGGCCATAAACTACCATTATTTTGTCCTTCCAAGTTACCTTTGAAAGTGGATTTAAATGTAATCTTGGAACTTATAGTTTTATTGAGATAGAATATAGGATATATTTCTTGTTCATTCTTTAGAAGTCTTTTGTTCTCTATTTTTTGACTAATCCTATTGATTATTTAGGAAAGATGCAAAGTCTTATGCATGTAGGTCATAAAGGAAAGATAATTCTAGTTTTGGGAAAATTGGAATTAATCATGGATAATACATCTATACTCAAATATGATTTCATATCCATATTACTCTTGAAATTTTATGTAAGTTCGAAAAAAGAATCATCTCAATCTGAGATCGTGTGCAAAAGATATATCTATTTTTATTTAGTGTTGGTTCCTCAAATGTGCACCCACGTCTAAGATCTTAGAGGGGCCGAGGTGTTTTAGAAAACAATGGAACTGTCCCCAAGTTGTGGGACCTTGTAAGCTTGGGATGGATCTTTGGAGAAAGTCGGTTCCTCTATCTATCTCTACTGCTACTGTTACTCCTAGTGTTAAAAGGGGAAACTAAGCTAAGAATGCCAAGGGAACAGGGAAAGGAAGGATAACATGAAGTAAACTACACTAAAAGGTGATAGCACCAAAAAAGAGGGGTGAACACTATCTATTCTGAGTAAGAATGATTAGGGATGTGTGAAAGGAGGCTAAGCATGAGTAGCACATCAAAATACATGTTCACCAGATCGCTCTCATGGAACACAAGTATGGAACTACAAGGGACTTGAAATAGCACAATAATACACAATGTAAGAGAAGAGGTAAGAAGGAATGAAAACACGTTAAGATAGAGAATATTCACAAAATGATGCTTCTATTACTTTTAGAAATACACAAAATTGTTACAATGATAAGGAGGTTGATATCCACATGCAAGAGCCAAACATAAAGGTATGTAACTCAAAATATAGAATATATGGAGTCCTTAGCAACATGTGTAAGGATCCAAAGTGTCCAACATAAAAAATGAGCCTTGCTCTTACATTTATAGATGAATCCATGGAGAAAGAAAGGAAATGGAGGTAAAACCTTAATTTGAAACATAACCACCAACAAGAAGCATTCAATGTCTGTAAATCCACTTGGAAATCTATGAAGTACACTTCCCCATGCCTGTTTGATGTGTTTAAGACAAAGGATGGAGGATCATACCAAATTGGGTGGTTGGAGTAATCAGATCTGCTCATCAATGTTTGGAAATACGTTTTCCCATTTCTCACCTGCCATATCCACTAGAATTTGAATTTTGAGTTTTTGGCACTGTAGTTGATGTCAGCAACTCTCTGACAAGTCTAGGAATGCACCAATCTGAGCTTTGTAGCAGAAGATATGGCTGTCAGAAGATGTCAGATTCGTTGGCATACATAAAACATGTGGCGCACACTGATTGGTTGAGATGGTGGCCAAATGTAAAACTATTTATCATTTTTTCCACATGTCAATAATTCATTTGTGTCAAGGATTTGGTGCCCTATTGGCACACTTAAGCATGTCAAAAGATGGTCTAGCACATAAGGGTATGAGGGAAGGGTGCACCGAGAAAACAAAGGAAGACACAGAGGGGGGGCACGTGATGTATGTGGGGAGGTGAATGCATGTGAGGAGATGAAGAAAAATGGTGGGCAGAGAACATATGGTTAAGGCACAACTATTACAAAGTAATGGTTGCGGCATGCAAAGGGCTAAGGACTTATTAGTAAGTGCAAGGCACACAGGATGGGAAGAAACTGACTAGGAAGAAGGTGAACACGCAAAAGGTGGGTACAAGAGAGAAGTGGAAGGAGAAAAGGAAAGGGGTGCACAGGTAAATTGTGACCAAAGGAATGTGCCAAGTTATTGTGAGTGCGCATAATTCTTCAATGAGTAACCTGGGGCCAGACTGCGTATGCAAGTTATCTGAATTTCTAAGAGAGCTATTTGGATAACAGTTTTTATGACTTTTGGGGCCATCTACCTACTAGATGAAAGAGATCAGTAGCTTGAAGAATCTATTGGGCATGGATTTTTCTTATTCAATCATTAAAATGCCCCTGTGATCACTTTGAGAATCATTTCTACACTCTGTTCTAAATCTTACAACTTCTGAGAGAGGCTTTGCATTCTAGAAGTAACAAAAGAGCGTGCGCATGAAGCAAGCAAGAGGAAAGAACTATGTACAAACAAACAATGTGCACGGAGCACACTTGGAGGAATTGAAACTACTTTAATATATACAACATGATGTAGCAAACCTAATGGAAGGGTTTGAGATGGATCCCATTTACTGGGATTTACAGCGTGCTTCCATCCGGATGAGTTAACTCTAAAGAGTTAGCTTATTTGCAGGAACTAATGATGTATGGGCCACTCCAAAGTACATCAAACTTTTAATGGCACCATGGCTTAGCTCTGTCAGCATCTCACTTTAGAACCAGGTCCCCAACTTTGAAAGCTTGAGGTCTAGCCTTTTTGTGGAACCATTTCTTTGTTGCTTGTTGATGTTGTTCTAGCTTGATCATGGTAGAGTTTCTGATTCCTTCAAGATGAATCAGCTCTACTATTCTAATTTCTCTCTGGTCTGTGCCTTCAAAGTATAGCTATTGGGAAAGTGCTAATGAATTTAGCTCTAGTGTCAAAGGAAGGGCAGCTTCCTTGCCATAGACAAGCTTGTAAGGTGAAGTTCCTATTGCCTTTTTTACTATGATTTTGTCTACCTAGAGTGGCACAAGACCTTTGTATGTCACTATCTTTGGCTGATGTTCATTGTGTGCTTTATGATTTTGATCAGGTTTTTGGTTTTTGAATCTACCAGACCATTTCCCTGGGGGTAATAGTTGGAAGAATTATTCAGGTAAATTCCCAGATTTAGATCCCAATCAGTGATTTTAGCACCAAGGAAGGCCTTTGCATTATCAGATATAATGATTTAAGGAATGCCAAACCTTGTCACTAAACCCTTGAGAAAGTCAAGGATTACTACCTCAGTTGATTCCTTAAGTGTGACAGCGTTTGTACATCTGGTGAAGTAATCTATAGCTGTCAGTACCCATTTATGTCTAGTGCTTGAAGGTGGATTGATCATGCCTGTGAAGTCGAGACCCCATTGCATAAAGGGTTGATCTACTTGGATTGGTTGGATGGGAAGCATTACCAATCTTTTCTTTCCTGCAAAGAAAGTGCATTCCTTGCATTTTTTGACCCACCTATGTGCATCTGCAAACAGGTTAGGCCAAAAGATACCTATCATTATAATCTTCATTGTTGTAGTCTTGGCAGAGAAGTGTCCACCAGAGAATCCATCATGAAATTCTACTAATACCTTTTCAGTCTGCGCACCATTGATACATCTTAATAGTACATCATCTAGATTCCTTTTGAAGATAAGTCCATCAATCAAAACATAAGGGATAGATTACAACCTCAGATGTCTTGTCTTTGCTTTGTTCAAACTGGGAGGGCACACGCCCTCAGAAAGCAATGTGATCATGTCCTTTATCCAATCATGCAAGCCAGAATATATGGATGGGAGAGACTCATCCAGAAATAATGAAGCCTCCTGTTCATTTTGCACATCCTCTACAATCTACTCGCAGATTGCACTGCCTCTTACTAGTTTTTTGGCCTTAATAGTCACATCATATTCCATGATTTTAGTCACCCATCATGCTCTCTTCTCACTAATCTCTACTCCCATGATGAATTCTCTGACAGATGAGTGGGATACTAACACCTTGATATGATTTGTGACAAGCATACTTTTTAATTTCTTGAGCGCGCGCATGATGGAAAAGACTTGCTTCTCCATGTAACTATATTTTAATTCATAATCCTTTAGCATCTAGCTAAAGAAAGCCACTAGTTGTTCCAACCCTTGTTCATTTTCTTGCATTAGGACAGCAACAATGCTTGCATCAATTCCATAAGCATAAAGGATGAAATTCTTTGAGTAATCTGGATTAATGAGTGTTGGTGCACAAGCGATCTCTTTCTTGATCTTGTTGAAGATTTCTCTTCCTTCTATTGTCCATCTAAAGGTTATGTCCTTTTCAAGAATAAGGGTGATGATTTGAACTAGTCCCGCAAAGTTAGGGATAAAATTCCTAACAAAGTTAATTTTTCCAAAGACTATAGGGCCTTTTTGTGCGCCAACAGGGAAAGTGCTAGGATGGCTGAAACGTGCTCAGGATCAATCATGATGCCATCCTTCGAAACCACATGGCCCACGAGATTTCCCTATGCCACCACAAAATTGCACTTCTTAGGGTTAAGAGATACCCCAAATTCTCTGCATCTCTCAAATACTTTTTCAAGGTACGCCATGTGATCCATGCTCTGCTTTGAGAAGATAGATATATCATCAAGGTAAACCAATATTAACTCATTAATGTAACATTTAAAGGCAATATCCATGGCACGTTGAAACATTGTGCCCACATTTGATAGACCAAAGGGCATTTTTGGATATGCATATATTCCCCACTTGGTTGTAAATGTTATTTTGAATTGATCCTCTTCTTTGACCAGGATTTGTTTGAAACCTGAATACCCATCTAGCATAGAGAATGTTTACGTGCTAGCTACGGTCTGTAGAATCTATTCAATTGAAGTAAAAGGATAATGATCCTTTAGAGATGCCTTATTCAAATCTCTAAAATCAATACAGAGTCTGATTTCACCATTTTTATTGTGCACTGGAACAAGATTCGCGGCCCAGGTGGAATATTCGATGGGAAAGATAATTTTTGCCTCAACGAGTTTGGATAACTCCTTTCCTATGAGAGGATCTATTTTTGGATTGACTGGTCACTACTTCTATCTAACATGATTTACAAGGGGCCTCCTGCATAGGGATTTGAGCACTTATACTGCACAATGCTTTGTCTGATTCTTTCTTCCTCTAAGGATCTTCTTGTGGTGTCAGGATTATAACCTGCATGCCTGACTCTAACACTCTTTTCTTGTATCTTGTGTTTTCTGAAACTTGGGCATGCGGTCTATTTGTATCTTCTACCACTTGGTTAACTGTGTAAAAGTCCTCCATGCCAAAGAACATCAAATTGGACTCCGGAGAAACTTCTAGTCTATCTGGATTATCTGCTTCATGGGTGCTTGTTGAGAGTTCATAGGATGAAGCATTTTGAATCATGAAGGCTTGGGCATACACATCATTGGCACAATGATACTGACTATGAGGCATGTTGCAAGGGAAGCACCATTCTAACTCATGTGCCAAGTTTTTCTAAACTGGAACAAGTTCTTAGCTCACACTGAGTGCTAGGAGAGAAGTCACGGGAGGAATAACTTGCAAGGGTAGATGCACATTAGGCTACTCTCTATCATTCTGTTGATTGGGCATGTATCTTTGATTTCCATATTGATTCCACCATGACTTATTGCCTTGGCCATGCACCTGATTGGAACTTCCTCTGTAGGCTTGCGCCTACTAGTTTTCTAATTATATGACCTTGTTTGATAAATTTTTGATCAAGGCCTTTAATTCTTCATCTTCCTTTTGTTGTGATGGAGAATAGGATGTTGAGGCAACTAGTTGTGCACTTTGTTAAGGGATATGAATAGGGACCATAAAAGGTTGGGGCACCTATAACATCTTTGGGAACCAGGGCATGGTTAGTCTAGGAGCCAGCTTTCCCGCCTGAATGAGACTATTTTTTTCCCTTACTGCAATGTTATAAGTAGATGGTAAATTCCTGCCTCCCATAGATTGGATCATAACTGAAATGTCACTATTGATCACCTTCAGATAATAAAGGAAAGCATGTTGGGTTGTAGGTCTTACCACAAGAGGAATTTTGTCCCAAGTCTTCTGAAATATGATGTTGAAATCAGTCATTTACTCATTGGGTTCCCTCCTTGTTGTTGTCAGTTTCTCCACCAAAGATAGGTGATTTGAATTTTCTTTAAAATAACTACATAGATCTATTCCCAGCTCATCCCAAGTGCTAATAGATCCAATTCTCAAGCCTCTATACCACTGAAGTGCTTTACCTTTGAAAGAGGCTGCAAGCAACCTGATCACTACATCATTATGTGTAATTAGATAGAGTGAACACACATTTGCTACATCTTAGATATGCTCCTAAGGGCTGACTTGATTCTCACCAGTAAAGTAAGGAATACTCTTGAGCACACTATTTGGCATATCATGTTGCATGGCCAGGAGTAAGGGACTCCCTCCATAAAAGTTTTCAAAGTTTCTTAATGGAGTGGATTGCTGATTTGCCATTGCAAGGTGCACAGGTTGTGTGTTTTGAGGAGGAGTTGAATGGGCATGGCATGGTGGAGATAGAGATGCGCATGCGGAATTTCTGGAATAAAATCTTCTCATGGATAGCTGGAGGTATTCAAAAGAATCTTTAGTTGCTGCACTTTTCTCATGAAAGGCACACAAGACTGCTGAAATAGAGATTTTAAAATATCGGGAGTCGCCAAATGTGTTTGAAATGAGCCTCCAAAGGCTGAAACACTAAGTTCACACACTAGAACTTAGAGATATGAAATTTGAGCTTTCAATATTGGTCCCACCGGGTGTCCCAGAAACTATTGGTTCCTCAAACTTGCACCTGTGTCTTGGATCTCAGAGGGGTCGAGGTGTTTAAGACCAAAATGGAACCATCCCCAAGTTGTGGGACCTTGTGAGCTTGTGACGGATCTCCAAAGAAGGCCAGTTCCTCTATCTATCTCTATTGCTACTACTACTCCTAGTGTTGAAAGGGGAAACTAATCTAAGAATGCCAAAGGACTAGGGAAAGAAGGATAACATGAAGTAAACTACACTAAAAGTCGATAGCACTAGAAAAGAGGGGTGAACACTATCTATTCTGAGTGAGAATGATATGGAATGCATGAAAGGAGGCTAGGCACAAGTAGCACAATGAAATACGCGTTCACCAAATCGCTCTCATGGAACACAACTAAGTATGGAACTGTAGGGGACTTGAAATAGCACAACAATACACAATGTAAGAGAAGAGGCAAGAAGAAGGAATGCAAACACGTTAGGATAGAGAATAGTAACAAAATGATGCTTCTATTACTTCCAAAAATGCACAGAACTGTTACAATGATAAGGAGATCAATATCCACATGCAAGAGCTAAACATAGAGGTTTGTAACTCAAAATATAGAAAATATGGAGTCCTTAGCAACATGCGTAAGGATCCAGAGTGTCCAACATAACAAATGAGCCTTGATCTTACATTTATAGATGAATCCATGGAGGAAGAAAGGAATATGAGGGAAAACCTGAATTTGAAACAGAATCACCAACAAGAAGCATTCAATGTCTGCAAATCCACTTAGAAATCTATGAAGTACACTTCCCCATGCCTACTTGACAAGTTAAAGACAAAGGAGGGCGAATCACACCAAATTGGGTGGTTGGAGCAATTGGATCTACTCATCAATGTTCAAAAATATGTTTTCCTATTTCTCACCTATTAGATCCACCAGAATTTGAATTCTAAATGTTTGGCACTATAGCTGATGTTAGCAACTCTCTGACAAGTCTAGGTGCGTGTCGATCTAAGCTCTGTAGCAGAAGATATGTCTGTCAAAACATGTTAGAGTCATTGGCAAATGCTAAACATGTGGTGTGCGCTAATTGGCTGAGATGGTGACCAAATGTACAACTATTTGTCATTTCTGCCACGTGTCAATCATTCATTTGTTGCAAGGATTCAGATCCATGTTGGCAAACTTAACTAGTTACGCATGGCACACTTAAGCATGTCAAAAGATGATCTGGCACATAAGGGTATGAGGGAAGGGCACGTGGAGAAAATAGAGGAAGGCACAAAGGGGGCATGTGCGATGTGCATAGGGAGGTGAATGCATAGGCATATGAAGCAAACTGGTGACCAGAGAACGTATGGTTAAGGTGTAACTATTATAAAGTAACGGGTACAACCCGTAAAGGGACAAGGACTTAGTAGTAAGTGTGAGGTGTGTGAGATGGGAAGAAACTGACTAGGAAGAAGGTGAATGCGTGAAAGGTAAACGTGAGAGAAAAGTGGAAGGAGAAAAGGAAATGGGCACGCAGGTAAACTATGATCAAAGGAATGGGCCAAGTAATTCTGATCACGCCTAATTCTTAAATGAATAACCTAGGGCCAAAATGTGTATACAAGTTATCTGAATTGCTAAGAGAGCTATTTGGATAACAGTTAGCTCCAGAACTTGCAATTTTAGTTATGGAACTTATAGATTTAGTTCCAGAACTTACAGATTTAGTTCCAGAAAAATTGGAGTTATCTCCAGAACAGTTGAAGTTAGCTCCAAAAAAATTGGAGTTAGCTCCGGAACTTGCAGTTTTAGTTTCGAAACTTGCAGATTTAGTTCTGAAACTTGCAGTTTTAGTTTCAAAACCTGCATAAAATTAGGAATTGTGAATATTTAGATAATCTAGTGGGAAATATGAGATAAAAAAATTTCATAGTAATGTGTTTAACAAAAACCTCATTCATATTTCCTATAGGTTTTACCAATAAGGAAAAATCTAACTTTTAGTGAGTTACAATCCAAGGGAAAAATGTATTAGATGAGTACCAAAAGTTCCACAAATATAAATAACAAAGTCAAATAGAAAATAGGAGAGAGGTTTTTTTTCATAGTAATGTGTTTAACAAAAGTCTCATTCAGATTTTCTACAAGTTTTACTAATAATGATAAATCTAACTTTTAGTGAGCTGCAATCCAAGGAAAAAAGTGTATCAGACAAGCACCAAAAGTTCGTGTTAGTTTCTCAAACATGCACCCACATCTCAGGTCTCTGAAGAGGGAACGAGGTGTCTGAGACCATAATGGAACTATCCCCAAGTTGTGGGACCTTGCAAGCTTGGGACGGATCTCTGGAGAAGGCCAGTTCCTCTTTCTGTCTCTACTGCTACTGCTACTCCTAGCGCTGAAAAGGGAAATTAAGCTAAGAATGCCAAGGGACCGGGGAAAGAAGGATAACATGAAGTAAACAAAACTAAAAGGTGATAGCACTAGAAATATGGATGAACACTATCTATTCTGAGAAAGAATGACAATAAATTTGTGAGAGAAGGCTAGGCATGAGTAGCACAACAAAACACACATTGACCAAATCATCCTTATGGAACACAACCAAACATGGAACTGCAAGGGACTTGAAGTAGCACAACAATACACAATGCAAGAGAAAAGGAAAGAAGAAGGAACAAAAACATGCTAGGACTAAGAATACTCACAAAACGATGCTTCCATTACTTCCAAAAATGCACAGAACTGATACAATGATAAACAGCTGATATCCATATGCAAGAGCCAAAAATTGAGGTCTGCAACTCAGAATACATAAAATATGGAGTCCTTAGCAACACGCGTAAAGATCCAGAGTATCCAACAATAAATGAGCCTTGCTCTTACATTTATAGATGAATCCATGGAGAAACAAAAGGAATAGGGGGAAAACCCAAATTTGAAACACAACCACCAAAAAGAAGCATTCAATGTCTGTAAATATGCTTGGAAATCTGTGAAATACACTTCCCCATGCATGTTTGACATGTTGAAGACAAAAGAGGTCAGATCATACTAAATTGGGTGGTTGGAGCAATCAGATCTACTCATTAATGTTCAAGGAGATGTTTTCCCAATTCTTACCTACCAGCTCTGCCAGAGTTTGAAATTTGAATTTCTAGCACTATTTCTGATGTCAACAACTTTCGAACAAGTCTAGGCACGTGCTGATCTAAGCTATGTAGTTGAGGATATGGTTGTCAGAAGATGTCAATGTCATCAGCATATATAAGACATGTGGCACACGTCGATTAGCTGAGATGGTGGTAAAATGTACAACTATTTGTCATTTCTGCCACGTGTTAATCATTCATTTGTTGCAAGGATTTGATGCCCTGTTGGCGCGCCCTGACTGGTTACGCGCTGCAAACTTAAGCATGTCAAAATATGATCTAGCACAAAAGGGCGCATGAAGAAAATAGAGGAAAGTGCGAAGAGAGAATGCACGGGGAGATGAATCAAACCGGTGAGTAGAGAACGTATGGTTAAGGTGTAACTATTACAAAATAATGGGTGCAGCATGTAAAGGATCAAAGACTTAGGCGCTCAGGGTGGAAGGAAACTAAATTGGAAGAAGGTGAATGTGCAGAAGGAGGGTGTGAGGGGAAGTGGAAGGAGGAATGAAAGGGGCATGCAGGAAACTTGAGACCAAGGGAATGTGCCAAATGATTTTGAGTGCGTGCAATTCTTCAATAGATAACTTAGGGCCAGAATGTGTATGCAAGTTATCCAAATCACTAGGACAGTTATTTAGATAATAGTTCCAAAGTAAAAAATAGCAAATTCAAATGGAAAATCCATGAGAGGCATTTGGTTAAAGTAATGTTTTGAGGAAAAATATCCTTCCAATAAAGTAGGAGAATAAAATCATTGTGATTCTTGTTACCAAAAATCAAGGAGAATATTTGGGAGAAAATCTTCCTAAAATAAGCAAGATAAGATTTGACTCCAATAATATGTCTCTCTCCATATTTTGTGGAGATGGAGATCTTATTTGTTAGGATTGGAATAAAGATAAGATTAGATTATATTTCTCAAAATAAAAAGTTGGTTGGATGCATAAATTATAAATGCAACCTTCCACACTCATATATGTAATTTTTACTACCAAGAATAATATATTCGTTCTTCCTCATTAATCTTCTAAAAGAAATTATTCTACAGATTTTGAATTAAAAGTATGAATTAAGTCTTCTTCCAAAGAATGAGCTGGCCACTCATTCCAAGGAAGATGGATCTATGTGTTATGTTCATTTCTTTATTTCTGTGATTTTCCTTTTGTTGATATTTCTTATTTTATGTTATGTAATTATTTTGCCCGTATCATTTCTTTTGTGAACCTGCAAGTGTCCTATTTATCTTTCCTTTTTTTTTTGTTAATTTCATTTATGCAAAGTGTGAATTCTTTCATGTAAACTTTATTTTTGTAAGTGTGCCTTTACATTTCTGCATGTGTCATTTATTTTATGCAAGTTTGGATTGTGTTTAACAGAGTTGTTTTCCAAATATATTTTTTTCTCTTAATGCATACAGCCATCAAACACCATCCCTGGATTGACATCATTAATAAAGAGAATTGATGAGCCTCATCATTTTGGTGTCATTGTCAAGGACACAGTGTTATCAGAAGATTCAATTTTTTCTAAGAGAATATTCTAGTGACAGTAGAATACCTCTTGGAAACTTTTGTGATAGGAAGTATTTGGAGATAGTTCTTTAAACTTTTATTTTCTACAACTAGATTAATATTTGTTTCATGCAATATAGATTAAAATTTTATTTCTACAATTAGAAATGTTATATTATAAATATTTACCTCCCCACAATTTAACTTTATTTATAATAAAAATCGTTGTGTTGTTTGATCAAGAAGGTATATTGGTAGGGACAAAGAATTTAGATTTGGATTCTATTTATGAAGAAATGGTATAAATATGATATTGAATCTGGAAGTAGATCTAGTTGATGAAATATCAAATATCATTATTGACAACCACCACCATTCCCCCTTGTATCAACTAACAACTCAATTATCTTATTGTACATAACCTTAGTAAAAACCTGGCTTATCTAGTTTGTAATAATGAAGTGGTAGAATTTCTAATTAATTTCATCCATATTCAGGGACTTCATTAGATCCAAAATAAAAAATCAATCATAATAAGTCCACGCATCCAAAATAGTTTTTCACCCCATAATAAAATTCAATCCCTGAACCATATCCATTAGAAAAATTTGTTTTTATGTCTTTCAATTTCTTCATTTTTGTGTATGCTTATATAACATTAAGAAGGAATTATTGTGATTATCAAGGAAATCACTTTTTTATGCTAACATCCACAAGAATTTTCAGAGTTGTTCTTGATACGAGCATGCAGGTTTTTTAGCACTAACAGTATCAATCAAGGAGTAGTTTGGAGGGATTCACTAATACATATCACAATCAATCTCCTGAGATCACTAGTTTGAGCTTTGGATATTACTATGGTGATTCTGATAATGCACAATTCAAGTTGGGCTTTCAAGACCTAGAAATTATCTACACAATTTTTTGAAATCTTCTTGGAGTTATTGAGTATGCAAGGAGGTTTTTATGAGATCTCAGACATTACTTCCTATTTTACATAGGTTTCACTTTAATTAATATAGTTTGATGATGGGTCAAAGTTTTCTCTAATTATTCTCATGTTATCATTTCAGCAAAAAAAAGTCAAAAAAAATTGATTGGAAAACCAACTTGTTAGCCAATCAATGGTAAAAAATAAAAAAAATTAAAAAGATTTCATTGGAAAACCAACTTGTTGGCCAATCAAAGACAAAAAAAAAGTTTGATTTGAAAACCATCTTGTTGGCCAATCAAAGGAAAAAAGGGGAAGCTCTTCTTCAAAAGTAATTAAGTGTTACATGGTGGCTTCCTTCTCAGCACTATTTTACCATGTTAACAATAGGACGGAAAGGAAAACTAGAGGTATGATCAAGTTATTTGTTCTACTATTTTATTTTTAATATTTTTTGTAAGTTTTTTTACTACAGCTAGATCCACTTTTAAGATCCGCAAAGAAGACAAGATAAAATTCATATATCCCCTACTTATAAATATGAAAAATATGTGCACATTTTTGTCATCAAACTTTTAGAGTCTAATTTATGGGTAGTCATAAATAAACAATATGTATAAGGACATACATGAGCTTAGGTGTGGGAGAGAAAGAGAAGCATGAGGTATGCATTTTGATTTTAAATATGAGGCACAACTGAAGGAGATCTACACAAGAACCTGTTGTAAAAGAAAAGAAATCAAAAACAGAATAAGGAGATCTACACAAGAACCTGTTATAAAAGAAAGAAAATAAAGAAATTTTAAGATCTCCAATGAAGGAAAGATAAAATTTATATCTCCCCTACTTACAAATATGAAAAATATGTGCACATTTTTTATCAAAATTTTGGAGTCTAATTTATGGGCATCCATGAATAAACAGCATGCATGAGCTTTTGTGTGGGAGGGAAGGAGAAGCACGAGGTATGCATTTTGATTTTAAATATGAGGCATAAAAGAAGGATATCCACACAAAAACCTGTTGTAAAAGAAAACAAATCAAAAATAGCAGAAGGAGATCCACACAAGTACCTGTTGTAAAAGAAAAGAAATGAAAAACAGTAAAAGAAGATCCACACAAGAACCTGATGTAAAATAAATAAAATCAAAAACAACGGAAAGAGATCCATAGAAGAACCTATTGTAAAAGAAAATAAATTAAAAAACAGCAGAAGGAGATCCACACAAGAACATGTTGTAAAATAAAGAAAATCAAAAACAGTAGAATGAGATCCACACAAGAACCTGCTGTAAAAGAAAAGAAATCAAAAATAGTAGAAGGAGATCAAAATAAGAATCTGTTGTAAAAGAAAGAAAATCAAAAACAACATAAGGAGATCCACACAAGAACGTGTTGTAAAAGAAAGAAAATCAAAAACATCATAAGGAGGTCCACAAGAACCTGTCCTTGAACTATATATGGATTGCATACATGCATAATCTTAATGCGGAGAACACTCTGAGAAGAGGAGATAATAATATAATGCATGAGGGCATGCATTAGATTAAGTGTGGGGCAATGATGAGGCCATAAATTGGCCATAAATTACCATTATTTTTTCCTTCCAAGTTACCTTTGAAAGTGGAATTAAATGTAATCTTGGAGCTTATAGTTTTATTGAGATAGAATATAGGATATATTTATTGTTCATTCTTTAAAAGTCTTTTGTTCTCTATTTTGTTTACTAATCCTATTGATTATTTAGGAAAGATGCAAAGTCTTGTACATGCAGACCATAAAGAAAAGTTAATGTTAGTTTTGAGAAAAATGGAATTTTATGGATAGTACATATAAACTCAAATATTATTTCATATACATATTCCTCTCGAAAAATTATGCAAGTTCAAAAAAATAATCATCTCAATCTAAGATCGTGTACAAAATTTATATTTATTTTTAATTAGCTCTAGAACAATTAGAGTTAGCTCCAAAACTTGCAGTTTTAGTTCCAGAACTCATAAATTTAGTTCTAGAACAATTGGAGTTTTCTCTGGAACAATTGGAGTTAGCTCCAGAACTTGCAGCTTTAGTTCTAGAACTTATAGTTTTAGTTTTGGAACCTACATAAAATAAGGAATTGTTAATAATCAGATAATCCAATGGGAAATATGAGAGAGGTGTTTGTTCATAGAAATGTGTTTAACAAAAACCTCATTCATTTTTGCTACAATTTTTACCAATAAGGAAAAATATAACTTTTAGTGAGTTACAGTCCAAGGGAAAAGTGTATCAGATGGGCACCAAAAGTTCCACAAACAAAAACAACAAATTCAAATGGAAAATCTGAGAGATTTTTTTGTTCATAACAATCTTTTTTTAAAAATCCCATTCATATTTGCTACAAGTTTTACCAATAAGGAGAAATATAACTTTTAGTGAGCTACAATCAAAGGAAAAAGTGTATCAGACGAGCACCAAAAGTTCCACATTCAAAAAAATCAAATTCAAATGGAAAATATGGGAGAGGTATTTAGTCAAAGTAATGATTGAGGAAAAACCTCCTTCCAATAAAGTAGGTGAATAAAATCATTTTTATTCTTGTTACCAAAAATCAAGGAGAAGATTTGGGAGAAAATCTTCCTAAAATAAACAAGATAAAATTTGACTCCAATAATATATCTCTCTCCATATTTTGTGGAGATGGAGATCCTAGTTGTTAGGATTAGAATAAAGATAAGATTAGATTGTATTTCCAAAAATAATAATTTGGTTGAATGCATAAATTATAAATACAACATTCCACACTCATATATGTAATATTTACTACCAAGAACAATATATCCGTTCTTCCTCATTAATCTTCTAAAAAAAATTATTCTGTAGATTTTGAATTAAAAGTACGAATTAAGTCCTCTTCCTAGGAATGATATGGTCACTCATTCCAAGGAATATGGATCCATGTGTTATGTTCATTTCTTTATTTTTGTCGTTTTCCTTTTGTTGAGATTTCTACTTTTATGTTATGTAATTATTTTGTCTGTACAATTAATTTTGTGAACCTGCATGTGTCATGTTTATATTTTCTTTATTTTTTGTCAATTTCATTTATCAAAAATGTGATTTCTTTCATGTAAAATTTATTTCTGCAAGTGTACCTTTACATTTCTACATGTGTGATTTATTTTATGCAAGTTTGGATTGTGTTTAACATAGCTATTTTCCAAATATCTTTTTTCTCTTAATGCATACAGCCATCGGACATCAACCCTGGATTGACATTATTAATGGAGAGGATTTACAACCCTCATCAATTAACACCAATTGGGAAGTCAGTGGACTAACTGGGTAGACCTGCGGTGCCTTGGAATGATAAAACATGAAAAAATTTATACAGGGGTATCATTTTCATTATTAGAAATTGTCAATTTCCCTGTTGTACATTTACACGACAATAACTGACTCTAGCTTGGGGACATGACATGGACTAAGTGTAGCGAATACATGAAGAATCCATAATCTCAACTTTAGACAATATGATCCATTAACTAGTGCCTTATCCATTGTTCCCTGCAAATTCATGCACAACTTGACAAGTGAGAGATAACAAGAAGAACGCACACACACCAAAATGATAAAAGGAAACACACAACACATAACAAGAAGGGAAACACACAACAGAAAGGTAAAAAAACCTAATAATCACCTATGATAAAGGTGAGGGACAACCCACTTTCACTAAAGTACTTTTTACTCCTCAAAATTTACCCTTGAGTGGGAAACACTGAGTGATATTTTTTTGTGAAGCCATTGACTAGTTCCAAAAAGTAGCCTCCTCTCTTTAATTGTTTATGAAAGTTGGGTGTTTTCATGACCGTCTGTGTTTTTTGTAGGAGGTATTCCACGTGGACTTCTTGATGTTTAGGTCTTTATTTAGAAATTTCACTGCCTTCATCCTCTTTGAAATCGATTTCATAGTGCTTGTTGCATTTTGCATTTTTCCACGTAAATTATTCCTTAATGAGCATCCTACCACTGCCCCAGAGCTGATTTTCATTCAAATTGCTTGAATATTCCTAATTATTTTATTTCCCATGACTGTTCATTAACCTCTTTTCCGTGTGAAACATTGGACTTATCCTTTTATTCTATTCCACTGTGAGATGTTTGAGTACCAACAGGAGGACTGGAAGAAACCTCATACTTGTCTTGTATGTCAATGGCATGAGTTAAGAGATCAAGAATCAACTTGGGGTCTTATGTAACTTCTACTGCATCCAATAGTTCTTGCACAGAGATATCCTTTTTTACTTCCTGTAGCTCATCTTTTTATGCCTTTGAATGATCTTTATTTTGTAGCTCAAGGAAACTATCTAGAGGGATTACTTCATCATCTTGGGAATCATTTTATTCTATCACTCCTTTATCTAGAGGAGGTTTAGCTTCAAAGGCCTCAAAACTCTTTGCTTCAATTTCTTCATCAGGAAAATATTCTTCCTCTTCAAATGGGAAAAAAAATACCTCAATTTCATCATTGTATCCATCAAACATTGGCTTGAGAGGGACATCATATTTCTCATCTAGATTTATTTCAACATAGCCCATATTCACACTAATTGAGGCTTCCAAGTCAGCTTCACACTTGTCTTATAGATTCACAGCTTGCATCAGGAGTTCAAGATTGAGCTTGGGGTCTTTTATTTCTTCCATAGCTCTTAGTAGTTCTTCTACATATGGTTCTTTCCCACTGTTTGAGGGCTCATTGGATACTATATTATTCTCTTCATGGGTGACATGATCAAGGGATTCCTCATCTTCGAATGGGATTGATAATATCTCCTCATCATGGATAAACACATAAGCTAATTTTTCTACTTAAAAATCATCAAGAACCATTTCCTCTTCTACATGGTTTGCATCATCCAGAAATTTAGGGTTTCCCTCTTGTAACTCAAATCTCCTCAATGTTTCTTCAAGGTCCATACCTTTCTAGGAAGGCATGTCTAGCCCTATCAAGATGGGAATATCCTCTTCCTCCTCAGTTGTCACAAAGTAATTCATCCACATGGTATCTTGATACAAGATGTTGGTTCCTGGACTTCCATACTTTCACACCGTGTACCTCATCTTCTTCTCTAGAATTAATTTCTCCATGTCCCCCTTCACTAGTATGGTTGTGGAAGACCAATTCATCTAAATTCTACCCCAAACTATTGACAGAAACCCCTGCTTAGCAACATTCCAAATGAAGTTGAAATTTATGCTTCCAAAATCATCGTTAAAACTTTCTTTTCTGGAAATCTGGTGAGAGACACTTGTGCATATTTGACCTTCCCTACAAGTGGGACATCTTTTGACTCCAGGGAGTAACAAGAGCCACTAGGTGGATTCATGGTGAGTTTGAGAGCCTTGGCGATCTTTATGGGTATTACATTGTCGGAGGCACCAGAATCTATTATGCAGTTTTTCGATACATATTATCCAACAAGAAGGGAGACATAGAAAGGTTCAACCTTATTAGTCTTTGATGCACTCAAAGAAAGTATGTCCTGTGAGGGTGGTGTAGGTAGGTTTGGTATTATCCCTTTGGAATTAGGAGCTACATCATTGGGTTAAACTACCACTCATGATGTATTTAAAAAACCTCTCGAATTATTTGGGGTGATTCCACATATATTCATTTTCAGTAATTTCCACCTTGGCTTTGTTCGCATATTCTATGAATTCAAAGGGAGCATAGGTGAACAAGGGAAATGAAGGGACTAATTTTGTAGTTGGGGTAGTTTTGGAAGAAGGGTTTGATGCTTGGGGAATGGAGGGTATTTTGAACGACACACTAGGAATTTTTGAAGTGCTAGTTTTTATAGGAGTAGATTTAGATTTAGAATTAGAAGAGGCATCGGAAGACTTACTTGGAATTACAGGAGCCTTCTTGCTTTCTACAGGATCACGCTTCAACAATGTGAACTCTATGGAAGGTGAGAGTGAAGATCCTTGACTAAGTAATTTTTTTTGCAAAGTCACTACAGGAGGATATTTAGTCTTTTTTTCTTTGCAGTAGTGGAGGGAGATGATCCTTTCTCTAACTGAGAACAAGTGAATACTACACATGATAAACTGGGTTCATCTTCATCGTCATCCTCATCACCTCCATAATAGTCAAAGAATTTGATTTGTTTGTCATTCTTGAGTTCTTTGACTTCTAGGAAACTATCACCTTAATTTTCTTATTCATAATATTCTTCACTCTCTTGACTCCTATAACTTGTATGTGGTACCTTCAAGGAAAGCCTTTAGGGTGCTCCTGCAATCTGATTTTTTTTGCTTCTTTGAGAAGAAACTCATTCAAATATTTCCCTCATCAATGACACCATTTTATTTACTATTTTTTGTAAAAAAGGATTGGTTCTCTCATCTCTAGGACATTGATATTTAGCCTTTGAGGGATTATTGATCTTTCCAGATAGAATGATATCATCATCCAATTCAATGGCTAATATTTTTGCTTCTGCAATATCCCTCGATTGAAATATTCGTAGGAAAAATTTGAACTCCAGTGATTCGACACTAATAAATAATCTCTTGATGTTTTTCTCTGATGGTGAATCCTCTTCCAGTATCAGTCGAAAGGAGCCATGAAGTCTCTCATAGTTTCATTTTCTCCTTTCTTCATTTTTGCCAATCGAACAAGGAGATATTGATAGTCCTTAGTGAATTTGAATCTTTCCTTAAACTTATTTTTTATGTCATTATAGCAAGTGATAGATTGGGCAGGAAAGAGATAGAACCATTCCACTACTTTTTCTTGGAGGGAATCCACAAACAGTCTCATGGAAACATCTTCATTTTCAACACCAAGGATTCTACATGATGTCATGAAATCAATGATGTGCTCTTCAGGAATTTATATTTCATCACCTTTAAACTTTAGAAATTTCTTGCGGGAACCTATTGGTAGATCGTGAAAAGGGGGTTCAAGAGTAAGTGGGAATGTATTTATTCCCCATGGAACAATGGGTGGGGTTTTTTCTACTTCATCTTCCATTATCGTTTCCACTTCTGCTTCAGCTATTGCTTCTATGAATTTTTCTTCAAATTCTTCTTCCTCTATGAACTCAATGTTCAATGGTGGTTGAAAAATGGGGGAATTTGAAGGGGGTATCAACAGAAGTTTGAATAGGAATGCTAGGTGAACTTATTGAAGAGACGGATGGAGAGGAGACTTGAGAGAAGAAGTATGGATTATCTCTAATGCATTCTTATTAATTTTGCAAATCCTCAAAATTAGAATCAACAACACCTCTCGACCTACTCAATCTGATGTATCTTCCTTCGGCCAACTTTTGGAAATTCTTGCTGTGGGAATATGAAAGGACACTGTGGAATATGAAATGTCACATGTAGAAATTAATAATGAATCCTTCAGTAATGGATTTTCATAAACTCTTTTTTTTATTTTTTCAATATTTAATTTTTTTCAAATTTTCAGACCTTACAGTCATATTTTAGGTGCAAACACTGTTAAATCTGCCCCACGGTGGGCGCCAAAAAATTTTGGTGAGAAAAAATTTCGGGGAAAAATTGGTGGATTTCTTGCCAAACCTCTAGGAGTCTAATTCTGTAACATTCCCATTTTAAGACTTTAGAAACAAGGGAATTTTTTTTATAGTGTTCACTGTTCTAAATAAATCATTATTTAGAACAAACATTCCATGCCAATTAAATTCTGGATAAACATATGCATCTGTAATGACTCAGTGATTCACCGATCTATTCATTCCATAACTTGGTAAGCTACCTATTTATTTACGGTATCTTATGTATTGAATACATATTGTATACTTCATATACTTTCTCATCCTACCCTACACCAGGTACTGAGTGATTTGTTTAAAGAACATATCTGAATATCTACTACCAATATTCATCTGATATCACGTTGTTTTAAACTTGGTGACATAAGACAATGCAACCAGTAATTTGTGATACTTTGGCTAAAGATTTATAACATACTATGTATGTCACTATTCCTAGACGACATACTCATCATATTGGAATACATCCTTCACCTCACTCCTCATTTATCATGATTGGTCTTTACTAACTACTGTCAGTCTACTTGTTCTAGGTTTAACCCTAGACCTAGGTAGGAACATAACCTATTATAAGAAGATGCTCACAATGGCTTAGGGTATATGGGCATACTCGGTTGATCTAAGTTGACCGGAAGTGCCAACTTACCCTGAGCCATTGGAAGCTAATTCATATCCTAAATAATCTCCTATTCATACCTAGAGGGAAACTAAGTTCAAGTCCTAATTCCCATTGGGTGCAGATCTAGATGATCAATGTGGAAGGGTGATGCCACATGTCAACTACAACATTGTATTCTCGAGAAGACTCAAGCCTTCTCGAAAGTACAGCCCTGTAGTTGGCATGTGCCAACATCCTATAGAAACTACCTCATTGAGATGTACATACCCCTGAGGGGATTGTTAATACATTGTTAGTCTGAGTTAATTCTTGATTACAACAACCTTGCCAAACCCTAATCCAATGCTCAATAAGTTCTTTCCTAAATTTTCCTCATTTAGTCCATTAAGAACTTCATTATATTCAAGGTCATTTTTAATGTTTGATCACATAGTTAAACTACTAATTAACCATAATTATACAACGTTATAATATGTCTTATTTAAAAAGTACAATAACTTTTTAGAAAATTTCAACGCCAGAACATATATCCAATATAAAGTAGACTTCATACAAAATGAAGCCTAATAATTTGTAATCACATTAACATACCTTCATAATATAGTTTAGATAAGAACATCATATTCTACAACTTAACAAGTTGCATCATAAGTAGGGAGATTGA
The DNA here is from genome assembly GCA_019776745.2 of Taxus chinensis. Lineage (NCBI taxonomy): Eukaryota > Viridiplantae > Streptophyta > Pinopsida > Cupressales > Taxaceae > Taxus > Taxus chinensis. Next base: position 18,927,457 of record CM034155.1, on the reverse strand, counting down.
ACTAAATCCCTTTATCCAACTTATCAAGGATAACCAATTAAGCCTATAAATAATATCAAGAATATCAACAAGATAGAAATCCATATTTTTCATACAAGCACAAGATAATTTACACAACCAATACAAGTAAATTCTCAGCTTTCAATTCATCTTTATAACTTATAAATTTACAAGTCTTATGCACTTTAGGCGTACTGCATAACAACTGCCTTCATCCTAAAATAATACTACTTTTATTTTTCAATACAATCTCAAGAATGAATCAGAATTCTTCACAAGGAATCATATTTAAATCAGCTAGTGCATCTCATAAGTTTAGCCTTCTTTTATCACTTAAAAATTCCATCTGCAAAAATTGTTAGTACAGGTCAGTTTAATGAACTGAGCATGATAAGCACTAAGCCTTAAAATGAATTGCATTCCACTAATTATTCCATTAAAACAACTCTACTTTAATGAAACAATTAATATATCATACTAATAAACATAAGTAATAACAATCAGGAAAGAAGTACATTAATAAATCTGAATTCACTTCTAAGAGAAGAACATAATATAATCCACAACATCTGCCTTACAAATTAAAGTTTAATTGATCCTATCAATTACCTTTAAACAAACAACAGATCATATCATCTCATTGTTCCCAATTATATCATAATAGATAAAACATTTATCTTTACTATAAGACAAAAGAAGTGTTTACAGCATGGTTCCCATTAGGATGATTCATCTAACTCTTAAGAAAAAGAAAAAGAAGAACCATTACAAACTATGCCCAAACACAAAACATCTGAAAAACATAAACAGGTTCATAACATGAATTTAACTATTTCATTTAAAGGACAACTACCTTAACATTCAAAATTTAAGATATTCATCAAAACAGAATCCTATGTCCATCCTTGAAGGAATATAGAATCAAATAGTTTTTCAACAAGTTTACATTCTTTTTTCAACAAGACCGAAACATCTAATCTCTTTTTACATCATTTCAATCAAATGATATGTACAATAAGACTAATCCACATAATAAATCTCCATTCCCTAAGAGAGTCAATAACATAAGGTTTCAATCAAATGAACTTAACCCAACAACATAGGAAAGGAATCTTATCATAATGTGATTCCATCCTTAAATAATTTCACTACACTTAACAACAAATTCCCTTTCTAATCCAAACAATAATCTCATACACTAGTTCCCAGAAGAGAGAGAAATACCAACTCAAGGTAAGAAGAAAACATACTGCAAGTCTCCCTTACAATTTTTACCTTCAATAAAGCATGAGTTCCCATTTCAATTCAGAACAAATACACAGTAAAGTTCAAAAATAGCATACTGTCCCAAATGAATCGAAATTTCTTTTCTCTTTAAAAAAAAGAATAAGGATTCATTTACTAAATCCAATCAAGAAATAAAAAATCCCTAACAGAAAACTAACAATTCTTAATTACCCACGAGCTCAACAAAGACTGAAACTTCATTACAAGATTTCAACATTTTATTACAAAGAGCAAGTGGTTCGTGGTTTCAAAAGAGAGCAATAATCCAAACAAAACTATTTCAACTTCATGTTTCCAACAGAGGAGACATTGTTTTAAACAAAACAATCAACCCAAGATGCGGGTTTCCTCAAAACAGAGGGTAAAAGGCTTTCCCTAATTTATTGTCATTGTTAGTTCAAAGAAGACAAAAATTCCACAATAGAAGTTCTAATTCCATTATCTAACGAAAACTTTTCTAGTTTAATTTTCCAAAAGATATTCAAATAACTCGGTTAAACTAATCTACCAGATTTCCTTTGAGTAAGTAGTTTGAATTGACAGAGTTATAAGCTTAAACCATAAAAGTAAGTAAAAACTCAATTCAATACCAAAACCAAATCTAACAGGTCTATAATACAACCAGTTCAAAACTCGAATATACAAAATCTAAGCACAATGTTGAACACAAACTTCTCACAAAGGTTTAGGACCGCTCAAGAGAATATTTACAGGTTCATGGAAACAACATGTTCCCATTCATGTTTATATCTTAAACAAAGAAAACCCAAAAAGATACCAGAACAGAACTGATACCTCGTTACAGTTTACGAATTCCACACACTAAGTAACAATTTAAATGTATAGTGTTGAATCACAAAATCTCCAACATGAGTTTAGATATACACCAGTATCTTAATACGAGGTAGTATATATTACAAATATACATTAACAGTTCAAAACAATAGGGAGCCTCCATTACCAATTTATATCTTATCAAGAAGCCCTATTTCCAACTCAAAATGAAACATGAGTTTCCAACAAGAGTTCAGAGCCATACAAGTAACAAAATACGAGTGCAGTGAAAACATGAACTTCCATTAACAATCCAGAATATCACAAGAATAAAACATGAGTACAGAGCTACATACAGACTTCAAACAATAGTCCAAAGTTACCCAAGGTTCCAAATACGGGTTTAGAGCATCAAGAATGATCCAGTACCAATTCTTATCCAAATAGGAACCCAATACAAGTTCCAAACCAAACACTAGCTCGAATACAAGCTCAAGCTTAAACAAAACACGAGTTCCAATGCAAGATCAAATGGAACTCAAGGTTCCCAAAAACTCAGAACCAAATAAATAGCAATGAAGGTCAGTTAAAACACAACACTTCGAATACCGGTTCCAGAAATGACAAGCAAAGCTACAAAAACAAGTTTCCCATGAATGATTCAAAATTTAACCCACACAAAGAAAGTTTCCAAACTTAATGTTATTTTGCTAAGGATTTCATATCCAAATTTGCAGAGATTTATAAAACCCAGCAAGCAAATAACCAGATAAAACATGCAAGCCAAGAATCTCAAAATAGAAGAGTCATTTTAATTAAACATTTAGAAGAAAGTAAGAGATCTTAATGGTTAGAGCCTATCATGCCTGATAGTGCTTCTGCCAAATCGAAGGAGACTTCCAGCTAAGCTTTCAACTCCTTTTCTTCTCCATGAAAGATAAAAAAATAAACAACTTTCCTCAGAATGCCTCATATACCTTCCCATGATTGAAAATAGACCAGGTGAGTTAAAAATAACAATGCAGTGAAAGTCCAACTGCTGGTTCGAAGAACCAGTTCACTCCATGTAGAGAAAAATTCAGAAATCATGCAAAAACAAAAAACCTCCCACAAATCCACCTTCCAAGTTTCCTAGATAGTTTGTGAATAAAAACTGAGACCAATAAATTACATTAATTCTAATTTTCCCACTTATCTTTCCTTGCCACCACCTCCCAAGTCTGGCGAATGCCAATTCACATTTAACATGCAATTCCATCTTTAGTGAAACTTCCACATAAGCCTCACCAAGTCAACTAGCCCTTGCCAAAACTGGCAGTACTTTATGCCTTAAAAACCTTATCAACAACTTAAATGCCATTGGAACCATCACCTTTGATGCATGCAACCCCCTTTAGGTTCCCTTTTAAATAGCTTAGGATAGATCCCTTAGAACTTAGGTTAGTTTAGAATTAATCACCTTAGGCCTTACACATTACCTTAGGTAGTTTCCACATAGGTTAGATTAATTCACAACATAATAGTTTTAGGCATTAGGTTAGATCATCACATAATCTTATAGCATTAGGTTTTAGGTTAAATTAAATAGCCTAGTAACCTCTGCATACTCCCTTAGCACAAGGCTTAGGTTAGAAATAAAATCAATTAAGTAACATAGCTAGGTAGTATATATATTCTTACCCAGCTTAGGATTCCGTAGGATAATCCTTTAGTTTTAGGATTCCAAATCCTTCCAATGTCATGAACAGGCTGCATTTCATTTACGTCAGCAATGTCCTACCATGATTGATCTCCAAAGACCCAAGCACAACATACAACTAAATGGAAACACGTTCACACAAAATCTAAGAACTTGTAACAACAAAGTTCAGTCCGATATGTCCCTCAATTATGGAATGTCAATTTACCATTCTTTCAACTGAGGAGGTTTAAAACATTCCTTGGATCACTGAAATTGATCCAAGGATGAGTCAGATAAGGAGATAAGTTTGCAACTCTTAAACCAGATTGCAATTCACCTACAAGAAGTGAAAAATGGGTTCAAGGAAGCCATTCCATTTCAGTCTAGTGATCTTAAGAACAAAAAAGATTTATCCATATCAAGCATGATCTCCAACAACCAAAAGAACACATCTTTAGAAGAAGATCACATGTCAACACTTGAAATGCAAAAGAGGAATATAACAATTGTCAAGGGTGTTACAAAGTCCCTCTACTTAACCGGTATAACTTCTATATATGCATGCGTGAGTAAAAAGGTGGATTTTCTTGGTGGCCTTATGGCTAGAGATCTAACAGGGGTACTCCACTGACCCTGTGGAAAATCTAGCAATTTCTTACAATATAGGACTTTGTATGTAAATTAGAAAAGGGGGGTGAGAAATGAGATAGGAGAACTAATGTTATAGGTAGAAAATCATATTTCTACAAACACTAGTTAGAAATTTCAACACATGCATTTATGAGAAGAATCAAATCTTCTAATATCAATAAGACTGATTATAATTTATGAGCACAAAGTATCAATAAATCCCTCAGTCAAAAAAATCTAGAAACTATTTCTTCTTGTATTGATTGCTCAAACCAAAGTTGTTCATAATGGGGAAATGGGGGAAATTTGAGAATGAGGGGAATGGAAAAATTTGGCTATCTCCATTATTCTCTCAATGCACTCTTCAGTTCACAAAATCAATTAACAACCCTTTGAAATAGGAATGGCTTTATAATTTATAGAATGAGATATGACTCTTTGTCTACCCACCAATTCCTTTTCATATGCCTTATTACAACTTATGACCTTTTACATTCTTAGGAAAATATTAAGTCCCCTTTTATGACTTAAGGATGACTTGTTACATTAAAAAAAATCATTTTAAATTAATTAAAGGCATTATGAAAAAGTGCAACCCCAATGAAGAATTAGAATGGAAGAGAGAAAGTGGGGGAAGAGAAGAGAGAAGAAGGAGAGAGGGAGAACTAAGGAGGATTTCCAATTAAGAAGAACCCTCCTCTTAGGAAGTCCTCAGATCCTTGTTAGATGATCTGATAAAGCTATCCACTGTAGTGAACTCTGAATCTCTACATCCTTTGCACCTTAAGAAACTCTTGTGCACATGACCTTCACCTCAACCGCTTCTTGAGGTGACTTAATATTTTAAGTAGGCACCCATATAGGGAGATTACTATTTTTATAAATTGGACTTCCACTTCTCGGTTTGCAACGGGACATATTTTTTTGACTCGAATCGTTGTCGTGGTCACATCCTCCAAATTTCACTTGATTTATCCCATTAGAATGCTTGGAAATAAAATTTAAAATTTTCACGTGGCAGTGACTTCGAGCACAGAGATTTCATGGTGTAGTCATTTTTACTCTTAACATAAAGAAAGGAGTCCCATGCATGTCAGCCTATCACCCAGCGAAAGCTAGGCGCTCACCCAAGGCATGCACAAGTACTGAGTCTCTCCTTTATGTGAGTTTAGTGGGAAACATCATCTATGATTTATGTAAGAGATTTCAGAAGGGAAGTTAGGACATACAAGAACCATAGGGCTTAGAACGGCCTCTAGATCCTTGCAGTCATTTCATACCGAGTACTTTAACAGAATCTATAATGTGCATCATTTCAAAAAGAAACATATAAGCATCCATACTTAGCATGAAAGGAAAGAGAACTCATGAGAGAGAAGTATGTATCAGAATAATTGATATTCATGTATACATATAACAAGTAACCTCATTACATCCATTGAGCCATTATAGAGTGTCACAGAGAAGTAGACCGCAATCATGCATTGCACTGGACTTATGTAACTAAGCTACAAATAAAAATAAAAATTACAATCCCTAAGCCTAATATATTCTCTCCCGAATACAATTATCCACTAACATAGTCCTCGTAGTATTTCTGCAGAGCTCCACCCATACTCTCTGTCTCTCCACTTTTACTCTGCAAGTGCTTGTATTTATAGCTTTTCCTGGACTGCCAACTCACCCTCCAGCGCCCTCAGATTTAGTGCCAAGTGTTCAAATGTGGTCCTCCATGCGAGCATGCTTCTCCAGGCCTGAGCTTTTCCACTTTATCCCATGATGTGCTTCTAGAAACTTCTAGCATGCGCTTTCCTGGGCCAACCTATCACCAGGCTGGCACCTTATCCATGTGTAACCAAGTCATGCTTTTCACATGTTCTACTCCAAACGTCCAAATTGACTAAGTCCCGAACCCTTAGCTCTGCTTCGCACATCGCACGCTATGGGCTTCCTTAGAACCTTCTCTTAAAACCTCCTTTGTGTGCTTTTACCTTACATACCACTCCATAACTAGGACCTTGCACATCTACGAGCTCTCATACTTGTTCAATATTATAGGGGTCCAACATCACCCCACACTACGCCTATTTTTCATCTGCGGAAACACTCCACTTAACCAAAATACATGTTGCCTTGAGGAACCAAGATGTAGTCTTACATTTTGTAAGAGAATAAAGGAATGAAAGAATTGGGGGAGAAAGAAGAATGGGGGGGGGCATTAACTCAACAAGCTAGGAAAATCCTTCCACAAGTCTGCCTCCAGCTTGTTCCATACATTGACCTCACTCTGTGCCTTCTGACAGAGGTCACCTATCAGGGTGCTCACTTCATCAAAACTTAGGCCAATTCCCTAGGTGCACAAAGTGTCAACGATCTTCTCCATCTCCTTGCCCAGGTCTTTGAGCGTGTCCATCCTCCTAATAATCTGAGGGTATAGTCTTTCAGCCCAGGCTTGATTGAACCCCTTAGTGTTTTAATTGCCTCAAATTTTATTTCTACATCAGCAAGAACCTTGTCCCTCTCTGCCCTATTTCCTTTATTCTTCTCTTGGAACTCCTTTATCTCCACTTCGAGTGTGGAGACCAAGGTGCTTGCTACATTATCCCTATCTACACAAGTATCATATGCAGCCTCAGCAAATTGGGCAGCGACTTTAACCTCTGCGAGCACCTTGCTATACTCAACAATGAGTGCTACCACCCTCAACTTTTCATCTTTCTTTAAGCACATGGCCACTTCCTCTGTAGACTCCAGGGCCAAAGTTCATCTCTCCAAGGTGAGGATGCACATTAGATCTTATAAGCATTCCAAAGTGGATGTGTACTTCTGCGTAGGTGGTGCTAGGTCTAGGTGCTTTAAAATGATGGCGCTCTTGATAGACTCCACCTTCTTGTATACTTCCTGCACCTTTGTCTTCTCATCCTTTAGCTCGTGCCTCAGCTGTGCACTGATCAGTTCTTCTTGCTTCAAGCTCTTGGTCTTCTCAGCCAGTTCCTCTTCTTTCTTCCCTAGCTTTCCCTCTAGCACTCTTATCATGTCATTGCGCGCAAAGAGCCTAGCCTATGTCTCAACCATGACCTTGTTGAGCACGTTACAGACCTTCTCATCCGAGAGTTCCTGGGCATTTACCAAGGGATTGGCTCCCTTAGACTCTAGTACTATTATGATTGCTCCTTGGAAAACTTCAAATTCTGGCTCATCAATGTGGGATTCAAACGCCTAAGAGAGCATCTTCTTCATCCTGGGGTACGTGCCCTCCTTTTCAAATGACCCCATGGCTAAAATCCTTTCTGTGGGTACAGTGCTCTGGAACTGCGTGTGTAGCACCTTCTTTGAGTCATCAACGTAGCCCATCACTTGTCTTTGCTCTGTATCAAGGGTCCTCCTACCCGAGCGTGTGCCTTTGGGAAAACTCACCGTTAGAGCAGGACCTCCTCCCACATTGTCATGCTCCTTTTCAATGTTTTCCTCTTTTCCTTCCTCCAATACTATGTCAGCATTATGCTCCAAATCTTGGTCTACTAAGGCCTCGAGCATTTTCTTTGCCTCTCTCTCTCTCTGTTGCCTCAATTATCTGCTCCTTTGTGAAGCTTATGGGCTCTTGCTTCTTTGCGCCAATCTCCTCATTCTTTCCCATGTCTCAGGCACATTCCCCATCCTGTGTGCCCTTGTGCCACGCGAACATGAACTCCTATTTCTCTTCTCCACTCTCTTCTTCTAAATCATACATGTTGAAGACATGTGGCTCCTAGTCTCTTTCAAGCTCATCTTCCTCATTCATCATCTTATTCACTCTCATCCTCTCTTCCACCCATGTGCTTCTCCTAAGCTGTTGGTCTCCTCCAAGTCAGCTTCCTCTTCCATCCTCTGCTTTTTCCTAAGAGGCGATTCTTTGATAAGGGACTCAACCTTCTCTTCTTTCTCTGGCAACTTCTCCTTGGTGAGGGGTTGTTCTGGCGCCTCTTCCTCTAGTGTCTTTTCCTTTACCGATTATTTCTTTCTGCACGCATAGGTGTTATGCTTGGTGCTTGTTAATGGCATGCTTACCATTTGAGCAGTCTACACACTTGGTGCTTCTTCGCCTCTTCCCCTCTTCTTGGGTACGAGCCTCTTCCTACCCATGGGATCTTCAGGTATGGAGACATTGTTCTCCAGGTACGTTCCTTTCTCAAACTTTGGTCTTATGCGGAGGTATACGTGTGTCGCGGATCCTCCTGTAATGGGCAACGTTATTGGTCTAGTCATATGTACTGCATGCGATACGTATCTTTCTACATATGTGCGCTTGTCACTAAGGTAGTTTAACTTTTTGCACAACTCTCTGTGGTCTCGATCCAAGCTTCTAAGTTCCAGCTTCAACTTCTTGGATTCCTTGAATTTGTTTACTCTCGCTTGGAAGTATTGAGTTATGAAAGTGAAGGGAAGCTTGCACCATGGGCTCCATGATTCATCTATTAGCTTGAACTTGCCCATGCATAAATGTTGGTATATTGCAAATTCAGCTTCTCCTTCAGTGACTGCTGGTAGTTGTTCGAGAATCCTCCACTCCACCCCGAACGTGTTCCTCGGGCATGTATACCACTCTTCTTTGTATTCACGTCAGGTTCTTGCTGCTTGGCCTTGGCCTTGCCCTTTCCTCTCTTGGGTGTCATTGTAGAGGTCCTCCTATCACTTCACTCCCTCCTTGTTACTCTACTCTTCCACTTATTCTAGCCTCAGATCTCAAATATGTGATGAAAAACCTCTTGAACTCGTGCCCTAGTTTGTCAAACCCTAACTGTGATAAAACTTCCACAAGACGACGCCTGCTCACAACTTTTCTCACACCCGTGAAACCCCTTCCTTCTAGTTTGTAGATCCAAACTGGCTGCTCACGCTTCAACCTCTCAGATCTTTATTCACACGATCAATTCTTGAAACCCTAGTTTGTAATAGATGTAAAAATCACTTCTCTCTCTATTCGTAAAGTAAAAATGAAAGTGCCTCAACCCTTTACTTATAGCTTTTCCCTTTTTGAGCATTAAATGCTACTTCACCTACCACCATAATTTTTTCATTTGATGTGACTTTTTCAAACAAATCTTATCTTCAGCACTTTCACTCACATGCACCCAACATAGGTGCACGAAAACTCCTCCAAGCTTCTGGCGCGCAACCAATCCAACTCGACAAAAAACTCTTATACACGCAAAACCCGCGCCGAAGGCACTTATTTTGTCCTGATTTTTTCTCTCGCCTACCTCATGTTGCTTAATGCAATTTCTCCTCCTTAGTACGTGGGATCTAAAAGTAGCTTTATCCTTGGCACAAACCATCCTTCTTCCATTTTTTCTCTCCATACAATTCTTTCAATTGGGTCATTCAACAAGGCTCTTTAACATACACTTCCTTGGCACTCTAACCATGTGCTCCTTCACATTACTCCACCCCACACTTAAAACGACGTGCGGTCCTCTGCGCACTCACAAATTCTCTAAAGTAGCAATAAGGTTACCGGCGCCCAAGGCGCGAAACAAAACAACAATGCGAAAGGAAACACAAGAAAGGGAATGCATAAAGGAAATTTCTAAACTACCTTATTTATAAACACCGAGAAGACTTATTTATAGTAGGGATTCAACCTACTCCAATTGAAGTGTCTAGGAAACTTCGTCTCATCCAGTCAGCTTGTAACTGGCATGCACCCGAATCAAGGATGTACAAGATTGTGTAAGTGACCCAACCAATGGACTTTTAACTTCCCATTAGATGGCTAGAAACTTAGAATCATATAGTAAAATGTGGATTTTCCAACCTCAAACTTCTTGTTTCTAATGTACGCGATCATGTGTCAAGCCTTCTGCTTTACTTTTTCTGTTGTTTGGCTCCACCTGGCGAGTGATCGTCTCTCATCCAGCTTCATTAACTCATCAATCCTTTCTTCCAGCGCTTGTTCATCGACTAACCCTCCTCTATGTGATATTCCCAGAGAAGGAAACATAAATTCAATCGGATCTAAAAACAACTTTCGTGCCAAAGACTAACTAAAATGGTGTGGATTTGTTCATCCTTTTATACGTTGCCCTGTAAGCCCACAATACTACCGATACTTTGTCATCCCAATCTTGTCTTCCGACATCACAAATTTTGGTCAGGGTATGACTCACACTTATTTTGTTGAACACTTCTGCGGTTTCATTTACTTGTGGGTGATAGGGTAGTAGTCTTGTGATGAGCCACCATGAACTCTGAAATAATCCTCACGGTCATTCAAGAAATGCGTACCCCTATAAAGCTGGTCAAACTCAAGGAGAATCTATACCTTGTGATAATGTTCTCCCCACAAGAACCTTATCCGTTGTGGCTACTGTGTAATCTTTAGTTAGGGCTTCATCCTCTGCCCACCTTGTCAGATAATCCATGCAAGTGATGACATAACGTGACCCAGTCCTACGCTTGTCCGTTGGTGCAATAGGGCCTATAAAGTCTATTGTCCACTTTTCAAAAGGAACCACACTAGGGATAAGGTGCACAAAGGTGGCATTTCATCTCTCCTTGCTAGTTTTCTAATGCACTGACAGTGGTCACATGTTTTACAATAGTCTTTACAATCCTTGTGCAGGGTTTCCCACCACAAACCTACCATTAATATTTTACGCATGGTGGCATCACTTGCATAATGCCCACCCGCACTTCCTCCATATGATTCCTCCATGATGGCAAGCCGCTCATGCTCTAATACACATCTACGCAAAACTTCATCGCGTCCCAACTTGTATAAGTCTCCACTAATTAACATGTATGGTGTGGTGCGTATGGCCAACAGGTTTTTCTCCAATGTCTTCATTCCTTCTGGTGCCACACCTTCCTTTAAAAATACTGTAATCTCTTCCAAATCTGAGGGTGCACGCTGCAGCCTAAATAGTTATGCGTCTGGCATTGCTTCCTCAATACTCTGTGCATCTTCCCTTGAATCAATTCTTGACAGATGATCAGGCCCATAATTGCTTTTCCCAGGCTTCACTACAATGGTGAATTCAAATTCTTAAAACAACAACACCCACCGACATATGCACCCTTATAGAGTAGGCTTGTTCACCAAATAAAGTAATGCCATGTGGTTGGTGTAAAAAAAAAAGGGTGTTGCCAGCAAATACTGTCTAAACTTGAAGAGAACATAGATCATTGATAATGTCCCTTGTTCAGTTGTGGTATATTTCTACTCTACTGGTGTTAGCTTCCTGCTTGTAAAACACAGAAGATGAACAACAATCCCTTCACCTATTTGTGCAATCACTACTGCAATAGCGGTCCCTGAGGCATCAGACTTATCCAATCCAAGGGCTTCCACTGCCTCAATGATCCCAAAAGCTAATCATAGGTGTTGTGACTAGCCTATCTTCCTTAACCTGTATCTAACGTGTAAATTGGGATCTCCCCAATCTGGTAGGGCACTTTTATTTCTAACTAGGCATGCACCCTCCTTCAGTTTTATCTTCATCTCCCCCAAGGAATGATGGATGCCTTTGAGCTCATGGTACCCACATGGGAATAAATCCTCAAATTCACGCAGTAGATCAATGATCTTAGATACTTCCTTCTCTGACCAGTAGTCTCCAATAATAGCTTCCTTAGGTTCTTCTCCTGAACCAATGTTAACCTTATTTTTCTTTAAGGGTTCATGGTGAGTGCACGCATGAGTATCTACAATGTCCACTACCTCATGCTTCACTACATAATGGTTAACATCCAAGATTTATGATTGCCTCTCTATCAATCACATACACCAACTTCCCCTTTTCATTTTCCAAACATGTATGCTCAAGTTATACCTCTTTTGTTTCCTCTACTTCTTCAAAGCGCACCCTCAATCCCGGTTCACCTAGTAATTCCAATAGTCTATCCTCCATCCTAGCACTATCCCCCATGGTAAGGTTCTTGATACCCTGTGAGGCCTTATCAACTAATGGTTTGGTACTCCGATACTCAAAGGTTTGAATAAGGTCAGCTATGAGCTCTTACCAATTTATTTTTTGGTGGTGTGTTTCCGAATGAATATACCATGCATGTGTGTAACCCTGCAGGGTAGAATATAACTTTTTCACCTAGAGGGATGGTGGCAAAGCTTCCACACCTTCTCTCTAGACCTGTTCACACTCTTGGATATGGAAAGAGGTGGGATCCTTCCCATGATAGTCCTTGATGATGGTGGGCACATTGCTCCTATAAAATCTAAAAGAGAGCAATTATTACCTTATGCCACTCCAAAAGGATCTCCTGATGTATAGCCCACCATTAAGCCACTGTGCCAAGCAAGAAATAACTTAACATCTCTCTCTGTTCCTTTCCATCCCTTCACTGAGCTACCACCTCTTACAGAAATATCTTAGGGAATGATCCTCCTGAATATTTGGGTATTTCTTTTCCTCCAAGGTGCCAAACCGTTCACGCCTTTATTACCTTGGTCACCGACCCTCTTAACTTCCATCTCATCAATTCATAAGTTCCATGTGCCTAATCATCAAATGCTTGACTCTTGGTATCACTCACTGACTGAGCATCTTGAAACTGGATAACCCTGTTAGTAGGGTGTATCATCTTTGGGTCTTTGATTGAGCACACATATATTCTGTCCAGAACTTCTTCCCCCAATGGTTCAATATAGGGTGTCAACTTCCCATAATCCATGGGTATAATGACCCATTCCTCATTGTTTTTGAAGATGACGTACCCTTTATTGAACCGAAGGTCTGTATTGTTCTTATAACACCAAGGGTGCCCAAGTAGTGCTGGGAAAATGTCTGCCTCAGTGAGTGCCAAGAATTTGAAGTCCCTAGTAAACTTAGCTCCTTAGATAGTGATAGTTGCATCCTTCAAGACACCAATGGGAATTTCCTTATTCTTGTTTTCCATATAAAATACATTCAAAGATGGCTGTAATACAGGTCTTCCCATCTGATTCCATGCATCCAAAGTTAGAAAATTAACCTCTGTGCCATTGTTAATGAGGATATTATTGAGGAGCCATCGATCCACAAATGCATTCAACATGATCTCCTTGTCATAGTCAAGGCTACGAGGAGGAAGGTTTGCATGTAAGACCTACCTCTATCATTCTCCTCTGGAATGTGGTACCTTCTCTCTCAACCATGATCCAAGCAAGGGAATTATAATCTCTTACCTTAGCATTTTACACACCTCCTTGACCTCATCTAGGTCATCCTTTGGTAGCTCGACTCTCCTTCCTTGTTCTGCCCACTTAGATTGCTCCTTTAGACACTGGATCTACCCTTGTAGGCTCTGAATGACATTGATGGTGTCCTAGTATACCTCCTTTTGATGCACGGGGTCTGGATACTTTCCATGAACGACCTCCTCCCTTGAAACCAGGTTCTTATGTCTTGGTACCTCTCTTATGTGCATGGCTTATACCCTTATTGTTACCAAGACAGGCTCCAAACCTACATCTTGTGTTACCTGAGGCATCCACCATATGTTTTCCTTCTTAATACTGACCATTGAAGTGCCCTTATCCTTCTAGTGCTACTGATTCATATGCTTAAACAATTTTAGGAACTCCTCATACGTATGCTTCTTTCTGCATCACGAGCACTACAACAGGTCTGAGCACTCTCATTTGTAATGCTTCGTAGATCAACAATTGAAACAGGTTCTGTATGAGAACTCACTCCTTCGTCCCCCACAGTTACCATGACCACAAAATCCTCCTAAAAAACCTCTTCTGCATACGTCTCCATCTACACGTTCCTCATAATAATGATCATCACCCTTGGAATTGCTAGAAATGTTGGTTTGAGGCACCCCATGATCAATGGGCTCATGGATCTAATCAATGAGCCTACAGTCCTTAGTATCATGGGTTATAGAGGTGAAAATTTTGAAATAAAAAGATACATGCTTTCATATTGCATGCTGTAGCAAGGGGCACCTACATGCATCATGTTCCCCATGAAAAATTTCACAATCTATTGCCATGGCGTGTACTATCCTTCAGGGGAAGTTATCCTTAACGTGCCCTTCTACTTCACAATCTATGCACCAAAAACCACTGCGAGTCTCATGGGATGAGTTCACAGACAATTTTTCCAACTTCTTGGTCATAGTAGCAATTTGAGCCTCCAAGAACGGGCTAATGCTAGTATCAACACTACCGACAGCTTCGGCACTCAGGGCAGCTTCCAATGCCTCATGTGGGTCTGTAAAATTTTTATGAGATAAGGCTCTTTTAAAAGGAGTGATCAACCCCCAAACAAACCACTCAACATGTTGTGAAGGGTGAATATCATATGATAATTTAGACAAGAGATTTTTAAAGCATGTATCATACTCTTGTACACTCTCTGCCATTCCTTACCGAATCTCCTTCAAAGCACTGATGCTCTTCTACTCAAACTCAGGAATGTGGAATTCTTCCAAGAATGCATTCTTTAAAGTAGTATAGTCTACCACTATTTTGATAAGGTTCATACTTCTTATACCAGTTATGCATGCACCCTTGCAACGTGGTTGAAAACTGACTAGATTTCCATTCTGGGGTTGTTATACCCTTTGTGTGCCATATAATTTCACACTTGTGAACATGTTTCTGTAGAATCCTCAATACCTCTATAATCGGGCAAATGTAGATAGATTTCAAAGAAAACTTATGGGGATGGTTGGGGCCTAAATCCTCCTGATCTAGAGCCTTAGTTTCTACATATGTTTCCTCTACCGCCTGATCCACCAGGTCCACTAGGTCCTGAACCACCTTAGATCCACCAGGCCCTTCAAGTCTTGAACCACTATATCCACCAGACCCACTAGCTCCTACTCCTCATGAACCACTAGATCCACCAAGCCCACCAAGTCCTGAAGTGGTCGTGCCAAGGGTCCCCATAGTTCCAATGAGCTACATGCCTATGGTCTACGACAATGCCCCACTACCAATAGTATACCATGTGCCACTCCCAGACGCAAGACCAAATGCTTGTGTGGCTATACGTTTCCCAAAAATTCCTAACATTAGGTTGGTGTTTACAGCCATAGAAATCCCAAATGATAAATTATACCTCTTGGGCATAGACCGATCACCTCCAATGTAACCAACTAGATTAACAATATTATCCCCCTAATTTGGAAAACATTGCACCTAGGTTTGGTCACTAGGTGGGCTCAGATGCATGCCAACGGTTCTTCTTTCTCCATGTGACAAACTCTCATTAGAATCTGAAGGGGTTTCTCTCACACACTTGCTAAGATGGGGTCGCAAAGACTTCTCAAGTTCCATGTCCTCTGCGTGAACCTCAAATCCTTCCGTAATGTCTTTCGCCATACATCCATCACACCTACAACCTCATATTTTCTAGCAATCTCCCTTTCACATGATTCACTATACTTGAGTCGTCTTTCCTCCCTATCCTTCTCTTCCATGACATCTGTCATCTTCCTCTACCCTAGCTTCCTCACCCAGCACTCAGAATTGTTTAGCCAAACATTCAGAATGCCTCTAAACTCATGGTAATCATCAAGATTTTCAAATCCAGAGGGATAGCACGTAGAAACAATCCTCTAGACTCTCACAAAAACTCAAACTCAACAACCTCTAGATAGGAATATGTGGAAATGGCATACTCCAAAGTGTAGCTAGCCAATACTCCTTTCCACCAATGATCCACAGCACAGGTCCACGTCAGATCTGCATCCTGCAGCCTTTGGTATTCTTCTTGGGTCCACACATGTAATCCATAATGCCAACTAGATCTAGATGCATAGGTTGTGATCCATTCATACAGCTCCACAGGGAAGCAACAGAAAAAGGTCTCATACAGATCGTGGTAGAGAATCTCTTCTACCCATCTACATGCATAAAACTCAGGTCAAGTGTTGAATCTTTGAGCAAATTCATCCTCTGTGCTCTTGAACCATGATTCAACAGTTTCTAACATTAACCACTCTATCATTACTCATTACACAGATCATGATGTATGTTAAATCCCACTACAACTTCGAAAAGAGGTCCCAGCAACGGAACCAAGATGTATTCATTTTTACCCTTAACATAAAGAAAGGAATCCCATGCGCACTGGCCTATCACCCAATGAAAGTTGGGTGCTCACCTGAGGCACACGTGGGTACCGAGTCTCTCCTTTATGTGAGTTTAGTGGGAAACATCATCTATGATTTATGTAAGAGATTTTAGAAGGGAAGTTAGGACATACAAGAACAATAGGGCTTAGAACAGCCTCTAGATCCTTGCAGTCATTTCAAGCCAAGTAATTTAACAGAATCCATAATGTGTATTATGATATAAAGAAACATGCACGCATCCTTACTTAGCATGAAAGGAAAAAGAACTCATGAGGGAGAAACATGCATCAGAATCATTGATATTCATTTATATATATCACATGCAACCTTATTACATCCATTGAGCCATTACATAGTGTCACAGAGAAGTAGACCGCAATCATGCATTGTGCTGGACTTATGTAACTAAGCTACAAAAACAAGAAAAATTACAATCCCTAAGCCTAATGCATTCTCTCCCAAATATAAGTATCCACTAAAAAATTCCTCGCAATATTTCTGCAGAGCTCCGCCCATACACTCCATCTCTCCTCTTTTACTCTGTAGGCGATTGTATTTATAATTCTCCTGGACTGCCAACTCACCCTCCATAGCCCTCAAATCCGGTGCCAAGTGTTCAAATGTGGTCCTCCATGCAAGCATGCTTCTCCAGGCCTGAGATTTTCCACTTTATCCCATGATGTGCTTCTAAAATCTTCTAGCATGCGCCTTCCTGAGCCAACCTGTCGCCAGACTGGCACCTTATCCACGTGTAATTGGGTCATGCTTTTCATGTGTTCTTCTCCGGATGTCCAAATTGACTAAGTCCTGAACCCTTAGCTTTGTCTTTGTGTGTCACGTTCACTATGGGATTCCTTAGACCCTTCTCTTAAACCCTCCTTTGCATGCTTTTACCTTGCGTGCCACTCCATAACTGGGACCTTACCCATCTACGTGCCCTCATACTTGGTCAATATTCTAGGGGTCCAACACATGGTAACCATTAATGGAGCTCAAAATTTATAGGTCTATTTTTTTACTCTGATTTCAATGAAATTAACTCCATTGCAATAGGTTTTTCATTTGGAGTATGAGGGCAAGTTTTTAGTTTGATCCGACAACCAGTTTGACAGGAAATCAAGATTTTTTTCTCCATTGGCCCGAAAAGAGGATTTCTTTATTGTGAATGTTTTATGCCATGGGAGGAGGGTCTAAAGGTTTTTTTTTATGTTTTTTGATATAGAAATAAACAAAAAAATATTTTTTGTCAATACATTCATCCGTTTACAAGATCTCTTCAAAATTCTATTTTGTGGCAATGGATATTTCCATTGTTCTTCTTCTTTGTTATCTGTTTCTTCTCCTTCATTTGTTCAATATTTATCCTAGGACCTACATATCACCATGGGGTAGAGGATTTAATTGTTGTGATGAATCTAGTTTGAGCTTTGACAATGGTGGAGTGGTGGTGAAAATTTGTAGAGGAAGTTGTGCACAGGAATGTTAGATGTTAGAAGCAGGAGGGAATTTAAAATTTGAAATTTTCAAAGGCGTGGAGAGAGGCACCTTTTCATGTCCCTAACATCCCTCAACTCAAATATATGTGAGGAACATCCATTTTCATAGCATGCCTAAACTTGATAGGGACATCAATTTGCATAGTGTGCCTCATCTTGACATGTGGTAGAGATCCGACGACAAGGGATTAAAGTCAAAAAAATAACTTTGAAGCAATGAAGGGTTGGAAGTTGATCACATAAGGGACCTTGAGGCATCATGGAGGGACTAGGCACATTTTCCAACCTTAATGTGCCTCACCTCAAAGGTACATGAGGGACATAATTTTTCATGGCACACCAGGTGATGACACATGGCAACGATATGACAGTTGAGAATGAAGGCTTGCAAGCACCTAGGGGCTAGAAATTTGCTCTTAAAGAGGCCACATGGGTGACCAGGAGTCTCCTTAGGGGCTGGGTAAATTTTTTAATTTATTATTTCCCTCGCCTCAAAGGGACATGAGGTACATCAATTTTCACAACATGTCAAGCAATGACATGTGGTAATGATCCAACGGTGAAGGCTTTGAGCTCCTACAAGCACTTCAGGGCTGAACTGGCGATCTTAGAGGTTGCATGAGGGTCCAGATGGCTTATGGGGGCTAGGATAATTTTTTCAACCTTGATTTCCCTGACCTTGAGGTATGTGAGGGACAAAAAATTACACCATGCTCCTGGAGCTGACATGTGTCCTTTAAAAATTTGACTAACTCCTGAACTTGCTCCAAGAGGGCAACTTGAAACAGAGATCACTTGAGCTCCCGATGGATGTTTTTGATGAAATTATATATGATCATGACTTTAAATGACATTTTTAATCCAATGGTGGTAATTTCAGGTCTTTATTCATCTATTTGATCCCTAAAAAAGAGGATTTTTAATGTAGTACTCCACCTATGCATGATAAAAACTGCTTACAAACCCATTGCTCCAAAGTTTTGTGAAAAAATAATTTTACCATATTTAAGGGCTTGTAATGAAATTTCCTAGGATGTTTTTTTTCTTATAAATCCATCCAGAGCTCCCGGAATCACCTTCTGAAGCTCAGTAGCTTTTTTGGCTTGTGCACTGCCTAGGCCTATGAACCTTGTTTTTGATCAAACTGCTCCAACTCTCCAAATATTCCTTAGATCTTCCAAAATCACTTTAATTATGTTTTAAGGCCTTCAATTCACCTCCATCTCAAATTTTTATCCTTCGTTCCACTCCATGGGGTTGCTCCAATCCTGGGAAGGCCAGTGATAGCCCTTCCCACAACTGCCCGAAGTTTGTATTTTTCAATGAACTACTAAAATCACCTAGGGGAATGAATTATCACCAATTTGGATGTCACTGGACTGAAAGGGTAGACCCGGAGTTCCTCAGAATGATAAAACATGAAAATTTTGGTACAGGGGTATCGTTGTCATGGTTAGAAATTGTCAATTTCCCTATTACACATTTACATGACAACAAATATTGTGGTATTTTTCAAAGTGGGGACTTGATATTGTTAGGAAACTTATGCCCAATTCCTCTAATGGCCACAACCACATCTTAATTTCCACTGATTATTTCAAAAAATGGGTAGAGGTTTTTCCTCTTACTTATGTCACTGGTACACAAATTTCCAAATTCATAATGAAGCACATTATTTGTCACTACGACATTTCTATTGCCATTGTATCTGACAATAGTATGTCTTTCAATAATAATACAGTGAAGGATTTATGCCAATGCTTCCAAATCAAACAAAAATGGTCAACTCCCTATTACCTTCAAGGTAATGGACAGGTTGAAGCCTCGAACAGGACTCTTGTTTGCATCGTGGAAACGATGGTTAACAAAATTACTTGTAATTAGTACCTAAAAATTCATCCCACCCTCTAGGATTATTGAACATCCATCCACACCCCTACTGGTGCTACTCCTTATTCACTTGTTTTTAGCATATAGGCTATCTTACCCCTTGATATCGAGCTCCCATCTTTGTGCATATCTTTGAGAGATTATTTAGAAAAATAGGAAGACTATAGAGTGGCCAAACTTGCAAAACTAGAGTTATTAGATGAAAATTACCTTCATGCACTAGACCATTTAAATGTGTATCAAAATCAAGTGTGCTCAATCTACAACAAACATGTCATACCTCACACCTTTGAGATAGGATACCTTGTCTTAAAAGTGAATCAGTTCAACACTACCAGAGATCAAGAAAATAAAGGAAAGTTTTAACCTAACTAGTTGGGACCATATGTTGTGATCACTAAATTTTTTTCAGGATCATATAAACTTACCAATTTTGATGGTGATGAACTTAGGTAACCTATTAATGTGATACATCTCAAGTGTTTCTATGCCTAAGCATGTGGGACCTTCAAAAAATCAATATATATATATATATATGTATGTATATATATATCATAAAAATAATTAATTAATTAAAGATAAATAAATCCTTCCAAGTGTGAAAACCAGGCAATTTTGGCACTTTGGACAAATCCTTTGGTGAAAACCGGTTTTTGGTGTCATCGAAGGGTCCATTATTCACAAGCATCTCACACTTGGGGGTACAATGGTTTTATCCTCAACTAGTTTTTACCTGTGTCTGAGTTTCTTTTCAGCTTATTCTTCATGGCCTTGATCTAGCTGATCCTACACTTGTATGCAAGGATTTTTTTCTTTTTACATTCCCTTCTAGTGTTGGGGGCACTCCTTTTCATCTTCACTTTCTTGTACATATATGTGATGTTTTTCCTTCTACATTCCCCATCTAACACTGGGGGCATCCACGCGTCTTTTCCATATCTTTGGAAAAAAATTAGAAAATTTAAAAACATTCAAATATACTTTCAGAAAACATAAAAAACATTTGAAATAGGTGTTCTCAAAAATACACTAAAAAATAGTATAACATTATGTCTAGAAAATACAAAAACAATGCAAAATGTTTCAAAAATTGTCCCACAAACACAAAGTAGTGTTTTACTTGGTTTTTTTTTATGCATATTTTTATTGGCTTTTGTTTGTTGTCTTACATGTTTTTCTAGATTAGTGTGTTTTTTCTGTACTTAGATTAAGTCTTGCTTTAATTTTTTGTGGGCTTCTTTAGATTAATTCTATTAGCATGTTTATTTACTTTTTAATACTTGTGTGTTTATTAGCATGTGTGCATATTATATTTGATTAAATTTTTCTTGTGTTTGTACATTGTTTGTTATGATTTCACCATCCACATCTAACATCTAACCATTGTATATCATCAATAAAAATGCTAAGCTACATCACCATAAAATGAACATCAAACATGTAAATTAAACTAACATCGTATAATATCATCAATGGGGAAATAGGGATTATTTTTATCCCCCCCATAATATACCATAATAAAAACATAGGCTAAACATGTTATCTCATAAACACAAAATGCAATAAATCATCAAAGTCCAGCATCATATCCATTTAAAACATAAATTTCCATATACAAAAAATGTCTCGATATACATTAGATACAAGATAGGACACTATGTGCATGGATTAAAAAGTGTGCCTTCATCTCGAGGCATAATAAAAAACAATGCATATACATAAAGTCAAAAAAATTCCTTCATCACGAGGCATATACCAAAAATAAATACATGGATACATAAAAAGAGTCAGGGGTGACACTTGCCAACACTAGGACTACCTGACCTGTGACATAGGTTACCCGGCCTCTGACCAAGTGGCAGCATCTGTACTGATCTAATAGACTTGGAAGTCCTGTGTGATCTAGATCTCGAATGGCTGCCTAATATATGACTATATGTATTTTCCCTATGTGCCTCATGTAATGCAGTGTGATATAGAGCCATGTAATGTGTTGGCTCACCCGAAGCTGTTGCAAAATCATATATACGATCATCAACTCCATTTGTCTCATATGCATGATAAAGAGTGCCACACTTCCCTATAATGTGGGCTATTTCAACCCCCAATTGTGTCATGAGCTTCTCTCATGCAGCTACGGCCTAATCTCTCTCCACTGTGTCTTGGTCTCACTCTATAATGACCTACTATAAACATCGTTGTAAGGTCTGAATAATAATAAAAGATATATCACCATGTTGAAAGGTCATATCTCTCTCAAGCTTAAAAATGACCACTAATGGCCAACCTTATTATGGAAGCACTCTGTAACCTACGACTTGTATTTCCAGTTGTGGTGGTCCCTGTGTGGACCCCACTCCATTCCAATCACCCCCACCTACCACAATATGTGGTCTAACTTAACTAAGTGGTGATGGTGGACCATGTATCAGACCCTACTCCATATCAATCATTTGAACATCTTATTGAAAAAAAAATTATAACACAACAATCTATACATGTGGATGTACCACCTATTACATTAGTGTCATCTATAGTTGCACATGTCATTGTATCAATAGACCCTGTTGTGAAGGAGGAACATGTGCCTAATGTGGTAGTGGCTAGTGTAGATAAGGTTGTACCTATGGACCTTACTATGTTGGCCCCTGTGGCTATGTCGGTCCCTGTCCTTGGTCTCCCTATAATGTTGTCTCAACCTCTAGCTTCCCTAATTTGGCCCTATCTCATAAGGCCTAGCCCTAAAGTCATGTTGCTACTGCACCGATACTAGTAACTGTTATCCAAACTAAGCCCCATGCTTATTTTTGGCTAACTCCTCCTTCTTCTCCTTTTCTGGCACTTAAATGAATTTTTGGCATGCTTTAGGTACTCAAAAGATTCTGGAAATGATCCCATCAGATAGGATTTTTCCTCACCTTTCCAGAAAGGTAAAATTTTCCTCCTAACTCCTTGTATTTCTCAAGTTATGGCTCGGCGAAGTTTTTGAGGGAAATTTTCCCTGGGAAGGCCCGCAACCAATAGGAATGCACCACGTGGTAGGGAGGAATGGTGGGTTAGTAGGGGTAAGTTGGAAAAATCACCAGAGTGGGCAGGGTGCAAAGGAAAAAATTTTCCCGCAGGCTTGTAGAGGAGAAGAAATGGCTTGAGTCCCGTGCCGAATGAGGAAGAGCCACACAGGGTGGAATGGTGGGCCGGCGGGGGTAAGTTGAATTTTTTTCCAAAAATGGCACAAAGGAAAATCTTGGCCCTAAAGCCCACTAAGGGGGAAAATAAATTTGTAAGGGCCACGAACGAATAGGATTCTGCAACGTGTCTAGCCGAAGGCAGAAGTTGGATGAGAGGAGTAAATTTTGGCTTTTTGCCAAAGTAGTCGGAGGGCGCAAAGGGAAAATTTTTCCCACGGGCCCACGGAAGAAAGAAAATTGATTAAGGCCCACACCAAATCAAAGTGTGCCACGCGTCAACGGAGTTCAGAGGCGCGAAAGAAATTTGCCAAAGTGGTCAAAATGGCATAAGGGAAAAATATAACCCAAAATCTTGCCAAGGTGGAAAAGGAAAAATTGGAAGCGCATCCCCACCAACCAATGAGGAAGTGACATGTGTCACCGGGACAGTAGAGCGTGGGGAAAAGTTGGGAAATTTTCCCAATGAAAAATCAAAGGATGGAAGCGAGGTTTGGGCCCGCATTTCCATCAGTGAATAGGGAGCGCCACGTGGCAGTGGAGTGGTGGGGCACAGGGATTTTTGGGGAAATTTTCCCAAATTCAAAAAAGGGAAAATTTTAAAGTTTCGGCCCGCCAATCCATTTTTGCCCTAATTTTTCCCTAAATCTTCAGAGGGCCATATCTTTTGATCCAGAGCTTGGATTTTCACGTTCTTTATATCATTGGAAAGCTGGTAAAATTATCTACATGATGGAGGGTTCAATTTTGTATTTTGATGGAGATTTGTGGGAGAAAAAATAGAGAAACGTCCCTGGCATGCAAAAAATGTAGAAATGGTTACCAACCACCAAATTTAATGAAGTATGGGTCATTTTTGGATCTGCAGAGAAATGTACTTCAAAGTATGGGATTTTCCATGGGAACCCATCATTTTATAGGCTAATTAGAAGAATTTGTTGGTGGTTGGAGTTGCAAATCAAATTTTCCCATGTTTTTTGCACTTTTCTTCATTCTGCTTCATGATAAAAGCCAGTTTTGGCTCATTTGTAAAGGTTGTTCATCTTTTCTACTCTTCCCTCCCTTATTTTCTTCCCCAGGGTTGAAAATGGAGTTAGAACCTCCTCCCATGCTCTGTAATGGCATTTTTTCCTTTTACCATTAAAATGATGTTTTGTGCAAACTTCTGGAGCAACAAAAAATGTGTTTTGTGGTGCATTTGTCCATCCTTGCTCTTTTTTTTTGTTTCCTCTCTTCATTGTAGGTATTTGTGCATGTTTGAATGTTTATTGTAGGTTTGGAGCTACGTTCACGGAGTTTTAGAATATTTTATGTGTGAAATCTATCCTTGGGCCTGTGATGCACTTGTCCATCCTTCCCATTGCTCACCTCTTCTTGTTATATGGTAGTTTTGATATATGTTTAGCATTTTCCTTCTCTGGTGTATCACCGTTTTAGTGTAGGCTTATGTTTTCCTCTTTTCTCTCTCTCCCTGTCTCCTTAGCATAGTTAGATTAGGATTAGATTAGATTGCCTACACTGGAATAGCTTGTGGCAGGTAGTTTAGGAAGAGGAACCAACCTTCTCTGGAGAGCTTTCCCCATTTGCAAAGGTCCCACACTTGGGAAAGCTCAATGTTGTGCATTCACACCAAATGACATTGCCTTAGAAAAGCAAGATCCACAGGTCATTTTGGGGGTGCTATGAATTTGCACTAACAGTTTTGGCACACCCAGTGGGACCTTAGAGGTCTTCCACTTTATTTTTGACAGGTTGGTGTGTTCCTGTTAAGGATTCTACCTTTGAAGGCATATTCAAAAGCTCATCTGGCGACTCCATCTGGTAGATAACTCATTCTTTGAGTTGAAGACCTATTTTCAATCCATTTTCATCCATTCTTCTTTCCATCCCTTTCACTCTTTTCCATTCCATGAAGTTGTGCAATCATGACTTCATTTCCATCATGGAATTCACATTTACAACAGCAGCAATTATTTCCACCTCCAACATGTTTTACAAACCTTCCAAATCAGCATTTTGATCAAATTCAAAATCAGCATGCATACCCATATGAGAAGCAGTGCCAAAATCAGTTTGGCTTTGGAGCTTATCCAAGAGCAAGAGTATGCAAACAATGAAGACAATCAAATGCAATATGCTAGTCTATTGGAGAAAATCCAAAAGATGGAGGTAAACATGGTGCAATCCAGGGCTCAAGCACAAATGAAAGCATTTGGAATCAGTTGTAGAGCACCTTGTCCATGGGTGGGACCTTTTCCAAGGCATTACAGCCCTCAAGAGAAGCTTGACTTCATGATTGCAACACTGCCATTGCTTGCAAAGTGGACTGAAGGAATAGAGGTGTATGAGAGGAGTATTCAGCAACCTTGTCAATGGGTAAGCACACCATCTCATGCCTTTTCTTTTCCTCTTTCCCAATCTATTTTATCTCAGCAGTTTGGAAGCTTTTAAACTAAATCCATCCGTTGTCCCAAGTGTTAATTCCATTTCTCCATCCCCTAGTCTTCCACCCCATCTCAATTCTTTTGTCCTTTTCCCTTCCAAACAGTCATCCCCTCCACAAGAGATAAAAGAAATACCTTCTCACTCCAAGGGAACAAGAGGTTTCATCTCCTCCACCACCAAGAAAAATTGCAAAATCAATTGAACTCCAATCCACCCCTCCTCTTGCATTCCCAATTCCATGTGGGGAAGAATAAATTGCAAAAATCAGTCATCAAGGACAATAAGAAGAAGATCCAAGAAAAGAAGGAATGATTAAGATTTTACTAAGTTTGGCTCTTAAATATGGAATTAAGAAGATCCCCTTGCTGGTTAAGCCTACAGAAGAGGCCAAGGTTGAACAAATGGTGGTCAGGAAAACTAGGCTGATTTTGTTGCAGTAGAAGAAGAGTAAAAGGAAGAAGCAGATCAACAATCAGTTTGTCAGAATGTAGTGTCCATGTTGGCACTCTATTTGAAGGAAATGCTGATCCAATTCAAGTTGCACAATCAGCCATGGAGGAGGAGAAGATCTTGCAGTCCCAACTTGTCCTCTAGAGCAATAGATTGAAGAGTTTGATTTGAAAAACTTCATGCTAGAGGGAGAGTTTAATCAAGAGAAAGATGTTCTTCAAGCAAGCAAATGAGGAAGAACAACCAGCTCCAAATCCCATTGAAGAGGAGCAAATGGATGAGATCAAGTTAGTTTTTACAACAACAGAAGAAGGAAGCATTATTGATACATTTTTGCTTTCATTTGAAGGGGCTGATTTGATTGATGGAGCCATTATGGAGGTGAACAAAAATAGGTCCAAATTTTGAGCAAGAGGCACAAGAAATTTTATGTTTCTCTCCCACTTCATCTCTCCAAAAATCTGATTTTTTGGATGAGTTTGAATTGACAAGTTTCATGTTTGAAAATGAAATTACACATGGTGAAGAAAATGTAGACTTGGAGGTCACCATACAAGAGGGAGAGACCTTAGAGCAAGCAGGACATTGAAGAGTTTGATTTGCCATCAGACTTAGAAGAATGTTTGGATGAAGAGCCAGCTGAAACTACAATATTTTCTTCTTCACCATTCATTCTCCAACATCAAGAGCCTGCTACCACAAAGGAGAACATTGAAAAACAACAGCCTGTGTTTTGTGACAGCTCTTTGGAACCAATGTTGGAAGATATTAATCTTCCATGTTCTTCACTGGAAAAGGAAGGAAAATAGCAGAAGAACTCCATCACTTCTTCCACACCATCCATTCAAGAAGGTCTACAAGAAGACTCCATTTTTGGAGTTGAAAATCAGAGCTATGGGCATATCAAATGGATCAGACCTTGCCCAATAAGGTACTTGGCTTCATTGGAGCCAAAGGAGAAGCCACAACCAGTCATGCTTGCCTCTAAGCATGAGGATGAGCTATGAAAAGTTCCAAGGATCAGCTGCCATACCTCTTCAATCCAAATGCAGAGCAACTAAAAGAGGTATTAATTTTCTTTTAGCTAACACCTTGCTAATTTGGGTAGAAGACCAACTTCTTGTTGATTTTCCACTCATCCAAGTAGCCATACTCAGCTCCAAATCATTTGCATGGCTGCCAATTTTGAAGAAAGGAAGCTATTTTACACAACCAGTTGCAGGGTTTGTTTAGCCCACCTTTGCTTCCAGTTAGAGTAGAGTAGGTAGGTTTTCTTTCAGTAGAAGAAGTGCTTGTGCACACTCTACATGTTCCATTTGGAGCATGTATGATTTTTAGTTTTGTACATAGTTTTTGGTGCTACTGGTTTTACTCTTGCACAGTCCATTTCAGTGGCATTTTGGTGAAAACAACTCCAGTTCAGTGGGTTTCCAAGTGGCTCAGAGAGGAAGTTTTCAAAGTTTAGATCAGTTTGTAGGCTACAACTCATGACTCCATGCCCAATGGATGCTTCAAAGGCTACTGATCATTCATCTAGCAGGAAGATGACCCCTCTGAGTCACCAAATTGTTATCCAAAATAAGCCCCATGCTTATTTTTGGCTAACTCCTCCTTCTTCTCCTTTGCTGGCACTTAAATGAATTTTTGGCATGCTTCAGGTACTCAAAAGATTCTTGAAATGATCCCATCAGATAGGATTTTTCCTCACCTTTCCAGAAAGGTAAAATTTTCCTCCTAACTCCTTGTATTTCTCAAGTTATGGCTTGGTGGAGTTTTTGAGGGAAATTTTCCCTGGGAAGGCCCACAACCAATAGGAATGTGCCACGTGGTAGGGTGGAATGGTGGGTCAGCGAGGGTAAGTTGGAAAAATTTCCAAAGGGCTGGGCAGGGGGGCAGAAGGAAATTTTTTGGCTTGAAGGCCTGCAGACCAATAGGAGGCTACCACATGTCTAGTCATAGGTCATGAGGTCAGAGGCACGGAGTAAATTTTGGCTTTTTGCCAAAATAGTCAGAGGGTATAAAGGGAAAAATTTTACCCACGTGCCCACTGAAGAAAGAAATTTATTAAGGCCCACACCAAATCAAAGTGTGCCACGCGTCGGCAGAGGTCAGAGGCGCAGAAGAATTTGGAAAAATTTTCCAAAGTGGTCAAAATGGCACAAGGGAAAAATCTAACCCGAAATCCCACCAAGGTGGAAAAGGAAAAATTGGAAGCACATCCCCGCCAACCAATGAGGAAGTGACACGTGTCACCGAGACAAGAGTGCAGGGAAAAGTTGGGAAATTTTCCCAATGAAAAATCAAAGGGTGGAAGTGAGGTTTGGGCCCGCATTTCCATCAACGAATAGGGAAGTGCCACATGGTAGCGGAGTGGCGGGGCATGGGGATTTTTGGGGAAATTTTCCCAAATTCAAAAAAGGGAAAATTTTAAAGTTTTGGCCCGCCAATCCATTTTTGCCCTAATTTTTCCCTAAATCTTCAGAGGGCCATATCTTTTGATCCAGAGCTTGGATTTTCATGTTCTTTATATCATTGGAAATATGGTAAAATTCTCTACATGATGGAGGGTTCAATTTTGTATTTTGATGGATATTTGTAGGAGAAAAATGGAGAAACGTCCCTGGTATGCAAAAAACGTAAAAATGGTTACCAATCACCAAATTTAATGAAGTATGGGTCATTTTTGGATCTGTAGAGCAATGTACTTTGAAGTATGGGATTTTCCATGGGAACCCATAATTTTTCTCAGGCTAATTAGAAGAATTTTTCTGGTGGTTGGAGTTGTAAATCAAATTTTCCATCATTTTTTGCACTTTTCTTCATTCTGCTTCGTGATAAAAGCCAGTTTTGGCTCATTTGTAAAGGTTGTTCATCTTTTCTACTCTGCCCTCCCTTCTTTTCTTCCCCAAGGTTGAAAATGGAGTTAGAACCTCCTCCCATGCTCTGTAATGGTGTTTTTTCCTTTTACCATTAAAATGATGTTCTGTGCAAACTTCTGGAGCAACAAAAATGTGTTTTGTGATGCATCTGTCCATCCTTGCTCATTTTTTTGCTTGTTTTCTTCTTGCCTCTCTTCATTGCAAGTATTTGTGCATGTTTGAATGTTCATTGCAGGTTTGGAGTTGTGTTCATGGAGTTTTGGAACATTTTCTATGTGAAATCTATCCTTGGGCCTGTGATGCACTTGTCCATCCTTCCCATTGCTCACCTCTTCTTGTTCCATGGAAGTTTTGATAGATGTTCAACATTTTCCTTCTATGGTGTATCACCATTTTAGTGTAGGCTTCTATTTTTCCCTCTTTTCTCTCTCTCTCTGTCTCCTTGGCATAGTTAGATTAGGATTAGATTAGCTTGCCTACACTGGAATAGCTTATGACAAGTAGTTTAGGAAGAGGAACTATCCTTCTCTGGAGAGCTTTCCCCATTTGCAAAGGTCCCACACTTTGGGAAAGCTCAATGTTGTGCATTCACACCAAATGACATTGCCTTCTGCGGAATAGTGATATTTATAGGCACTATTGTAGCATACCAAGGCCCATAATCTGTAGTAGTCCTTGATTTCAGGTCTTTATTCACACATTAGATCCCTGAAAAAGAGGATTTTTAATGTAGTACTCCACCCATGCATGATTAAAAAAATGCTTGCAAACCCATTGCTCCAAAGTTTTATGAAAAAAAAAAATTCACCATATTTTAGGGCTTGTAATTAAATTTCCTAGGATGTTTTCTTTTTCTTATAACTCCATCAAGAGCTCCTAGAATCACCTTCTGAAGCTCAACATATTTTTTGGCATGTGCACTGCCTAGGCCTATGAACCTTGTTTTTAATCAAACTACTCGAACTCTCCAAATATTCCCTAAATATTCTAAAATCACTTTAATTATGTTTTAAGGCCTTCAATTCACCTCCATCTCAAATTTTTATCCTTCGTTCCACTCCATGGAGTTGCTCCAGTCCTGGGAAGACCAGTGATAGCCCTTCCCACAACTACCTGAAGTTTGCATTTTTCAATGAACTACTAAAATCACCTAGGGGGTTTATTTAAATTTCCTAAATCACCTAGGGGAATGAATTATCACCAATTAGGAGGTCACTGGACTGAAAGGGTAGACCCGGAGTGCCTCGGAATGATAAAACGTGAAAATTTTGGTACAGGGGTATTGTTGTCATGGTTAGAAATTGTCAATTTCCCTATTACACATTTGCACGACAACAAATATTGTGGTATTTTTCAAAGTGGGGACTTGATCTTGTTAGAAAACTTATGCCCAATTCCTCTTATTTCCACAACCACATCTTAATTTCCACTGATTATTTCAAAAAATGGGTAGAGGTTTTTCCTCTTACTTATGTCACCGGTGCAAAAATTTCCAAATTCATAATGAAGCACATTATTTTTCACTACAACATTTCTATTACCATTGTATATGACAATAGTATGTCTTTTAATAATAATACAGTGAAGGAGTTATGCCAATGCTTCCAAATCAAACAAAAATGGTCAACTCCCTATTACCTTCAAGGTAATGGATAGGTTGAAGCCTCAAACAAGACTCTTGTTCGCATTATAGAAACAATGGTTAACAAAATTGCTTGTAATTAGTACCTACAAATTCATCCCACACTCTAGGATTATTGAAAATCCATCCACACCCCTACTGGTGCTACTCCTTATTCACTTGTTTTCAACATATAGGCTATCTTGCCCCTTGAGATCGAGCTCCCATATTTATACATATCTTTAAGAGATTATTTAGAAAAATAGGAAGACTATAGTGGCCAAACTTGCAAAACTAGAGTTATTAGATGAAAAGTACCTTCATGTACTGGACCATTTAAATGTGTATCAGAATCGAGTGTGATCAATCTACAAAAAATAGATCATACCTCGCACCTTTGAGATAGGATACCTTGTCTTAAAATTGAATCAGTTCAACACGACTAGAGATCAAGAAAATAAAGGAAATTTTGAGCCTAACTCATCGGGACCATATGTTGTGATCGCTAAATTTGGTTCAGGATCATATAATCTTACCAATTCTGATGGTGATGAACTTAGGTAACCTATGAATTTCATACATCTCAAGTGTTTCAATGCCTAAGCATGTGGGACCTTCAAAATATATATATATATATCATAAAAAGAAATAAAAAAGTAAAGATAAATAAATCCTTCCAAGTGTGAAAACTAGTCAATTATGGCACTTTGGACAAATCCTTTGGTGAAAACTAGTTTCTGGTGCCATCGGAGGGTCCATTGTTCACAAGCATCTCACACTTGGGGGTACAATGGTTTTATCCTCAACTAGTTTTTACCTGTGTCTGAGTTTCTTTTGAGCTTATTCTTCATAGCCTTGATCTAGCTGATCCTACACTTGTATGTAAGGATTTTTGTCTTTTTACATTTCCTTCTATTGTTGGGGGAACTCCTTTTCATCTTCACTTTCTTGTACATATATGTGATGATTTTCCTTCTACATTCCTCATCTAACACTGGGGGCATCCATGTGTCTTTTCCATATCTTTGGAAAAAAAATTAGAAAATTCAAAAACATTCAAATATACTTTCAGAAAACAAAAAAAACATTTGAAATAGGTGTTCTCAAAAATAAACTCAAGAACAGTATAGCATTATGTCCAGAAAATACAAAAACAATCCAAAATGTTTCAAAAATTGTCCCACAAAAACAAAATAGTGTTTTACTTGGTTGTTTTTTGGGCATAGTTTTGTTGGATTTTTGTTTATTGTCTTACATGTTTTTCTATATTAGTGTGTTTTTTTCTTACTTAGATTAAGTCTTCCTTTAATTTTTGTGGGGTACTTTAGATTAATTCTATTGGCATGTTTGTTTACATTTTTCGTACTTGTGTTGTTATTTAGCATGTGTCCATATTAGATTTGATTAAATTTTTCTTTTGTTTGTACATTGTTATTTATGATTTCACTATCCACATCTAACATCTAACCATCATATATCATCAATAAAAATGCTAAGCTAATGTTGTCACCAAATCACTGCACCCCCCAATCACATGGGAATGAATCACAAAAATCGGTGTGATTAGGACACATGGGATCACCTCTCAAGTTGTGGGACTTGAATTTGAGGTGAACCTCTAGAGAAGGCCGGCTTCCTCTTCCTAAACTAAACACAAATCTACTTCTAGTGCAGGAAAAATGGCTAATTATTCCTATGCTAACATTTCATGGAATTAGGGAAAGAGATTTGCAAGGAAATGAAACCTATACTAGAAGTGGTGATGCACTGAATTAAGGGATGTTTAACATCTAGAAGGGTTAATGTGGGAGGTATTCTTGCATCATCAACCACCTTCACCTATCGTGATTATAAAGGGTATAAAATACCACAAACCAAGGCAGACATTCCTCTGTTAAAATTGAGTGTACGTAAGGGTAGATCAAATCAAATACAACACAATTAATTTATCAAAACTAAACCACACATGCAGATAAAAACATCTATTTCTGTGAGTAGGGACAGTAATGATATCAAAATTAATGTAGAAGGATAACAAAGTCTTCACAGCTAGCATAAAATATAGTAGTATTATTCCTTCACAACATGAAATAGACCACCTAAAATAAAGGTAAGTTAATCACTATCACTAAGGAATTATAAATCCACAAAGTAAATGCTAATTAACATTCAACACAATAAATCAAATTTTTTAACAGTAAAGTGCATCTCTGAATATAATCAAAAGGTTTCTTGGAATCTCATAATCACTCTTCCAAGCTTAAAGAGCACTCTTCTCAAAATAATCTCCCAAAAATAATGTCTTAAACAATGGAAGAATTCCACTATTTATAAGTTCCTAGGCTGAGCCATTACAGCTGGGCCCTTAACTAACATTTAACTAAAAATAGAAATGTCATTAATATTAAGGGAACAGGCTCCCATAAAAATAGCAAATTTGTAGAAAGGGTTTGACTCAGTCAGCCCTTCAACTTTGACCAATCCTAGAGCTTGAACCTGTCCTTTCATGGCCGCTCAGCTTTGGCCTGATTCATCTACACATATTTTACCTACAATTTTATGTTGTCCTTCCTCCCATACAACCATTCAGTGTCTGTACTCAAATAAGTGCTTGATAACCCCCTGATTTTCTTCATCTCCAGACCCACATGCATAGTGATTCACTACATCTGTTGTCTCAATCTCTATTGTGATCCTGGCTGGAAACCTTCGAATTTTATTTGTAACTTTCTTTATTCTCACTATGGAATTTTGACATAAGACCATTCGGTCAATGGAGTCACTATTGAAAGTCTTGGTGACCTCATCGTCATGCTTCACCAAATCTTTGAAATTTTCCTTAATCTGATCCTCAGGAATAGCATCAATATTTTCATTGAAGGATTTGAAAAAAAAAATTCAAACTCCTCTGAGATGTCATTTAAGGCATCTGTAATATCCACTCGTTTCTCCTCCAATTTCTTGATCAGATCTTGTAATACTTGACACCGGAATTCCATGGCCTTTTGATATTCAAACAATTTAGAGGCATCATCAATCACCTCTTCCTGAAGAACCAAGTCAAAATCCTCTTCTCTAATGTCACTCCATGTTGCCAAAGTTAAATTTAAATTATTATTATCCTTAGAGAAAGATTCATCCATCTTAGAAATGGTGGTTTTTGCAACCTACAAATCATTATATATCTCAACTGCTTCCTTGATCAAAGGATTAGCTTCCTACATAATTCTTTCCATCCATCCACTCACTAATCTCCCTTTCTAGCCTAGCTTCTTGAGCTCATGATAAGAAATATCATCGATTGTAGATGAAATTTTCATAGCCGTAGTAGTTGAGACTTCATTGGATGGAGTGGGTTGGGTTACTTTATGCAGCAATGCAGTGAGCTGCTCAGCCTTAGCCTTGAGCTCATCCTTAGCGGCCTTGTCTTTTTCATATTTCTCCAAAAGGGCCCCAAGAGCATTGTGTACATCTTACTTGGCCATGAGTAGCCTTTCCCAATGATAATTTTGATATCTGGTAATTTTCTGTTGTGATTGTTTCTTTAGTTTTTCCCTTAACAGGGGTGACCACCTCTATCACGTGCTCTCCAGATGAATTAACCGTTAGACTTGATACGGTTCTTGGTCTCTTGGCCTGTCTCTTGGGCATAGGCTCCAATATGTTGAGATCTATTAAATATCCCAGAGGAACCTTTTTCTTTTTCTTGGGATTTTGTCTAAACAACCATTCTGGTATGGCTAGAGCCGAAAAAGATGGAGCGGCAGATCCAATACCTGAAACATAAATTAGAGAAAGATCACTAGAAATACCAACTGATATTTGAGAAGAGGTAGCAATGATGGAAGGCGTGGATGTAAGGACATCCATAGGAATTGATAGAGCAATGTTAGGATTTGTAATTGAGGAAAATGGAAGTTTTTAAGGAAGTGAAGAGGAAATGGGTGACCCAATATTTTTCCCAACTGATAGAAATGAAAGTGACAAGAATACCTAGGCCATAGAAGGGGATGGGAAAGAAGAAATGATGGTGGAAGTGGAAAGAACTGATATTGGAAGTGATAATGGAGGAAGGATAAGATGTGATGGATCCTGGATGACACTAGGAGAGTCACTGACTTCAACCACTTCTATCACTGGCACTACAGGTGATGTAATCTTGGGAGCAGCAGACTTGGAGAGAGATGAGCCACCCACAACAAATGAAATCTTCTTTGGAATTGTAGGAGCCCTTTGAGTCGACCTCTTTCGCTTGGGGGGTGTTGGTTGGTTTATTTCTGGTATAGCCCCTATATTTATAGGTTGGTTTTCCCCTTTGGGTGAGATTCCCAATATGGTCAACCAACTGAAAATCCTCTGTAAAATGGGTCCCACCCTCTCCTTGGTACTACTAGATTCTTCCACATACCAATCAATCCATGGCAGCGATTGATTAGAAACATTATCACTCTTGTATGATGAAGCCAATACCTCATCATTGTCTTGCGTGTCCTTTGGCACATCATCCGAACAAAATTTCAAAACTTCGTCAAGGGTTAATCTTTCATAATCCCTTTGTCACATGCTATATTCATCCCAAAAATGAATCCAAATATCTTCTAATTGGGGTACGTGAGCACTAGACCAAACTGTCTCCCCAAACTTACCCCAATAATCAAAATTAGTCCGTGGATGAATGGTCCACAAGGTTACCTCAGCCATTTCTACATCAACATTTGTTGCTTTGTGAATATTTCAGCAAGAATACTTGTCAATCGAAATAGGGAAATGCATTCCCTCTTTGTGACGCTTGTTTTGAATTGATGATAATCCAACAACTTCTGAACTAATTCTAATAGAATTCATTTGTTAGTGGGACACCTCGGTAATTTTCTTGGGGCACCTATGAAACCCAGAATCCAGATGTAGGTGAATGTAGGAAACTGGAAGTAGATTACTTCCCATTCTCACACTTCTTGGAAAGCTTCATTAGAAATCCTCTGATTGTATAGTTCTTTGTCAAAATGATAGAGGATGACAGCGAAGAAATCATCATTGACTCTTCAAAAATGCCTACTTCCTTCATCCAGAGTGAGTTGGGGATAAAACTCATATATTTGGGAGGTACTATGAACACCCCTGGTATTCAAACTAGCAAAATCTTCCATAGTAGCAGCCGCATATACCAAGAAAGATGTCATGTAGAATGTCTTTGTTTTTTACACTCCACCCAGCTGATAGTGAATGGTGCTACTAATATGCTCCCCCCATCAAATAAACTCATCATTCTTCTTGATAGTTGCTATGTACAAAAATATCCATTCCTGGAATTCCTTTGCAAAAGGAAGACCTGAAACTCTGCTTAATAGCACAATAAGATCGTTGAATTTCTAAATATAATCCAATCGATGAATAGTTTTGGGTAATTTGGCAAAATTCTTAGCCAGATAGGATTTCATCATAACCTTTGAGCATACTTCCTCTTTCTTATCCCAATGTTCCCCTGTTATTTTTGTTGAAATTGTGGCGTAATCTTGAACATCGCAAAGTTTAAGCAGATCCTCAAAGAAATATGGGTCCAAACGGATTACCACCTTATCATCACTATCCCTAACTGACATGGAGTCTTCATCGAAGTGGGCTGCTGCAATTAAGACAAATTCTAGCCAATGCATAGATGTAGGAAAACTGGAAGTAAGGGAAAGCCCACTATCGTAGATGGCCTGCATCCATGGTTTCTTGTTTGGAGCCTTTAATCTTTCCCAGAAATCGGGAAGATCAATTTTTCCTAGATCAGTGTCCCTAATATTTCCTAAGTAGGAGGATAGGTAGGATTGAGGAGCAACCCCCAGATTTGAGTATTTCATCTTCTCTTTTCCCTTTGAAATGGAATCAGACATCAAACCCTATGTTTTGGAAGCTAAAGTTGTAGAAATTCTCAAAACCTGAAAGGAAACCTCTGAAATTCTGAACCGGAAAAAGTTCCAAAAGAAATCACCAAATCGAAATCCCCAAAAAAATTTCTCTAAAGGATTTTCCCGAACTGAAATATCTGAAACCAAAAGTTCCAAAAAAAAAAATTCTGAAAGATTTTTCTGAAGCCGAAGGTTCCAAAAACCTAAAGCAAAAACCCTCTAAAATTTTGAAATAAGAAACTTCTGAAACTGAGGTCTCCAAACGAAAATTCCCAAACAAATTTCCCACTTAATGAACTTCTGAAGGAATTCCCCGAAGGAATTATCCAAATGAGTCCCTCCAAAAAAGTCTGAGGAATTTGCAAAACGGTGTTAAATTGTAAAAGTTAGAACACAAGAAATGAAAAGAAGTATGGGAGGCCTAAGCGGATCCTTTGAACAACTTTGAATACTTGGAGAAAACTCAAAAATTGAAACATGGTTTAGCAAAAGGAGTGACATCATAAAAACGTAGAGGGAAACAAAAAGGAAAACCAAAATGATAACGAAACAGAGGAAAAAGGCCTAAAACAAAAATTATATAAACAAAAAACCATACCTTGAAAAAGACGTCGCAAAGTACAAGAATGGAATGTCAGAGCAAATGTGTCAGGTAAAAATTACAAGTAAAAATCCAAGTTTAAATAGAAATCCTAATATTAATGGTAAAAATGTGATCCATACAGAGGTAGGTGGAAATTAATTACACACAAAATCTCTAAAGGTCGGAAACTCGAAAGCCTGAAATTCTAAAAATTTGGGATTTTAGACTTCGGGGATTGTGAGGTAAAAAGATGAATTGGCAATGGAAAAGTCCTAAACCTGAAAACCCGAAAGTCTGAATTTTTTGGAATTTCCTTCATTCAGACTTTAGAAGACTTCAAGTGAAAATCCTAAAAATGACTCGAAGAACTCCGAAAACTTGAAACCCGAAAACCCAAAATTTGGGTTTTCAGACATTCAGACTTCGAAATTTCGAGAGGGATTCAAACAAAAAAGAGCCACAAGTCCCGAAACCCGAAAGCTTGAAAGTCCAAAAATTCAGGCTTTTGGAGTTTCAGACTTCGCAAAATTTCAAATGAAATTCCAAATCCGAGCTAAAAAACTCCGAAGTCTGAAAATTGAAAATTTCAGATTCTCGGCCTTAGCAAAAAATTCATTGTGCAAGGATTTCTTTAAAAACATTGGTACTTTCTTCTAGGTAGGTTAAATGGTTAACATTTTTGGCAATCTCCAGGGGATGCTTGCCCGCTAAGCTTTTAGACCAGTAGCCTTAAGCAAAACATTGGGCAAATGAATCTAAAAAACCAAAACCAAAACAGAAAACACGCAAGCAAAGGAAAAGAAAAACAAAACAATGTGCAGAGCACTTGGAGGAAAAGAGAGAACGTTGTACAAGGTGGAACCTCCTCAAAAGCAAGCTTTGAGGTGTATCCCATTCACATGAATGGGATATTCTTATCCATTTAGTCTAAAAAGGAAAAATGAATTCACCTCTTTGCAGCTTGTAATGACATAGAACCCACTCTTAAGAGCATCAAACTTGGCATGCTTTCCGGGTTTGGCGCAATCTTCATCCCATTTTAGAACAAAATCCCCTTCCCTGAAAAACCTATCAGAGGCTTTCCTGTCAAAGGATTTCTTAACTTGAGCCTGATGTTCTGTCAACGTATTCATGGCGGTGTTTTGAATCTCCTCTAGCTCCATGATTTCAGAAAACCTCACTGTTAAGGTCTCGTATTCCATAACTTCAAGCCGATAAGCCAAGTCCAAGGAAGGCATTTCCAAGGAAAGTGGAAATTTCACTTCTCTTCCATATACAAGCATGAAAGGAGAAACCTCGATGGCCTTTTTAGGCATTATTTGATCAGCCCATAGGGCGGTCTTGAGCTGTGTATGTCAGGTTCTTCTATTGGCCTCCATCGTGCACTTAATGATTCTTAAAAGATTCTTGTTGCTGGATTCAGCCAACCCATTTCCCTGTGAGTAATAGTTAGACAAATTCTTGAGGTAAAATCCATTCTTGATATCCCATTCACTTATCTTCATCCTAAGGAAAGACATGGCATTGTCTGAGATAATAGTAAAAGGAACACCGAACCTTGTCATCAAAATTTCTAGAAAATCTAGAACATCCTTTTCATTACTTTCTTTTAGGGCTACTACCTCTATCTAGTGAATGAATAATCTATGGTATTAAGGACCCATGTGTGAACCTCACTGGATGGAAGATTAATCATCCCGATGAAATCTAATCCCCACTAGACGAAGAGTTGATCCACCTGAACGGGGAATAATGGGAGAGCTGTCAGCATCTGTTTTCCTGTGAAAAGAGCACACTCTTTACATTTCCTCACCTAGATATGAGAGTCTTTGAACAAGTCTGGCTAGTAATAACCGGTTCACATGATCTTAGAGGTGGTTGTTCATGCAGATTAATGTCCTCTAGACAGGCCATTGTGGAATTCCTCTAATACCTTGTTAAACTCTTCTGGCCTGACGCAACATAGAAGAACACCATTTAGGTCCTTTTGGAAGAGAATGTTATCTATCACGACATATGGGATAGATTGCAGATGGAAAGTTCGTCTCTGGACTTTATCGATGTTTAGCGGATATATCCCCGAGAGAAGAAAATTTTGCATCTTATTTGACCAATCAATCTGATCATTTCCTTCATCATCATGCAGAAGCATGACATCTTCTGTATCTTTGGTCTCCATGTCCGCGGCCAGATGTTGACATAACCCTTTTCCCCTAACAAGCTTAGTGACCTTGATGTATGCGTCATAATCCTTTACTTTCGTAATCCACCCAGCTCATTTCTCATTCATCTCCTTATTCAAAAAAATATATTTGACGCCAGGATGAGAAACCATTAAATGGTCGGAGGGATAAACGATACACAAGTAGCCTTTGTTGCTTTGCCAGAGAAGAGAGTTTTAGCCACCATTTTGGTAGCCGATATTCCCCCTTCCTACGGCATGCTACTGAGTAGAATTTTTTGTACAAATTTTGGAGGATAAATCATGATGGATTGGTCACATGCTCTTATTCCAGTGAATGGGAAAATGAAGAAGATACTTCTTGAGAAACAAATTGAATATATCATGCAAAAAACAAATGACCCAAAGGCACAAATACTTTATGCAGACACTAGTCATGGTAACTACATCATCATGTCACAAGATGAGGATAACGATCCTAAGGAATTGTTTCTTGATTCTAATGGCATTTGGATTTTGAAATTTGATGGAAGTTGCTCCTCAGCCGGTTCTGGAGCTGGTGTGGTGCTTATTTCTCCTGAATAGAAAATTCACCCTTTCTCTTTCAAGCTCCAATTCAAAAACACAAATAATATAGCTAAGTATGAGGCTCTCGTCCTCGGTTTAAGCATGGAAAAAGAGATGGGGATCAAGAATCTCCTTGCTTGTGGAGATGCATAGCTGATTGTAAAACAGGTTAGAGATATTTTTCAAGTGAAGAATAGAAGGTTGAAACATTACAGGAATTTGGTTTTGGATTCTATTGAGTTCCTTAATGCCTTTTCATTTGAATTCATGCCAAGGGAAGGAAACACCAGTGCTAATTCCTTGGATGTCTCGGGGTCTCTACTGATCCCTCATCCAGATTTCTCCTAAGATAAATTCACCATTGAGATGATTCATAGGACTAGTGTTCCTGACAATGTAAACAATTGGCAGGTCTTTAATGATGATCAACACTTTCTTTCCTTCCTTGCACTCAGAGATAATTTTGACAAGTTGTACTTTAAAGGAATTGGGAATCTACCTAGAGAGTGTGTACCTCTAAATGAAGAAGATAACCAAGAAGAAATGGATCATGATGGTTGCATAAAACTAAAAGGCAATAAGATACCTAAAGGGATGGTAAGTTTGGAAGAGTTATTTGATAAACATGATAGGTACATCAAGTCCAAAACTTCCAAAGGAGCTCAGCAGTCTGTTGACTATGAAAAGATAAACATTGGGAGTCTTAATGAACCCATCCTGGTAAACATTGAGAAGTGTTGCACACAACAGGAGAGGAGAAAAGTAGAAAATCTATTCAAAAGATATGTTGATGTTCTTGCATATTCTTATGATGATCTCAAGGTTTTTCAACCAAAAGAGATGCAACATTTCATTCCTCTTAAGCCTGGGATCAAGCCCTTCCAAAAAAAGCAGAGGCAATATAACCCTAAAATTGTTGATATAATATTTCAAGAGATCCAAAAGTTATTGAAGGCTAAGATCAAATTTCCGATTCACCATTCAACGTGGATTGCTAATATTGTGCGTATCAGGAAGAAGAATGGTGAGATCTAGATTTGTGTTGATTTTAGGAATTTGAATCAAGCCTCTTTGAAGGATAATTATCCTCTCCCCATAATGGATCAAGTGTTGCAGGTTGTTACAAGTTCAGAAATGTTGTCCATGCTTGATGGATTCTTAGGATATAATCAAGTAGAAGTAAGTGTTGCAGATCATCATAAGACTACCTTTACCACTCCTTGGGGAACCTTTACTTACAAGAGAATGCCTTTTTGCCTCATCAATACTAGTGCCACCTTTCAAAGGGAAATGGACCTGTCCATTGGTAGTGTCAAGGGAAAATGCATAGTTGTATACCTTGATGATCTGACTGTGTTTTCAAAAACCAGAGTTGATCATTTCCAACACCTTGAAATTGTCCTCCAAAAGTGTAGAGAGCATGGTATCTCCTTGAATCCCAAGAAATCTATCTTTTGTGTCATCGAGGGTAAATTATTGGGACACATTATCTCTAAGGAGGGAATCAAGATTGATCCAGAAAGAGTCCAGATGATTCAGCAGATCCCTCTCCCCACAAGCAAGAAGGGTGTGCACTCTTTCTTTGGCAAGATCAACTTCTTAAGAAGATTCATACCTGATTTTGTTGAACTTACTTTGAACATAGCCCACATGATGAAAGGGAAGCAGGCTTTTGGTTAGTCCTCTGAAGGAAAATTTGCATTTGAAGACATCAAGAGAGCTATAGAAAATACTCCAATCTTGGCATGCCCTGGTTATAGCAAAGACTTCATATCTATTGCTATGCTACTGAAAGTACTCTATCTGATGTGTTAACCCAGAAGAATGTTGAAGGTCATGAACTCCCCATATCATTCATGAGCTATATTTTGAAATCCCATGAGCTGAAGTACACCATGATGGAGAAACATGCTTTTGTAGTGGTCAAAGCTAAGAAGAAGTTTCATTTCTACATCCTCAACTCTCATTATATTGTGCTTGTGCCTGATACAACTATTAAATCCATTCTTACACAACAAGAATTTGGAACCAAGAGAGGAAATTGAGTAGCCAAAGTTCAGGAATATGATCTTGACATCAAACCCACCAAGCTAGTTTGAGGGA
Organism: Taxus chinensis; assembly: GCA_019776745.2. NCBI lineage: Eukaryota > Viridiplantae > Streptophyta > Pinopsida > Cupressales > Taxaceae > Taxus > Taxus chinensis. The sequence goes on along the minus strand of CM034155.1, from coordinate 18,885,724 downwards.
AGGGCTTATGTGAACTCTTTGCTGAAGGATTTGATGCCAAATTGTCCAAGGAGGAAGTTGATATCCATGTTGTTCTTTTCCTCAGCTCAACTGATGAATGGTATGTTGGCATTGCACACTTTCTCACTTATGGAGAATTTCCACCCCATTTGAGTGCCAAGGATAAGAGAGCCATCAAATTAAGGTCTGCACAATATGTGTTGTGGGAAAATGCATTGTTCAAATGAGGCATAGATGGAAGGTTTTTGAAATGTGTTGACAAAGAGAAGTAAAAGAAATTGTTCTCAGCCTTTCATGACCAAGCCTATGGAGATCATTTCTCTTCTGCTATCACAGCCCACAAAATCCTCCGTACTCGATACTATTGGCCTACCCTATTCAAAGATGCATCAAAGTGGGTAGGCAAGTGTGAAGCATGTCAAACCTTTGTTGGAAAACCGAAATTAGTTGCTTTACCTCTCAAACCAGTGGTGATTGAGGAACCTTTTCAACAATGGGTTTTGGACTTGATTAGGACACTCAATCTACCTTCAAGTGCATGGCATACTTATGTTTTGACTGTGTTAGTCTGAAAATATGTCGGGTGGTCAGATCTATGGATAAACAGGCCAACAGTGTGCAAGGCATAGCCCCTCTTTGAGATAGCAAAGTGAAACTGGTTTATTGATATTCTACCAGTAGGAATCTATGCAAGTCCTACAGCATTCTGTCTTCAGGGGTTTAGGATCTCGTCCCAGTTAGGGTATTTCTGACTGTGAAGAGAAGGGAAAGAAGCGAGGAGAGGAGATAGGATAGATCTAAAGGGAGAAAAGAAATGAATTCTAAAGCAGAAAGGTCCGAGAGGTTTATGTTTTGGGATTGGTAATAAACGGAGCCAAACCTACTTGCATAAACGAACAAAGCAATACTGATGAGCAAATGACAAAAAAGTAGAGATAGATCTAACAGAATAAACATACAGATCTGACATAAGAAAGGTCTGATGCACATAACACATGTATTCAGCACAAAGTCTCAATATTTGTATTAATGTTTTCCTCTGTTCCAAAAAGTGCAAAAGCCTTTCCTTCTCACTTTTATTTTTCATCTAAAAAATGCCCCACTGCTTGAATATAACAAGTATTCAAGTATATATAGAAGTAGAAGGAGAAAGAAGGAAAAAAGAAACCAACAAATAAATACAAAATATTTACAAAAATATCTACAAGTAAACTGTTGACTTTGGGGCAACTTGGTGGATGACAACATCCCATGGTGCAACATGGATGATGTCATCGTTTATGTCAACATACTTTTAAATATTACAAAAATGGAAAGAAAGCCAAGAGGAGGAAGGTTATTTATCATCATCCCGTGGCTGGAAGGGAGTATCCTGCTTCTGCTCAGGAGAGGAAATGTGGAATTGAGCCCGGTACTCTATGAATTTGCTGATCATCGGTTGGAGTTGATCCTGGGTAAGACCCTTGATGTGATCGCCAATGACTTCAAAAGTCTCCCATTCATCTCTAAGCTTTTCTGGGAGTTTGAAGTATTCGTTACCTTCCTCCATCAGGTATCCCACAAAATCGCAGACAGGCCAGAAAATTGTTGATAGATTCCAGCGTCAAACAGTAGCTTCTGACCCTAACCCTTGCAAGACGATCTCTTTGAAGATCTGAATGGTTTCATCTACCTTCCTCAAGGTGTATGATGGAGTGAGAAATCCCAGAGACATCCTTAGGATGATCTGTCTCCATTTCGATGCAATGCATCTAGGGCTTCCTCCTTAACTTTGTCAATCTTCTCCAAGACAAACTCCATTTAATCGACCCAATAATCCAACGCAGCAAGGACTTTTTTGGGTGCCCTGCGGGTGATTAAAGACTTCTGAATTTCACTAAGTCATTGTCTGAACCAGGTAGTCGAGCATCTTTTCAAAAGTCTCATGTTGTAACCTAGCATGGTCCAACTCTTCCGGAGATAGGTCCCGCAATCACCTGGAGGTCCTTATTAGCCTAACCAATATTATGATATAGCTTAGTGAACTTCATGATTACTTCCTCACTATCTTTAAGGATTTGGTCTCTCCAGGCGGATACTGCCATGTCTTGTTCGCCAATCTTGGCATATTAGTTTATCTTTTCCTAGCTAAGGGCCTTAGGAGTTTCAGTGGTAGTTGTAGGAGGTGCACTGCCCATTTTCTATAGGGCTTGGAGAAGATGTCTATTTTGCTCTTTTAGTATCCTCTTCTCTTCCTTTGCTTCCTGAAGCTTCTTGCAAAGGGCATCCACCACAGATAGGGCCTCTCCTTGTAGGCTCTCAGAGGATGTTCCCATTGTGACCTATGTCACTGTGTAATCTGTAGGAGACAGATCCCTTTTTATCCTTTGTGGGATCGGGATACGTGATCTCCATTACTCTTTCACCTGACGCACTCTGAGAGAAGCAGGTTATTGGCTTTTGCTTCTTAGCCCCTTTTGTTGAGATGACGGAGAAGTCCATAGGTGCAATGGGGAATTTCCTCTTATGCTGGCTCAAGTGTTGGGAGATCCATGCTAGACTTAAGGGAGTGGGACTAGCAGGAGAAGAGGGAATGGCGGCAGAAGAAGGGGTAACTACAATGAACTTGGGGAAATGGGAAGAGACGCTTGGTGGTGGCATTGATAAAGAAGCCGAATCTCCAACGCTTACAGGGGTAGGAGTCACTGTAGGAGAGGAAACCATGGGGGCGAAAGGGATCTGAGAGATGATGGAAGAAATACTGGGGGACAGATCCGCGAGGGAAGAGAAGATGGAGGAAGAGGAAGGGGGAACAGTAGAAGATGGGGGAGAAGACACAACCAAAGGAATGGTTGCTTGAGTGATGTGAGGAGGGGAAGGAGGAGCGGGAGATGGGACAGAAGGAACTTCAGTGGTTGTTGCAGTGGCAACATCCTGAGTGGATGTGCCCGTTGGAACACTTACCACCTGCTCTTTCTCTGGAGATACCAGGGTTACAACCTGTTCCTGGGTGGTGGAAGGAGGACTCTTGAGAGCTTGCTCTTGAGTAGCACTTGATTCCCCTTCCTTGTCTTTCCCTTTTACCCTTTGGAAAATGCTTTGGCCTGGCAGGTGCATTACCTAAGGGAGACATGGTGAAGTCTACCCCAAGGTAGATGAGACCATTAAACTTGCACCAATATTCTGTGCGCTGCAAAGTGCCCTTGACCCTTTCCTCAATAGTTTGAGGTGCCTTTGCTCTATCAATCTCAGAAAATGGCCAGTTGTCCCCGTCCGTATCTAGATAGACCTGATCAACTTCTTGATCAATCATTTGGAAACCTTTCGGGACAATGGCCACACCATATTGGATAATTTCTGCTAGGGCCAGGCGGGAGTGATCTTTTCTCCTGAGCTCGACCTCATGATACAGGTCGATGTAGATATCCTCGATCTGTGGGACGTGGATCGGATCGAGCTTTTCCTTTGGGAGGTAATTGCATGGATCAAAGGTCGGCCTCACCGGGAAATTGTGCTTCAAGTTGAGCAGCTCTAGTTCTGCAAACATTTCCCAGGCCTTGGTGTGAGAAGTGCAAGTGTACCTGCCCACTGTGAGGGGGAATGGAGTTCCACCCTTCTTTCTTTTTAGGCACTTCTCGTGATATGTGATGAGCTGTCTAGATAGCTCCAATAGGATCAACTTAGGCCCTGCATATCTATGTAACTTGGTGGGCTCCCCCAAGAATTTGGCAGCTCTAAGATAAGTGAAAGTGGGGAATTGTGCTAAATAATGCACTCCCCACTTCTCTGTTGTAGTTACTATGCTCTTGGTCATCTGACCATGAGTCATATTGGGCCTCAATAGGTAGATGATGCCATAGAAGAAGGCATCGTTGATCTTACTGAACTAAGGAATGTTATTTTCCAGTCTCAACTCTAGATAATATTCATATATTTTCACTTGGGGCCATACCCCACATCGGCTCAGTGCTCAAATAATCTCTTTCTGAGGGTAGACAACGTAGACCATGTAGGAGTTCATGTAGAATCTCCCCGTTGATTGAGAGTTGCTGGAGTTACTCAGAGATGGTGTTGCTGATGATTTCTTCCCATTCAAAATGTTGATCTAGATCATTTTTTCTCATTGTCTCCAGGTATTTGAGCATCCATTTGTGGAAGTAATGGGCATCAGGAAGCCCAAACACCCTACTCAGGAAGGTAATGGTTTCGCTCAGCTCCTCTGAAAAGTTGCACTGCAATGAATAACCTGCGTCCACCTGGTTATTACCTTCTTATTTTTTAGATATAACTTCATTCATGAGCTGCATACATTTGTCCTCATTCTCATCCCATGCCTTTTATGCAGTCTTCTTGGCTTATAGCCACAAAATGCCGGTGGTGGGGGATACCCAGCATGATTTCAAAGTTTCGGGTAGTGAGGTTGATTATAACCTCACCCTTCTCATTCTCGACACACCTTGTGTCTTTATTATAGCAGCGGGCCACCACCATCATGAATTCATTATTTACTGTGCTTACGGGAATTCCCCTAGCAAAGTGTAGACCACTACCAACCAATTTGTCCATCCACGGACTACCTTTGACCTTCTTGGTTCTGGCCCAAAAAGCTTCCATGTCAGATGTGGCCAAGTTCAGCATCCCTGATGTCTAAGTCACACTCTGCATGGGACTCGAGCATCTGACCCTTTGATACTTATACTTCATTTCTTCCTCTGTGAGTTTGGCCTTACCCTTAGACTTGGTCGGCAACTCTTACTTGAATGAAGACCATATGTGATTCCATGTTCAGTTAGATTATCCGTTACTTTATCCAGGAATATATAGAAGCTGGAAGAAATGATGTGGGGTCCACTAATGAATGTGATGTAAAGCGACACGCAGGACAAGATAGGAGCATTGACAAAAGGATGCAGAGAATATTATGGTGTTGCGTGGCACCAGAATTTTTACATGTTTTTCAATCATGAAAATGACAGGTCGGATGCTGCCTATTTATAGCAAAAGGTGTAATAAATGTGCCACCAACTTTTTCAAAGGGCCAAAGGAAAACACAAAAACTTTAGATAATGCCAACATGAAAATATTTACAAAAGCCCTTTGGCGCAGTTATGGTTTGGGGGGAGCCTCTTAGTCAGCATGAAAAAACCATACAACAATTGAAGAGCAATGCCTTGGCACAATGGAAGGAAAGATGCCGTTGACAGGTGCAGTGGGGTCAGATGCGCAAGCAAAAGGCGTAATTTTTCAGTGTCAACAGGGTGGCGCATGCGCCTCGGCGCAGGTTAGAAGGGCGCAACATGGGGAGGCACAACAACATTTTAATGTCAACACTCCAAAGGATGTGCCAAAGGAATAGAAGGGGGCACAAATTCATTTGATGTTGCATGAACAAAATCTACGCCCAGCCAAAAAAGGACAAAAATGACTAAGTTCAAAAAACTAGATTTTCCAGAAAGGGATATTATGCCATTCCAAACACTGAGGGACCTTGGTGGGGACCCAAAACAAAATTTTGGTATGGTTACCTGTAAAATTTCCCTTGTCAATTTTACAGGATAACAGCTGGCTCTTTCTGGGGACTATCTTTGAGTGAAACTCAAAAGGTAGAGAATCCTAGATCAACATGTGCCTATCCATTGGATTACAGAGTTAAAAAAAAGGGCGATGACAAAAAGGAAAACACACAACCAACAAAATCAAACACACAACGAAAACAAACACACAACATAAAGTAAACTGTACAAAGAAGAGAGCAAGCTCTACTTCCTGAATATTTTACGATGTTGCTTGCTATAGGGAAGCAAGAGTTCAATCCCATCTAGATACGAGAGATAGAAGCTATTCTCTCCATTGAGCTGTTTGATTTTGAAAGGTCCTCTCCATAGAGAATAAAACTTTCCGTGCATGCCCTTGGGCTCTCTTTGCTTGTCCCATAAAAGGACGAAATCTCCCACCTAAAAATATCTCTGCTTGGCCTTCTTATCGAATAGTCTCTTGACTTGATTTTGATGTTCGGTGATCCTTTCAACCACTTTTACCCTCTTTTCTTCAAGCTCGGTTAGATACATGACCCTCTTTTCAAGAGAATTCTAGAAATTCTCATCTTCGATCGCTCATGCCAAGCGCAGAGTAGGAAGTTCCAGCAGAAATGGAAAGCTCAATGTCGATTCCATATAATACTTGAAAAGGTGACATACTGAGGGACCTCTTTGGAGTAATATGGTCTACCCACAAAGCATCATACAATGACTTGTGCCATGACCACTGATTCTCATCAACTAGCTTCCGTATGATGGTCACTAAGTTCTTATTGCTGGATTCTACCTGACCATTTCCCTGGGGGTAATAATCCAGGCATGGGCCAAGGTTATCCCATATTCATAGCAAAAACTAATTGACTTCCCATGAGGAGAAGTTGGAAGCATTATCAGCAACGATCTTGTGTGGAACACCAAACCTTACAATGATACTTTCTTTGATGAAGTTGACAAACAATTTCAGAGGTGGCATTCTTAACCGGTATGGCCTCCACCCATTTGGTGAAGTAATCTGTTGTTGTTAGGACATAACTATGTCTGGCACTTGATTGGGGATGTAGTGCTCGATAAAGTCAATTCCCCATTGCCTGAATGGTTCATCAATAATGATGGGCCTGAGGGGAAAAGCAGCCAATTTTGGTTTGCCAACAAATTATTGGCAGAGCTCACATTTTGCTACCCAGGTGGCTGTATCCTGAAATAGCATTGGCCAATAGTACCTGGCCCAGATGATCTTGTGTGTTGTCACAGATGAGGAAAAGTGACTGCTGCAGGCTGAGTCATGAAAACTTTCTAGCAATTTTACCTGTTGTGGCTTGTCAACACATCGCAAGAAGATGCCATCAATCCCACACTTGTATAAACCGTCATCCCAGATGACATACCTGGCTGCCCTGAGCTTTACAGTACGCTTCTCCTTTGAAGTTAGATGAGCTGGACACTCACCATAAGTGAGAAAGAAAGTGATATCAGAATACCATTCATCACTAGTTGCAATGAATAGAACCATAGGCAAAGAATCAACTTTCTCCAGCTGGCCTTGCATTCCATCGATGCAATCATCTTTTTCTTTAGGGACCTCTGAATCTTTGTTTTCAGCCATAAGCTGACATAGGCCCTTGCCTCTTACCAGCTTGGTTGGTTTTATGTCTAGATCATACTCTTGGACCTTTGCAATCCAATTCCCTCATAAGCTTCCTAACTCCTGTTGAGTTAGGATTGACTTGACTGCCATGTCAGGAACCAACACCACCGTATGAGAGTTTAAGATGTAGTACCAGGAAATTCTTGACTGCTTTGACAATGACGAAGGCATGTTTTTCCAATTGAAACATCTTCAATTCATTAGGCTTGAGTGGAGAACTCATGAACGTGATTGGAGATTCAACATCCTCAGAGTTCTTTTGCATTAAGATGGCTGATATAGTATGCTCAGATGCATAACTGTACATGATAAAATCTTTGGAGAAGTCGGGACATACCAGAACTGGTGCATGAGCAACAGAGGCTTTTATATCCTCAAATGAAATCTTTCCTTTTTCACTCCACCGGAAATTTTGCGACCCTTTCATCATATTTGATATGTGGTGAGTCTTTTCAGCAAAGTCGGGAACAAAGCGCCTGAGAAAATTCACTTTTCTGAAGGAGCGAACATCGGTCTTGCTTGTGGGTAAAGTAAGGCTCTGAATAGCCTTAACCCTTTCGACATCTATCTTTGTCCCTTCCTTTCTTACAATGTGTCCTAACAAATTTCATTTAGTGACCCCAAAAATAGAATTTTTTAGATTTAGGGAGATCCCTGTGTTCTCGGCATCTAATCATTACTTGCTCAAAATGATCACAATGATCACTTCACTGTTTGGAGAACACAAGTTAAGTCATCTAGATAAACCATGATAACCTTTCCCATCATACCTTTGAATGTGAAAGTCCATTGCTCGCTAAAGGTGGCACTAGCATGTTGGTCAAGCCAAAAGGCATCCTGCTATAAGTGAATGTGCCCCAGGGAGTAGTGAATGCTGTTTTGAATTGATCTTCAGGTGAGACTTCAATTTGATTGTAGCCCGAAAAACCATCAAGCATGGACAACATTTCTAAACCATTTACCACCTACAGAACCTAATCCATTATGGGTAGTGGGTAGTTATCCTTCAAGGATGCTTGATTCAGGTTGCGGAAGTCTACACATATGCGTATCTCGCCATTCTTCTTTCACACTGGCACAATGTTTGCTACCCAAGTACTGTGGTGGATAGGAAAAATGATCCTTGCATCCAACATCTTCTGTATTTCAGCCTAGATGGTACCTGAGATCTTGGGATTGTAGTGCCTCTGTTTCTGGTGAAAAGGTTTGACCTCCTCTTTTAACGAGATGTCATGTTGAATGTCCTTCAACTTGAAATCCTTTGGCTTGAAAGACTTTAGATCGGCATAAGACCATGCCAATACATCCATATATCTATTCAGAAATTTGACGAACTTATACTTTTCTTTGGGTGTGCAACACTTCTCAATATTCACAAGCTGCAGGCATTCCATAGTACCCTATATTAACCATTCGGTCTCTGGAGAGGAGTTAGGGTCATCTTGCCACTTCTTCTTGACAAAATGATCATGTTTGTCAAACAATCATTCCAAAGAGACTAAACCTTTTGGGATTTTATTTCCTTTGAGCTGACATATGCCATCACCCTCTTTTGATTCATTTTCTTGACTAGTGACAGATTCACGGCATGCAAAAGTAGATCCTTCAAAATGAAGCTCACTGAAATTTTCTGCCTTCTCTAGAAAGGAAATAAGTTGATTGTCATCGTTGAATACCTGCCAGTGCTGAGAATTGTCTGGCACGCTTGGGCGGAAGACTACCTCAATAGTATATGTGTCTATTTTCAACCCTGGGTGAGGGAGCATGAGAGATGCTGAGACAGCCAGTGAATCGGCCATGTCATTCTGAGCTCTTGGAACGGATTTTATTGAGAAGGCATCAAATTCCTCAATGTTGTCCCATACTGCATTGCGGTAATGCCTGAGCCTTTCATTCTTTACTTGGTATATTCTTTTTACTTGATTCACGACTAGCTCGGCATCACCTTGTACTTTTAGGTTCTTGATTCCCCTTTCTTTTGCAGCTTGCATGCCAAGTAGCAAAGATTCATATTCAGCAGTATTATTCGTGTTGAAAAACTACAACTTGAAAGAGAGAGGAAAAATCTCCTCCTCAGGAGATATTAGCACAGCTCCAGCACCGCATCCGCTAGTTGCACAACTGCCATCAAACTGTAGCATCCATATCTTGTTAAGGTCCTCCTCTTGGACGAGAACGTCCATCTTCTCAGGCTCAGTAGATAAGAAGTAGTTCCCCATCCCTGATGATTCGAAGAGAATTTGGGCTTTGGGGTCGTCAAAATTGGTGACCAAGTACTTCTTTTGCGATTCAGGCTCCAATGTCTGCATTACACCCTTGACGGGGATCCTGGCTTTGGACCAGTCCATATAAATCTCTCCACCAACTTCTTTGCAAAAGCTCCTTCCTAGTAGAATTCCATATGCTGCAGGGATATCAACAATGAGGATGGTCATCTTTACTCTTTTTTCTGGGAATGCCACAAAGGTGAACTGTGCGTCTTTGATTTGACCAATCAATGGAACCTATTTGGTTTCCATGGAGTAACATCTGCCGAAAGGCTTGGTAAGAGTGAGGCCCAAAGCATGGGTGACCTTTGCCAGCATGACATTATCGGAAGCCCCAGAATCAATTATGCAATTGCTTAGCTTGTGACCATTGATTAGGAGGGAAAGATAAAAAGGTTCAATTTTTCCTGACACAGAAGTCGAGGCCACATTTATGTGAGATGCAGGAGGAGTGGAAAGGATTCCTTTTGGGGAGGCATGGGAAGTTATGGTAGCTTGGCTTTGGATATATTCAGTCAATCTTACAAGCTGCTTAGGGTTTGACTGGAGATATTCAGCCTCAGACATTTGAATCTTGGTCTTTTTAGCATGATCGATTATGTCGAATGCGACCAAGGGTTACATTGATAAAGGAATGAGTCCCTCACTTCGCTGAGTGGTAGGGTAGGATTACTGGTCTTTGTGGGAATAGGAGGAGGCTAATTTGGAGGAGAGGTGGGGGGAAAATATTTGTGTGTAAAATACTTAATAGGAGGTTGATCAGGAAGAGGATTACCTCTTTTAGCAATGGTTGGAGGCGTGTTTGACATGGCCTTCTCTTTTTGTATCCTGGCAGCAACTTCTGATTCTTTTCCTTGAGAGCGGGTGAAAACAGCATATGATTGCCCACTTGCATACCCTTGGGTTCCCTCTTCTTCATCAGATTCCTCATCTTCAAATTCCATATACCCGATTGTAGAGTCGTCAGTCGGTTCACTGACATCTTGATCATCTTCACCTTGGGATGAAGGTTCTTCATAATTTTTCTCCTCTTCTTCAATCTCAACCAGGGCATTGAGTGGAGGAGCCTCAAGTGCAAACCGCAGGAGTAGTTGTAGGTAAATGCAGCCTTTGTGGGGCATTTTTGGAAGTGAAATTTCTCCGCGGGATATCCCGGTATGAAGTGCTATGGGAATCTTGAGCTAACTACTTCTTTAACACGAGCAATTCGTTCACCATCTTCTAGAATACCAGATCTAATGAAGTGGCTTGAGAAGGAGTTGAAACTTTGGGCTTGAACGGCTCTCATTTTAATTCGCTAGATATAAGCAGGTTGTCTTCTATTTGAATGGAAGCAGCTTGAGCAAGAACTAGGGTGGTAATTTGTTCTTATAAGAGTAAGAAACTTACTCTTGAGCTCATGGCGTTCATAAAGAAACACTTTTGATTCTCTGGCGTTGGTAGCATGGCAGGTGGCACACAGTTAATGAGTGAATTGAAATGAGTGATAAAATCGTGCATGGTTTCATTGACCTCCTTCTTTAGGTGAGTGATCTTGGACAGTAACACAAATGCGTCTTCTGAAGGCTTATATCTTTCTTCAAATGTAGTTCGTAATGTGGCCCAACTAGTGATAGATCCGGCCGGAAAATGTTGAAACCATTCTGCTGCGGGTCCTTGCAAGGTCTCTAGAAAGAGGCATACTGACACATCTTCATGGGTCACATCCAGGATGTTGCATGACATGATGAATGTAGATATATGCGAATCAGTGCTTTGGTTTCCACTCCCATCAAATTTAGGGAAATTCTTTCAGTTTCCATGAGGGAGTGCGTGAACAGGATGTGGCAAAGTAAGAGGGCCCATAGCATTTCCCCATGGTACTGCCATTTGAAAAACTAGAAAAAGGATGCGAGCCAGAAGCACGGTTCCGCTGAGTAACAAAGCATTGCAAAAGGGATGTGGATGCTCCTTGCGAAAAATGGCTCCTTCATGGAGGCGAGACACTTCTAGTTGACCAACCAGTTGAACTCAGTGATGAGAAGCACACTGGTGTAATAATGAAGTTGTGCCTTTGAAGCAGATCAAAAATAGGATCGACTTCCCCACTAGCTCTCCTACTACAAGTAAATGGTTCACCTACCAGTGTATCTTTCAGATCTGTAATGTTTTTAGAGCAGATTTAAAAACTCTTTTTGGTTGTACTTGCTGATTTTTTGATTTTTCTGACAAAAATCAGCAGCATGTACTTTTCTAAATATTTAATTTTATCCCTCTTTTGAAAACCAATTGTGGTTTAATGAAAAAGATCAACGAGGATAAAATGATGGTTAAACTTAGCAAGCTGATTTTTGGATCTTAGAGTTGAATTTTTGCAAGGATTTGAAACTTTTTGTAAAACTATCAAAATATCATATCTACAGAAAAATACAGGTTTTTGTAAAAACTCAATGAACTAAAGATCTCTAACTAGTCCAGATCTATGGATCTCTAAAGAAATTTTCAGTTTGGATCACTTTTGCAAAAATTTCAATTAGATTTTAAGCAAAAAGCTAAGATTTGCAAACAAGTAGTGATTTTTGTAGTTTTATCAATTTTCTTAGTTACTTTAGCAACTTTAACAATTGTTAATGTCTTTTAACTGACAAAACACTCACATAGATCTGTTCTTTCCCCAGTAGATTCACTAAAAAATTGTTGGTCTGAAAATCTGTCGAGAGGGCAGATCTATGGATAGATGAGCCAATAGTGTGTAGGGCATGGCCCCTCTTTGAGACAGCAAAGCGAAATTGGTTTATTGCTATTCTACCAGCAGGAATATGTGCATAAGTTCCTACAGTATTCTACCTTCAAGGGTTTGGGATCTCATCCCAGTTGGGGTATTTCTGACTGTGAAAAGAAAGGGAATGAAGCAAGGAGAGGAGATAGGATAGATATGAAGGGAGAAAAGAAATGAATTCCAAAGCAGAAAGGTAAGAGGGTATATGTTTTGGGCTGGTAGTAAACAGAGCCGAACCTACTTGCATAGATGAAAAAAGCAATACTGATGAGACAAATGACAAAAAAATAGAGATAGATCTAACAGAATAAACACACAGATCTGACATAAGAAAGGTCAGATGCACATAACACATGTATTCAACACAAAGTCTTAATATTTGTATTAATGTTTTCTTCTGTTACAAAAAGTACAAAAGCCTTTTCTTCTCACTTCTATTTTTCATCTAAAAAATGTCCACCACCTGAATACAACAAATATTCAAGTATATATAGAAGGAGAAGGGAGAGAAGGAAAAAAGAAACCAACAACTAATTACAAAGTATTTACAAAAATATCTAAAAGTCAACTATTGACTTTGGGGCAACTTGGTGGATAACAACATCCCATGGTGCAACATGGATGATGTCATTGTTTACATCAACATACTTCTAAATATTACAAAAATGGAAAGAAATCCAAGAGGAGGAAGGCTATTCGTCGTCATCCCATACAGCTAGAAGGGAGTATCCTGCTTCTGCTCAGGAGAGGAAATGTGGAATTGAGCCCGATACTCCATGAATTTGCTAATCATCGGTTGGAGTTGATCCTGGGTAGGACCCTTGGTGTGATCGCCGATGACTTCACAAGTCTCCCGTTCATCTCTAAGTTTTCTGGGAGTTTGAAGTATTCATTATCCTACCTCCATCAGGTATCCCACAAAATCATGGGCAAGCTAGAAGGTTGTTGATAGATTCAACGTCAAACGTAGCTTCTGACCCTAACCCTTGCAAGACGATCTCTTTGAAGAGCCAAATGGTTTCATTTTCCTTCCTCAAGGTGTATGATGGAGTGAGAAAGCTTGGAGACATCCTTAGGATGATCTATTCCATTTGGTGTGGTGCATCCAAGGCTTCCTCCTTAACTTTTTCAATCTTCTCCAAGACAAACTCCATTTGATCGACCCAATAATCCAAAGCAGCAAGGACTTTTATTGGGTGCCTGCGGGTGATCAAAGACTCTAAATTTCACTAAGTCATTGACTGAGCAATCAAGCATCCTTTGGAAAGTCTCATGTTGTAACCTAGCATGGTCCAACTCTTCAGAGATAGGTCTTGCAATCGCCTGGAGTTCCTTGTTAGCCTGACCAATATTCTGATATAGCTCAGTGAACTTCACGATTATTTCCTCACTATCTTTAAGGATTTGGTCTCTCTAGGCGGATACTGCCATGCCTTGTTCACCAATCTTGGTGTATTTGTTTATCTTTTCCTGACTAAGGGCCTCAGGAGTTTCAATGGTAGTTGTAGGAGGTGCACTACCCATTTTTTGCAGGGCTTGGAGAAGATGTTTATTTTGCTCTTTCAGCATGCTCTTCTCTTCCTTTGCTTCCTGAAGCTTCTTGCAAAGGGCATCCGCTGCAGATAGGGCCTCTCCTTTTAAGATCTTGGAGGATGTTCCCATTGTGACCTATGTCACTATGTAATATGTAGGAGACAGATCCTTTGTATCCTTTGTGGAATCAGGATACGCGATCTCCATTACTCTTTCACCTGAGGCACTCTGAGAGAAGTGGGTTATTGGCTTTTGCTTCTTAGCTCCTTTTGTTGGGAATGATGGAGAAGTCCATAGGTGTAATGGGGACTTTCCTCTTGTGCTGGCTCAGGTGCTTGGGATATCCATGCTAGACTTAAGGGAGTGGGACCAAAGGGAGAAGAGGGAATAGTGGCAGAAGAAGGGGCAACTACAGTGAACTTGAGGAAATGGGCAGAGACGTTTGGTGGCAGCATTGATAAAGAAGTCGAATCTCCAACGCTCACAGGGGTAGGAGTCACTGTAGGAGAGGAAACCATGGGGGTGGAAGGGATCTAAGAGATGAGGGAAGAAATACTGAGGGGACAACTCTGTAAGGGAAGAGAAGATGGAGGAAGAGGAAGGGGGAATAGTAGAAGATGGGGGAGAAGACACAACCAAAGGAGTGGTTGCTTGAGTGACATGTGGAGAGGAAGGAGGAATGGGAGATGGGATGGAGGGAACTTTAGCAGTTACAGCAGTGGCAACATCTTGAGTGGATGTGCCTGTTGGAACACTTACCACCTGCTCTTTCTCTAGAGATACCAGGGTTACAACCTGTTCCTAGGCGGTGGAAGGAGGACTCTCGAGAGCTTGCTCTTGAGTAGCGCTTGATTCCCCTTCCTTGTCTTTCCCTTTGCCCTTTGGAAAATGCTTTGGCCTGGTAGGTGCATTACCTAAGGGAGACATGGTGAAGTCTAACCCAAGGTAGATGAGACCATTAAACCTGCACCAATATTCTATGTACACTGCAAGTGTTGTTTACCCTTTCCTCAATAGTCTGAGGTGCCTTTATCTCTATCTATCTCTGGCAAATGGCCAATTATCCCCGTTCGTATCTATATAGACTTGATCAACTTCTTGATCAATCATTTGGAAATATTTCGGGATAATGGCCACACCATATTAGATGATCTCTACTAGGGCCAGCTGAGAGTGATCCTTTCTCCTGAGCTCAACCTCTTGATATAGATCGATGTAGATATCCTCGATCTATGGGACGTGGATCGGATCGAGCTTTGCCTTTGGGAGGTAGTTTCGTGGATCAAAGGTCAGCCTTGTTGAGAAATTGTGCTTTAGGTTGAGTAGCTCTAGTTCTGTAAACATTTCCCAGGGCCTTTGGTGTGAGAAGTGCAAGTGTACCTGCCCACTATGAGGGGGAATGGAGTTCCACCCTTCTTTCATTTCAAGCACTTCTCATGATAGGTAATGAGCTGTCTGGACAGATCCAATAGGATCAACTTAGGGCCTGTATATCTTGGCAACTTGGTGGGCTCCCCCAAGAAGTTGGAGGCTCTAAAGATAAGTGAAAGTGGGGAATTGTATAAATAACACCCCCCACTTTCTCTGTTGTAGTTACTATGCTCTTGGTCATCTGACCATGAGTCATATTGGGCCTTAACAAGGTAGATGATGTCGTAGAAGAAGGCATCATTGATCTTACTGAACTGTGGGATGCTATGTTTTCCAGTCTCAACTCTGGATAATATTCGTATATTTTCACTTGGGGCCATACCCCGCATCATCTTAGTGCCGGATAATCTCTCTCAGAGGTAGAAACGTAGACCATGTAGGAGTTCATGTAGAATCTCCCCATTGTTGAGAGTTGTTGGAGTTGCTCAGAGATGGTGCTGCTGATGATTTCTGCCCATTCAAAACGTTGATCTGGGATGTTTTTCTCATTGTCTCTAGGTATCTGAGCATCCATTTGTGGAAGTAATGGGCATCAGGAAGCCCAAACACCCCTTCTTAGGAAGGTAATGGTGTCGCTCAGCTCCTCCAAAAATTCATTGCGATGAATAACCTGGGCCACCTAGTTATTACCTTCTTATTTTTTAGGTATACTTCGTTCATGAGCTACATACAATTGTCTTCATTCTCATCCCATGCCTTTATGCAGTCTTCTTGGGTTATAGCCACAAAATTCCGGTGGTGGGGGATACCCAACATGATTTCAAAGTGTCAGGAAGTGAGGTTGATTATAACCTCACCCTTCTCATTCTCGACACACCTTGTGTCTTTATTATATCAGCAGGTCACCACCATCATCAATTCATTATTCCACTGCGCTTACGGGAATTCCCCCAGCGAAGTGTAGACCACTACCAACCAATTTGTCCATCCATGGACTGCCTGTGACCCTCCTGGTTCTAGCCCAAAAATATTCCATATCGATGTGGCCAAGTTTAGCATCCCTGATGTCTAAGTCACACTCTGCATGGGACTCGGGCATCCGGACCCTTTGATACTTATACTTTATTTCTTCCTCTGTGAGTTTGGCCTTACCCTTAGACTTGGTCGGCCTCTTACTTGATGAAGACATATGCGATTCCGAGTTCAGCTGATTATCGGGAATATATAGACTGGAAGAAATGATGTGGGGTCCACGAATGCGACATAAAGTGACACGAGGACGACAGGAGTGCTGATAGGTGCAGAGAAAAAGTTTTTTACGTGTTTTTCAATTGTGAAAATGACAGGTCGGATGCACCTATTTATAGAAAAAGGCGTAATAAATGCACCACCAACCTTTTTCAAAGGGCGCACAAAAAGGAATGCCAACATGAAAATACTTGCACCCTTTAGTGCAGTTATGCGTCTAACAACATGAAACTACTTACGTCTTTGGCGCACCATTCAGGGGCGCAACATTTTTAGTGTCGACAAGGGGGATGCATGCGCCTCGGCATAGGTTAGAAGGGCACAACATGGGTAGGCGCAACAATTTTAATGTCAACACTCCAAAGGATGCGCTAAAGGAATAGAAGGGGCGCAAATTCATTTGGTGTTGTATGAACAAAATCTACGCCTAGCCAAAAAATGACTGAAATGACTAAGTTCGAAAAACCAGATTCTCCAGAAAGGGATTTTATGCCATTCCAAATGCTAAGGGACCTTAGCGGGGACCCAAAATAAAATTTTGGTACGGTTACCTACAAAATTAGCCTTGTCAATTTTACAAGATAATAGACTGCCACTGATTATTTCACCAAGTGGGTAGAAGCCATTCCAGTAAAAAGTACTACTTCTGAAGTAGTATGCAACTTCATCAAGGAGCATAACTTAATAAGGTTTGGAATACCAAACAAGATCGTCACTGATAATGCTTCCAATTTTTCCTCTACTGAGATGATGGATTTCTGCTATAGATATGGCATTTCCCTTGCACAATCTTCATATTACTATCCCCAAGGGAATGGGAAAGCAAAATCAACTAACAAGAACCATTGTTCGAAAGCTTGTTAATGACTCTTAAAGGAATTGGCATAAGAAACTATATGATGCTTTATGGGCAGATAGGATTACACCTAAAAGAGCCATTGGAATGTCTCCTTTTCAAGTGGTATATGGAGTTGAAGCTCAGCTGCCAGTGACATTGGAACTGCCAGCCTTACATTTGATGAAGGTCGTTAAGGATGCCAGCTTTACCAATTCATTAGATAAAAGAATTATGTACCTCCAAAAGTTGAATGAAGACAGATTGCAAGAGGTTGACAGAATATCAGCTCATCAACTCAAGGTAAAAGCTTTGTTTGACAAAAAGGCTAAACACAGAACTTTTCAAGTGGGAGACAGTGTTCTTCTTTGGGACAAAAGGCATGAACCTCGAGGCAACCATGGTAAATTTGATTCCCTTTGGCTTGGTCCTTTTAAAATTAGACATTTTTCTAGTGAGAACTCTTTTTACCTGGATTACATGGATGGTTCTCCTCTCCCACTTCCTTATAGTGGGCAATTTTTGAAGTTGTTCAAAACCTAGGAGTTTTGGTGGTCCCTCTATACATTTTGTATAGTGTTTTGCTTTCCTCACTTTTTTTTGGTTGGTTTCCTTTTTGCGTTCTCTTATGTGTTAGTATTGCTTCTTTTTTACTCCATTGCCTATTGGCTAAGACACTGATTCTATCTGATTCTCCAAAATTCTCTAAGGTTCTTGATTTTTCCTCTTTCCTCTGCCAAATCATCCCCAAAAGGAGCCAGTTGTTGTCCTCTCAATTTTCCCCACCCTTTTGAATCTAATTTCGTGAAAATTGGAGCCCTGTCATAGAAGAAATTCATGTTTTAAACTCCTCAGATGCTCGTTTTCATTTCCCACAGCATTTTTAATCAAAATTCCTCAGTTTGTTGTCATTAAAATGTTTTACCTATTTTCAATGGATGGGAAATGATTTTAGTTCTTTTATGTGTTTGGAATGCGTTTTGCAGAAAAAGAAATTCTTCATCGGGAGAAAAATGGTGTTTTCCCGTTTCCTGCAACTTCCTACATTCTTTGCCCCATCAAATTATTGCTCAGAAAGGTGAAGCTACGCATTTGTTTCCCATTGGAAGCGTCCGGATGGGTTCCTTTTTGAACTTAACACTTTTGGTGATTTTGGAACAAATGTCAGATTTGCCCCGCATCCCCGCCGGTCCCTAATTGGCTAGAGAAGTTTTGGCGAAAGTTCGAGGCGACGGATCCATTTTATTCTCTAAGGCATTATGGCGAAAGGGCGAAAAGTTCTAAAAGGCTCGTGGCCCTGCTCATGTGAAGGGAAAAATTCTAAGTTAAGGCCCACAGTCAATCAGGAAGGGACATGTGGCCTATGTTGAAAATTCAACGACAGAGGCATGGACTTTTGGGGGAAAGGTCGGAATTTTTCCCCTTTCCAAAAATAGATAAAGTATAAAACTGAAGCACATCCCTGCAACCAATCAGGTGATGCCATGTGTTGAAGGATGAAAATGGAGTTTATCGGGCATACACGATAAAAAGGTAGAAAACTTACCAATAAGCACTTGAGTGCTATGAAAGTGTTAAAAGGTGGAAATGGTAGGACCCCATAAAGAAGAAAATCATGAGAAGCCCCCTGCTAAAATAATCATGCTCAAATTGACGAAATATTCACCTTTTTGAACCTCTAGTTTTCATGAGTGTGTTTGTTTCATGTCACTTTCCAAAAGAGGATCTGCAACAAACATTATTCCTTTCAGATATTCTTTTCTTGGGGACAAAGTATGGATGTATACGAATTTTTATAAATATATGGTTTTGGCCAGGGGAAAAGGGGATTCTGATTTTCTAGGAAGGTTGTAAATTTTGAAGGAATTTAATACATAAGTGCCTTCTTTTCTTATTTCTTTTGTTATATATATATATATATATATATATATATATATATATATATATATATATATATATATCCTTGCTCGATTCAATGGATAGTTTGTTTTGCATTCAATAGAAACTTTGTGTTCTGGTCTGTGTGAATCTTTAGAACTTTGTGTCTGCAGATTTGCGCTGGTGTTGAAATAATTGATCCTTTTCTATATTTTCTTGGTTCAATGTGAGTAGGGAGATACTCTACTATCTATATTTCCCAAAAGCATTGTTGTTTTCTTCCTTCTCCCATCCCTTTATTCTTCCATTCTTTCTAGTTGATAATCTTTTAAGTATGAAAACATTCCAGAATATTAGGGTCCAAACATTGAGAGTTATATATCTGTACATTTGTTTTTCATGCTTTCAATAAGGGAACCTCTCCCATTAAAGAGGAGGGATTTGTTGTCCCCTGACTGTGGTTTCTCATGCTTTCAATAAGGGAACCTCTCCCATTAAAGAGGAGGGATTTGTTGTCCCCTGACTGTGGTTTCAACCCATGTTCCATTCTGAAACCCAACACATCCGCAAATGTTAAAGTATATATTAAGTAATTTTGAACTTTGGTCCAATACAAAGTTTCCCTCTTTTTTTATTGACAAACATGGCATGCCCTTGGAAAAGGTTTCAATGTGGCATGTAATATTCTAACCCAATACCGCGATACAAGATTTTATTTCTCCCATATCTCTATGCATGTGTGTATATGCAATTCAGGACATTAATCACACTAAAATAATTGTCAAGCTTATGTAAAATATCCCAATTTGTAACCTCGATTGCAACATTTGGTGGATGTATTCCCGATCAAATAAATATTTATCAACTTCCCATCACATTGTAGCACTTCCTTTACATACATATATCAATGTATCTACACACATGTCTATATTTGTGATGTCTGTTTTAAACCTACATAAATATGGAATAAACTCCTTTGAACCACAATATTGTGATATTAACATTATCTAGTGCTCAACTCAAACCCAATTGATGGTATTAGCATCTAATCATCACTTAATAAGGACGCAATATATCCATGGTATTCTCCCCCCTCCCCCCCCCCCCCCCCCCCCCCCCCGCAAAAAATATTTGGTTCAATGTAATCCCCATTTTTTGTTTTCATTTAATAAATGTGTACAATTTTGCACTTCATGAGAGAACACAATGACATAGATTTGTATATATTTATTGCTTGATGTTACAAGTGGGTATGAGTTTTGAGAGGCCTCAAAATCTCTTCCCAATTGATAACCTCTTAATATTGTCTAAATATTCATTCTCTTTTAGGCCTCAACTTTGTATATACTCTACCAGTCAACCATGGCAAGGTGTGTTCTTTAGGTATAGAATATCACTTTTCTTTTACCTTATTCATCGAAATTAGATCACTTCATTATCCCACCTCTAGATGATTATTGATTGTGTTTATATACATCAATATGTCATGCCCATCTATTATATCCATGTCAAATAGTGTGTTTCATTCAAGTGATTTCAAAATCACCTTCTAGTACAACATCTCCTACTTCAAATTTTACGTTTTCCAAGCATCCAAAGTTTCCACTTTCCCAAAATATAAGGCTCAATTTAATTAGGCTATATTGCAACATTGGCTTACTAGCCTTCCAAACATGACCTTGGCATCATATTTGATTGTACTCCCAAAATCAAGGACTTTATCAAGAATTTATGGCCCCCTAATATAATGTCCATCTTGGTGTTGGCATGTCAAACGTTCCATATGTTAAAATACCACACTATGTTTTCAAAGCTCTCATTTCCACTTGTAGCAATTTCCATCAATGATTGTAGTAAATATGTAATATTAAGAAAAATATTTTAATTTTGTATCAAATTCAATAGGTATACTGAGCTTGCGCAGTTGCTTCTTGTAATATCTTCATGATCTTCCCATACACATGTGCCTCCATTTTTCCCACTTGGGATGCCCTACACTCCTTGGTTTTGATAGACCAGAGTAATATAATAGCCTCATTGATCAATGTTTTCTCCCTTTCTGCATCCAAATATTTGTTATCTTGCACTTGCCTAGTTTGAGGCTCTTTTGAAACCAAAAGTGCGGTTAATTGCTCCTTTTATTCCAACTGAGTTTTCGTGTGCTCATTTGAATTCGTCTTACTAGTTTCAAGAGAAATCATTGCTTTGGACTTAGGTTGTGCAATAAGAAATTCATATTGCAAACCTTTTAATCCTACCTCTATTTTTCCAATGTTCGGCATTCGTCTATATTATATCATCCAAATACTTGATGATATGTACAATTTACCTCTTTATTATAATTTGTGTAACAATTTCTAGCGATGCGTTTAGCTTTGCCATACATGTAACAAACAACTGGTTGTATTTGATTTCTTTATCCTTGCCTCCATGGTTGATATTTTCTTTGATAATTATAACCATCTTGTGAATTTTGTCCCCCTTAATCTTGTAATGATGGAGGAGCCCATCCTCCTTCATGTTGTGGTTTCCAATTTTCTTGTTGCCCCATCCTCGTAATCATGTGTGGAAAATTTTATTGGGGTTGAACTTGCATGAAAAACTTTTCTTGCGGTGGCATACTTCAGATCTTGCAACACGCAAAAGTTTTTTCATCTTATGAAAAAAAATATATAATGTGTTATAAGGTTATCGTATATGCCATTCCACCAAGTGACAATGAGATGTTTGGTGTCCTCATACCCTACAAATGTCACAATACTCATTCCAACTATCTTCATATGGGTTGGTTTCATCCATCCATCTTCAGACAATCGTTTCTACGGTGTCCCTCTTTCACACACTTGAAACACTGTACTTTTAAACTTATGATTTCTATTATTCAAGACCTCATCCACCCTTTTGAATATGGAATTGGTCTAGGCATTTGTAGAAGTTTCGAGTTAGTATTCTTTCTACATTCATTGTAGCACAACATTTGCTTTATTGAAAAATTGTGATTATGCACTAACAAACTATATTTGTGACCTTCTACAGACCAGTATAACCTTATACACTTCAGGCTCATCTGATTCATCACATCATAGAAGGAATTGTCATAATCCAACACAAATTTTCAAGGTATTTGTCCTATCTTTGTAATCTTGTACGCTTTCACTTTTATAGCAATATCCCATGGACTCAATATAGCACGTCTTGACAAAGTTCCTATTAGTTTACAAATTTCTTGTCATTATTTTGAAGACCCTTCAATTGTCATTTCATGTCGCAAGTTAAGAGATAATTATACATATCCATGGATCCATCTTATGGTTGTATTTGCACTTGAATCGCTCCAAAAGTCGTCCTTTATAGACTATTGCTTGAAAACATTTGAAGTTTCCAATCCTACCCAAATATTATATTTTTCCCTATCTAATTTTTCCGTGCCCCTATTCAAGGTATCAACCCACTTAAATCTTCATGATTACAATTCCAAAAGTTCTTTTGTACTTTTCCTACATAAGTTGTGATTTCTTATCAATTTTTAAAGGTGTCGAGGGTAAATCTGCCATGGTAATAGCTCAAGGACTCGTTAATTTTTGGTTGAACTCGTCACAATAATTATCAATCCATTTTTGTGCTCTATAAGTTAAAATATCCCCTCTTGTGTCCTAAAGATTTAACTTTCTACTAAAAACTATACCTACTCCTACTCACCTCATCTTATTGGATCACTTGGTCTTCTTCCTAGTTTGAAAAATCTCCCCCTTCCTTTGCGTTCTCCTTACCTGATTCTCTCGTCTTTGACACTTTCTCAGCACTCCCCAAGTATAATGCATTCATTTCAGGGTTTTGGTTCTGCGAACATTTACTTACCTCGTCTATAACCATGTTTTCAAATCCTCATCATGCCCGACAAAACTATTCTATCTTGGCTCAAATAGGTATCATGGTTATCTCAAATAACCAACAGGTTCACCAACCCAGCCATTTTTTCTAAAACGAACCCTCTAATACCTCAAACAAACAAATTATTTGCAAAATACAAAACCTATATTCACACAACAAACTCATATATGTACTCGTCAATAGTTTCCAGAATCCAACGGTCAATTGTTGAATCTACTCAATATCCAAAATCTTCAAAATTAAATGTTTGTGTTATGTCTCTATGAAACGATCATCTCTTTAAAGATGGAAACAATAGTGATCCAATCTTCATAACCATTTTGCTTGCTTCTCAGGGGGGTGGCACTAGAAAATTTCATAAAATAGCAACATATACATATGATTATTAACTACGTGGATCTGTAAGTTTCGCGTTTCTTCGGGAAACACATTTTTCTTCCCTGTTAACCATCTTTTCGCATGTCTTAAAATCAGAAAACCATTTCAACATGCATGTTTAGATATGGATTGTTGTACAACCACGGAACCATTGTTAACAAAATTCCTTGGCATTTCTTCCAAAGACTCTACAACATCAAAACCAGACTCATTCAGAAGTACGCAATAAATGAATCATTCAAAGAAAAAGCACAAGTCAATATTTTTAATTACTGTGAACACTTCTTGTATTGCATTGCATGGAAAAAAACTCAACATAATATTCACAAATCTATAGAAGCAATTGATAGCACAAAATATATTGTTGCATCACGATAATGATGTGTGTCAAGGCTCTGCTCAAAAGTAGAGATATTTTCCAAAAAGGTTGCAGATGGAACATAAGAGACAGAAAAAAAACCTCATTTTGGGATGATGTATGGATGCTTAACAACCCACTTACTTCCCTAAATCCTTTAGACTCACCTCAATCTTTAAAAAGACTGCAAGAATAAAACTGCTAAGAGTATTGAGAAGATAGTAACAGTGGTTAAAAAATGGAAAGAGCTATCCCTACGGACAGAGGTCCCTAGTGAATCTGAGGCACTAAAATTCCTCGATGATAAAATTAAAAAAAATCATCATTAGCAGCACTCCTATAGAGGATGAGATCATTTGGGTAGCCAAAAAGGACAACTATAGTGTCTGAATAGGATATTTATTGGGGCTTAAACTTGGAGAAGATCCAGTATTCACTACGATCCAATATTCTCATCCCAAAAATTAAACTTTTCTTTTTGTTAACTGCTCAAAACAAGATTCTCACTATTGATAACCTATCCAAAACAGGCTCCTGCATTCTGAATTGTGATGTTCTTTGTTTGAGGAAGGTTGAAACAATTCAATTCTTGATTGCTCCTTTACCATAAAGTTTTATCTTACAACATATCTCATTTTGTGGTGTCATGAATTTTCCTAGACTCTATGTTTGATTTGATTACCCAATGGTTTAACCCATGCTTCTCCTCCTCTCTTTGTTCCAATGTAAGAAAAATGGTTCTTCCCCGCTTATTTTGGGGTCTATTGCTAGAAAGAAATCATAAACTTTCTCAAGATTTGAAACTTAATTATTTTATCTCGTGCGACATGAATGTGGAGGCAATTAAGGAGAAATTTATTTCCTTCAAAAAGTTCATTTTGGTTTAACTACCCATCTTGGAACCCTCTATTGTGGCCACTTGGAGAGTGAGATCTACCCCTACCTCTTCAGGTAAGCCCCCCCAAAAACAGACAGAAGTCTGGTCAAGTGATCTAAACCCCACAGTTGGATCAAACTCAACTTTGATGGGTCGTCTAAAGGTAATCCAAGTAAGGTCTATAGAAGAATTTTCAAAGGATGTGTTGAGATTATGTTGCAGCGTATGTTGGCCCCATAGGGATCAAAACTAACCACTTTGTAGAGGTCAATGCAACATTTTAGGGCATCAAGATGGTGGCGGAGATAAACATTAAATTTCTTATCTTTGCAGGTGATTCGTTGAATATTATTAATTGTCTGAAAAGGAAGTCTGAGCCTAGCTAGACAATCAAAAACATGATAAAAAAGCATAGCACCTTATTCAGAGTTTTGAAAAAGTGGTTATATCATGTATTTGGTGAGGGCAACAAGACTGTTGACTGTTTTGACAGTGTTGGGGCTGCTTTAAACGAGATGGCCACTTGGGCCACAAACATAAGTCTCCCACCCCTATCAAATATTTTCTGAATGACCAAGTGCCAATTATTTCCAAAAGTTTTGGATTAAGAGGTTGGTAAAAGCTTTATATTTCACTATGGGCAAAGCTCAAAAGGAGTTTTATGGAACCTAGCTATCCATGCCTTTGGATTAAAAGATCCTTGATGAGTAGGGATAATAAAAGCAAGTGGCAAAGCCACGATAAGAACTGTGTAATCCCTTTCTCAACTCTTGATTTCAGAAAAGATGAGAAAGCACATCCTTTGGAATGTGTTTATAATTCAAAGGTGAAGATCAATTTGTTCATCCCAAAAAAATGGTGGTTAATTCTCCCATGTTCCTGTAGTTTGGCTACAAATAAAGGCAAAAGGTGAGGTTGGACAGAGTTCAACATGACACGATCGAGGGAGACTACATGAGGTTTATACTAGGTTCCAACAAGATTGTCAAAAGAAATATAAAGGTCTAGCAAGTTTTGGAAGAGAGGATATTTATCCTCATATATTGATAGAATTAAGGGCTTTACTCAAGCATGTCTACTCACTTCACCAGAGCATGGAACGATAGAGTGGTGAAGATGAGAGGTCTGACAATCGAGGCATTTAAGATCAACATCGCAAGAGTTCCTAGCATGTTTATGGAAGTTTTGAAGTTGTTTGAGGACAAGGGGAGGAGCAACAAGAAAAATAATGTCCTTCAGAGCACATGAAAGGATTCACGAATTGGAGGACGAGATCCTTGAAATATTGTTTCCTTCCCGTGAGATGAAGTCTACAAAGTCATACAATATGTAACGATGGAAGGGGGGTACAAAAATCTATATTCCTATCATTTCTCATTATTGAACCACTTTAAACACAATAGGCTACTTAGTATACCCTTATTTTTGCTAATGGCATTGGCGAACTCGGTGGTACCATCATTCGTCGAGCCCTTATTATATTACTGTCTTCATGCCCAGACATCCATACCCCAAAAGAAGCCATATTCTCTTCAATTGGATCTTGATATGGAAAAGGGGGTCAAGAGAGCTAAGGCAAGAGGTGGGTGATGAGTAAGTTTGTCTCTCCTAAAAGACTAAAGGGGAGGAAATGGCAACTCAAAAAAATCACAATAAAATTCCCTTCAAAACCAACCCAAGACGATGAGGTAACCTCTAAACCTAAACCCAAATACCATATCAATAAGTTTAAGGACTCATCAATGCTTGGAAAACAGTGAAATTTGGTGGATGAACAAGTTGTTAAGACTGTGAAGGGCAGAATTTCTGGGGCATTTTTTTCTAAGAAGGGATTTTGTTCTACCTTTGAATAGGGATGACACTATGACCAAATGCCAAAGGGAGGAGAACATGATTGTGGAGGGGCCAACAAATGAAAGGTTGGCAAATACAAAAAGAGAAATGTGCCTACAAAATAGTGTCCTCAAGAACCTTAGCATGAAGAAGGAAATTGGGCAGTTACATGCTCAAACGGAAAAAGAGAGAAATGCCAATAAAGAGTTAGGGTTGTAGAAAGACCAATGGCATGTATTGATGGATTTGTGCCAAGGAATTGAGCAAAATGGATTGTTAGATTTTTGGTCTTGAAGAGGGTATAAGTGTCGTTAAAGGTAAGTTGGAGCAAGTGGTTTCCTTCAACATGTCGACCATTCAAATGTGTAAACAATATTAAAGCCATGTAGGAGGATCTTAAGTCAAGGAAAGCCCCAGAATTGAAGAGTGGTAAAGTGATAGAACCATAGGAAAACAATTGAAGCAATAACCGTAGAAGAACCTCAAAGCAAGCCACCTAGAGCACTATCCTGATGATATCAAAACAAAACAGAAGGTTACTACTTGTTTAAACAACATAGCCATGCAATGACCCATTCCATGTTTTTTTGATGTTATATGACTCTTTGCTAACTTTTGGTTGACGATTATCAGACGATGACCCCCATTTACTTTGGGGCTTTTCTTTGTGTAGTATAGTAGTTTTTTAGTATTTGTGTGATCTTTGTCGAGATTATTTATGTAGTTTTATGGAAAGGAGAGGGAACCTTTGAAAACCCTTTTTTTTACCTAATAATTAAGAAAAAAAATTGTTTGAGGCTGCGCAGAAAATACAGTCTTTATGGATTGAGCTACAATAATATTTTACCAAGGTCCTAGTTGTTCAACTTCCTTAAACACTATCAATTCCCTAAACTTTCCCTATACAAACAATATTACTAAAATATTTAGATACATTCAAATTGGCAACCCTTCATCTTCTATTATTATATCCTCTCTTATAACCCAACTTAAAAAAATTTAACCTTTTATAACAAGGTAGACCTTTAAATTTTTCAAACCTTATAAATTATTATAGTTCTAGCAACTTTAGAATGTTTCCATGCTCTATAACGTATAATGCTTTAAGTTTACAATGTGACTACTTACATGAGACCTTTATGATAAGTTGTGTTGATTATAATTTGTTAAGTTACAAATAATGTGGTGTTTTTAGTTTTTCTCAATCTTATTCCGAGTTCCATACGATGTACTACCAAGTCAAACTTCACAACCAAATAAGTGTAGCAAGGCCTATAAAATAATGCTTTATTTTGTTTCCAATTCCAAACTTGTACCTTTTTTGTCATTTTCCAAACCATAACATATCTTGTTCTTTTTTCATTCTCTTACCTTGAGCACAAGTTTTCACTATATTTTGAATATTATAGCTGAATTCAAAATGTCTCAAACAAGCATCAAGAAGAGAATTTATTATTTTATCGTCAATATTGATCAAAATTGCACAAGTTACCCATCAAAACACAAATGCACTTTTTTGAGTTTTATAGTTCTTAGCTTGATGGTGACACTAAAAATCATGTGTGTGTGTGTGTATGTATATATATATATATTATTTTATTGTCAATATTGATCAAAATTTCACAAGTTACCCATCAAAACACAAATGCACTTTTTTGAGTTTTATAGTTCTTAGCTTGATGGTGACACTAAAAATCATATATATATATTTGAAAATTAGAGAGAACTAGTTGATTTTTTTCTAACTTGTCCAACAAATTTCTTATATAGAATCATATGTTCCATCATTATAATGGCTGTTCAAAACTACCCTTTGCTCTTAATTTCTTTCTTCCATAACATTGTGCTTCGAATGGCCAATTTTATTCTTTTAAAAAAAAACTTCATAAAACCATACATTCTCTATGAGGATTTGAACTCTTAAGCAATGAGTGTCTCAAGCAATGATACGTCAAAAACAATAGTATAAGGGTCATGACGTGCAATGTGCAATAACTTTGTTATACATATAGCTGGGTTTGTGTCATGCAATGAATACTAATTTTGCTCTTAATAGGATGTCCTCGACATCCTATTGTGATGACTTCACACAATTCCAATCAATTATGTGTTACCATATCAATGACTCTTTTCAATGAGTTGTAGTTGTCTTTCAACCTCACAATTGTGATCTTCATTTTTTGCTTTGCTTAAGGGGAAGGGGGGAGGGTCGGAGAGGAGGGAGACAGAGAGCGAAAGAGGGGGCGGGGGAGAGGCAGGGTGATTCAAACACAACATTACTAAATTGCAACCTCGAACTTTATTAAAAGTGATACTTCATATTTTAGAGGTTCAAGGAACGAGCTTTTTAAATAGGGTATGATTCTTTTCTTGGAGCAAACTATTAAAAGAGCAAGATTTTGAAATATGGTGTCTTCTCTTGGGACAAAGTGGTACAGTTTTGAAGTCTATAAAATCTAGGGGAGATCAGTGGGGAAGAATATTATATTACCAATAAAAACTCAACCCACCCTTTGAAATAAGTTAAGCAAACTCAAGAATAGCTTGTGCATTCAAAGAGTATAAAGACGCACTCACCTTTGAAATTTATGTACCAATAATTTATTTCCAACTTGCATTTCAAAGACGGGGCTATCTTTTATGAGTAAGTAAAACAATCAATTGTAAGAAACTTTCAATGAGCAACATATTCAATCTAGATCATGTGATGTATTGGCAAATAAGAAAGCTCGCAAATTTTAGATTTCAAGTTCAAATAACCCTATACTCACTTGAGGGTTGTGGCTAAGTTGTTAGAGTTGGCCCCACACATTGTGTGCTCGACTCTCAATCCCAAATTCAATCTAGATCGTGTGTGCAACATATTCAAATATCCCTTTACAGTGAAAGAAGTATTGCAAATACCCCCATACATCAATTAGTATCTTCCATACTTACGAGTACCTTAAGATTTTGAAATAAACAATGGTAATCTCAATATGCCCTTGCTGAGTGCGCTTCCCCTTTTTCATTCTTCCTAACTCCTAGAAACAGTAGGCTTTGAGAAGTAACCTAACTATTATATTTCATGCAAATAACAAAAGTACACAGCCTGGGAAAGGATAAAGTTGCACAATTAAAAAAGGGCCATAATTAAAACAATAAAATCCTTGTAGGATGGTAAAAAGTATTTCAAAGTTGTGAAAATAAATGGATAGGGGATTATGTCTCTAATGCATTATTAAGATATGCTTTGGAGTAGTAAGTCATAAAGCATGGCTCCTTGGACCTTCATGAAGCTATTTTACATATGTGCACAGTGGCCACTGCAGTTGGACCAGGATAAAGTAATTTTCAGAGACCAACTTAATAAGCAGATTTTGACTTCACTTGCTGAGCCTCCGTTTCAATTAGATTGAGCTGTCTTCTCAATTTCACAATATGATTTTGAATCTGCACATAAAGATGATACCAAACTCAAACAAGAATTGTAGTCAATTCTGGAATTTCTTTGTTAACGAAATACAAAATTAAGACAGCTTCAGTAGAGACTACGGAGGCATAATGCAACAAGCAGAATAATAACATCTCACTTTGGTAGAGTAAGGGAACCCTCATAAGCATGAAACTGGACACACATCAGAAAAATAAACTTTAAGATTAATTCACTCAACAAATTTTTCCCTAGAATCAGATCAAGATCTTTATTGGAGTATGGTTATTTATTTTGAAAATTATCTATGGACGTTATGGCGTTGGTTAATTGACTCAGCAAAGCCTTCTCCATTAAATGGAAGCCTGTCACCTGCATTATTTTGCAGGACTTTAGCCTCGCAATTAAATTTATATTTCCTTAATCAATCGAGGCCTTTTTCAGTTATGGGCCTCCCTTCCACAATTATCGTGGCTTTGAAAGGTATGACTACGAGGGCCTTTGATTTTACTGTCATCTTAAGTTGAAGTAAACAGAACGCTAATAACTCCATTCAACACATAATGGAGTCCAGCAGGGACATCATAAATCTTAAGAAGAGGTAAATTTTGAACTGTATCCTTGTTTCACTAAATTACCAATAGAACTTGTTTTATGAAGAGATAAAAGATAGCGGTTGTAGTCATGGCTACCACTTGAGGCCATTCATGGCCTTTGATAATCAGCAACTCTTACATGCTAAGAAAAATTAATGGTCAGTATCAATTGTAAACTGATTACAAGGTTTCACCAAAGCTCTCCTGCCAACTTACGAACCCCCAGCAAAAGCAGACTATGGCCATGGTGCATTTGAGAAGTCTTTAAACATCTTTACACATTGGCAAGAAAGATGACATGGCATCTTTTCAGAATCAATACCAATGAGCATGGTCACTGGCACTCTCTGCAGCAACACAGCAAAGTGTTCTTCCTCAAAGCACAGTCAGCTTCTAATACTGTGTGGTAGCTGATATTTTCTTCTATCTCCACTGTCATCTGTGTTGATTCATAGATTTATCTAGCAGAGTATTGAAAGATAGAACAAGAGATATGTGGTGCGGCATCACATTGCTATCAAGAGATGCATTCTCTCTTTAGGATTAAACCGGATTTTCAAAATAATACTTGGGATTATCCACAGCAAATTTGAGACTGACAAATGTCTAGGTATAGTAAGTGTAATTGATAACAATAGTGGCTTTGTGAATGATGATCAGCCGCAACGATATTTGACTACTACTTGACAAGACTATATTTTGCGTAAGGGAGCATCTTGTGCTCTCTCACAGGGGGGGAAAAAACCTAAAGAAAAGGGGGAAAATTTGCAATTGGTCAGGAGATACAAGTTTATGATGATCTCCACAGTCATCCGGGGATCCTCGGGACTGAAACTCCATAAAAGCAATGGTTAGCTACAAAGATGATTTCATGCAGTATTTTCCTAATAAAAATTCTCAACAACCTACCAATGGACTTTCAAATTCTAATCTTTTGAACATTTTTACCAAGCGCCATTATATTACGACTCTTATAATGGATGCTGGCCTTTTTTCTGGTCAAAACTCTGATGTAGACTAGAGAACCTTGTCCTCCACCATCCCCCATTGCTCTATATCAGCAATTCTCTTTTCCGGATGGGACCTTCCTTTCACAATTATGAATTACATGGCTTTCTCATCCATGGACATTGATATTATTTTACTCTGTTTGATTGGATCCTGATATTGCTGACCATGAGGTGGTTCATTTGCTCCAACAAATCCCTGATTTGGCAGGTTTTGGCCCTCTAAGGAGGCTCTGTATCAATCAACATGTTAAAAATTTAAAACCAATAAAGATATGCAGCTGTTTTGTCGAAGAGTATATTTCATTGTGGCCTTCACTTCCTAGCTGGCAAAGATAATAGATTGCAAGCAGTTCCTGGTTGTTCACTTCCAAGCTGCAAAAGACAATATATTGGAACTAGTTCATTGTTTTCAATCAACCAAGACATCCTATCCATTCCTGAACCATTGGACGCAATCCAAGTAAGAAGTTTCCGTCTAAAGTAACCGTTTAAATATGTAGGTTTCTCTTCATTTAGATATCTAGAATATCAAAACATTCTAAGTTATCGGTGATTGCCTTGGTGAATATATTGCACAAGATTCTATCAAGACATGGACCATAATCCACTTATGTTAGTATTTGTGTTTGTTTGACCTTGAGCAACATCTTCCAAAGAAGAGACATATGAAGCTCCATGGAACGTAATAACTTATGCTAGTATTTGTCTTTGTTTGACCTTGAGCAACATCTTCCACAGAAGAGACATGAAGCTTCAGGACCATGCTTGGGAGCATATCTAAGATTATGACACATGACCTATATACACTCCAAAAATGCTTTACTAGCACTTTTCTAATTGGGGGACTTGTCAGCAATTTGTGTTTCCCATCATTGAAGTAGTACAGGATAAAGGTGGGCTCAGCTAGAGCTACTGTGTCACATAATCAAGGTTTAGGTGCTCTTAGCACACCTTGAGTCCCTAAACCTTACACATAGACACCTATTTACATCATGATGACATACATACTTCCTTCACTTACCCTCCTTGTCCCTTTTGTCCCTCGTAGACCCTTTCAGCCCTTTTAGATCCCTTGTATTTAACTGACCCAACACGACCAACATTACCATACATGGACAGTAAAGTAAATTATTGTTGAATTCCCAATTTCCCAAAGCCAACATCACCATCCATGGTCAGTGGCATCAGCCTTTCCAGTAATGACATGAGGTTGGGTACTCCTTAACCTTAATCTTTAGGCCATTTCTGAATGAGCAATCAATGCATTCACTCTGCACTTGTGAATTACAATGGCAATCAAGTTCCCCTCTTAGGAGAACAAAAGGCACTTCACCCAAAGGAACACACTAGTGCAAGGACTTGAAGAATTGGATTTTTCTATTTGCTATAAACTGAGATTTAAGGCTTAAACACAAGCACCTACTTGACTTGCTAGGC
The DNA here is from genome assembly GCA_019776745.2 of Taxus chinensis. NCBI lineage: Eukaryota > Viridiplantae > Streptophyta > Pinopsida > Cupressales > Taxaceae > Taxus > Taxus chinensis. Next base: position 18,852,881 of record CM034155.1, on the reverse strand, counting down.
TACCTCTTCTTTTCCAAAATTTTGACAAAAGCTATGAACCTCACGACGCAGAAGTTCTAGTCAAAGGAGAGAGATCATTGCTCCAACAGGTTCCCTTCAGGTAAGTATTTCTTTTCTCTCCGCCTTGGTATGCTTTTTATTTACATTGGTCAACATACTGTTATACTTATTGTCTTTAGTTACTCTACTGCTTAGATTATTAACTATACATATTTACTATTTGTCGCCCCCTTAGTACCTTTCCCACTTCTTTTGAGCGTACACTTAAGAAAGGCCTTCTACCTTTCCCTGTTTTGAGGTTCACCTAGTAGAGTTTGTATCTTAGTGCATTTCACATATCGAGCCTGCTATGAATACGGTCGTTCTTCCCCAAGTTGTTCCATAGTAAGGTTAATTTGCTTACATACAAATGTCGGCAATGCCATTCCATAAAGAAGAGATTGTTATGCTAGTTTAAACCTTAAACAGGTCAGTCGATTTGTCACAAATCAAACCATGTTGTTTAAAACTCAATCTACAGTTAAACAATTGAAACTGATAAACCTTTGTCAGTGTTGAAAAGGACATAGGTCCTTCTCACATACCTTTGAATTCATTTGAAGAATGAATGGAAATCAATTTACTGAAAATTGGAGATTATAAAATCCAAGAAGGGATTTTAAAGTACTTAAAAGACGTCCATGCAATCAGAGGAAAAAGGCACTACTAATGGTCCTCAAGGAGAATCATATGATAAACCTGAATAAAAGCACAAAACTCCACACTCTACGCTGTATATCATGTACATTCAGAGGGACCTTGTCATCTTACCATTAGAAGTCGACCAAAAGAACAGTAAAAAGGACAAATAGCAACCTTATTTAACTCTAGTATTAAAGTATATTTACTTTGACAGACCTTGTTTGGTTTTAAGTTTGGCAACGACACACTCATATAATCCCTATACCAATATTCTAAGAGTGTAGGGAATTCCAATTTCTTCTGTACATCTCAAGAAAAAAACCTTCAGATAGTGTAAAAAGATTTTCTGAAATCAACAAAGCAATAACCGATTTTTATGGTCGCACTCTTCCAATAACTCTAAATGTGAAAATAAGATCAACTGTAGAATGATAGACTATAAATCAGCTTTCCCTTTACCTTTCAGTTTGTTGTCATCTGACAATGAACTTATTGTATTTTCTAAAATGGTTTCAAAAGTTTGTCAAGTAAAGGAAAAATCATTATAGTTTTGTATTTAGAGTGATTGTCATTATTTCCTACTTTGGTCAATGGGTTTTATTGAGATTTGTGTATATTCTTTACATCATTGTTTGAGTGTACTGTTAAATAGGATTTGGATGCGGGGTGAGGATAGTGCTTCTCATTGTTAAAAAAAAATAAGCTAAATAACCTTCAATATAATTCACTTGAAGGCTCTGTTATCCCATTTTTATGACACTGGGTGATATGAATTTGAATGTAAATCTGGTGGACGACAAGCAGAAATTCAAAGTGCTACGAACCACCTCAAGGAATTGGACACATTAATATCACAATATTGCAAAGTAAATGAAGCTTGTTAAAGCCAAGAGTAATATTGTTGGTGGAGAAATTTGTACCTAGGCAAAATGACAACAATTCAGGGGACTGAAGTCCCTCCTCTTTGATGGGGAGGTTCCCTTATTTAAAAGAAAAAATGGAAACACAAGATATTTACGATATCTACACTAAGACTATCTTGAAGGGGGTGGTGTTGATTTCCATGTATGGATATGTCAGAAAGAATTCAGAAAAAGAGAGAAAGAGTCAGATTTTGGGAATCAAGATTTGAAAAGGAGAGAGGAGTGACAACACTTTTTAAAAAGCAGAAACATATCTCAATCTACTCATGCATGTCAGTAAATTAAAGAAATTGCAATATTATATGACAGAAAATGCTTGTCCAAAAATTAAATACTGACACAAAGTTTCAGTAATTTATGAAAGACAAGAATGAACACAAAGTTTCAGATTCTATTATATGAGATTGCAATACAGAAAAAGTAAAGGAGAGAGGAGAGCAGTCTCTTTTGTATTTTGTCCTAAATGTATTTTCCACAAAAATCAACCAACCCCACTTTATAATGGAGATCCCCTTTTATAGGCAAAATGGATTGTAACTACCTCAAAATAACTAATTCTTACTAAATGTTGTACTTTTACTTAATTAAGTCACTTAAGTGATTTTTACATTTTAATAACTTAAGCAAAATAAAAAAGTAAAATGCAAAAATATAACTATTAGCCTCTGTTGAAACTATTAGAAAGTGTGGAACCCGGAGCTTTGAGCTTTAGCACATGCATCATGAACTTTGTCACTACAACAGCAAAATCTTTTTTTTTTGGAATCACAGTGTTTGTCAAGTTGTTCAACCATCTTCCCAAAGCGTTTTCCATTTCAGAATTAGTTCCTCCAAACTGAGCTTCTTGGAGGCCTCTACAACTACATTGTTTAGTTCCAAGAGTTCATCCATCTTGTCTTGATTGAAAGTATCAGATTTGAATATTTCTTCTTTGAACAATTTGCTAAATTGCTCCTTGATTTTGTTTGTTGTACTCTTTTGAGAGGAATCATCTTGAAATAGATTACAACATAGAGCTTTGAAGTCAACAAAGATTTCAGCTTTTAAAGACTCACCCTTCTGAATGAAATTCTGCAAATATGTTGAACTTTCCTCCAGAACCTTGAACCTTCAATCCATACTATGGGACCAAGTTTGAGAAAGACTGTCCTTTGAATTATCAGCAAAAACTTCAACTAGGAGAATATTCTTATCAATCACTGCCATGATTCTCAAATCTTGAATCGTATCAGCCCATAGTTTGGCTTCCTTTTTAATGTTTTCAATTCCAAAATCCAATTGTTTCTTGGCATCTACCAAATTTTCATATACTTTGTACCCCTCGTCAATGAATTTTAACCCGTTTACCAGCAATTTCTCGACCCAGGCTTCTATAACTTTACCTCATAAAGTGTGCTTGTGGACTTCTAAAATGGCTTTGATATCAATGTCACTCATGAAGGTGGGAGATGGAAGAGATGCAAGAGTGGGATCCGAGGAGAGAAATGCTTTGATATAAGCAAAGAGAGTTTGGACCTGTACTTCCAATTGTTCTTGTGTTTGTTTTTTTTCTACTCTCTCAATTACTCTTGATATTGTTTCTCTTAACTTGTGTAAATCACCTTCGCAAGTGGCCTCTCCAACTGAAATCCTTATCAATTCATAGTCTGCCACAGTAATCTCGTTTTCATTTTTGTCAACAGTGGGTTTTGCAAATTCCACAAACTGATGACCTAAATTATCAGATACAAGCCAAGAAGTTACCTTTGGCTTTCTTGGGGGCTGCAGTACCAAGGAAAGCAGCCATAACATCATAGTCAGGAACAACAATTTTAGGTTGTGCTTTTATTTTCTTTTCCACCAATGGTTGAACCATAGTTCAAAAAATCGTAAATCGGGATTAATCGGCAGGACTAATTTTGAATCGAAAATCGGGAATCGGCAAAAATCGGCAACTTTATCGCTACTTTTAAAAACATTTAAATTCATAAAATATACTTAAATTAAATGTAAGTTTGTAACAGTATTAATATTAAGTTTTAACATACATTAAATTTTAACATACATTAAAATTTTAAGTTTTAACATACATTAAGTTTTAACATACATTAAAATTTTAAGTTTTAACATACATTAAATATATTAAGTTTTAACAGTATTCATAAAATATATTATACAGTGTAAGTTTGTAACAGTATTAATATTAAGTTTTAACATACATTAATAATAAATATTAAATATAGTTATACACATACCTGCAGGCTGCCACGAACAGGTAAAAAACGCAGGTAAAAAACGCGAGCACGAACAGGCAGAAAACGCGAGCACGCGAGCACGAACAGGTCTAAAACAAGCACGAACAGGTCTAAAACGCGCGCGAACAGGTGTAAAAACGAGCACGAACTGGTAAGAAATGCACACGAACTGGTAAAAAATACACGCTGTATTTTAGTGCCCTCACGCGTCGACTGTAGCCCGTGGAAAGAGAAAACAACATAAAAAACAAATCGATTTACTTTATTTTCGTCTTATACCCTAGCCGCGTTTTTTTTCGCCGATTTTAGCCGCAATTTTCAACGATTTTCCAGGGTTTTTGACCGCGATTTATCGGCGATTTATCAGATTTCGAAAATCGCAATTTTTTGTAAGTTTAATCGTTTTGCAGGCTGAACGCGATTTATCGGCGATTTTTGGCGATTTTTGAATCAGAGGGTTGAACCCAAGAGAAGGAAGTTTCAGTGATATCTTTCGTGGCTGAACTTGTGATAGGCATATTGAGAGTAAGGGGAGGAGGAGGAGATACTTGTTCAAGAATGATTTCTACAGACGAAGATTTCTCAATAAATACCTATGGAGAAGCAGGTCTCCTTATAGTCAGCTCTTGCCTCGAACTACTCCCTCCACCTATGTCCTTACCAGATATTTCAGTACCCTCATCCTCTTGCTCCTCATTTCCCTCACTTTCTTCTTCTCCACCTTCTTCCTCTTCAGCTTCATCTTCTCTAGCTTCTTCTTCTTCAAATTCATTTCTTAGAGTTGATACAAACTTTTGCACTTGGTTGTTGTTGAGCTGAAGAAGGTATATCTTCCTGTGAGATAGATTTCTCAGAACAATGGATGGAAATGGAGATTCCTTCCTTTGTTTTTCAGTTTCAGCCCAGAAAGGGACATTACATAAGTTGATGTGGTGAGCATGTGATTGAGCAATTACCTGTCCTTGTAGGCCTTTCAATTCTTTTGTCTGAGGATCAAAGCAGGATGCACAGGCCAATATTCTGCCAGCACACTAAACTAAAGTGGGAAAACCACCCGCATATGCCAGCTAACTAGTGAAAATCCTTTGAGACAGTGGAGTTCTCTTTCCAACTTCCATTCTGTTCCAAAATTCAGGTAAGGCCATGTGATTTACATCATTGTTCCCTATTTCAGAAATAGTGCTCTCGAGAGAAGAAATGGGTTCATACCCAGCAAACTGGAACTTCATTTTGGTAGTTTCAATTCTTAGGGATTAGCCAATCAGAAGAGTGGGCAAAACGAAGAGAGTTTTGACAACATAGGGGAAAATGGAAATAAGAGGGGAATGTCCAAAGCCAGGAAAACGGTAATGGAAACACTTACCGAACTGATGAAAATGAAAAGCTTAATGAGGTGACCCTGTTGGCATTTGAAAAATTGATTTTGGTTTGAAAATGACTGCATGGGAGGGATAACAACGGCTAGGGCAGCATGAAAAATTAGTTGGGCAGAGCGTGAAACATGGTGGGCAAGTTTGCAAATTAATCAAATTGGGCGAGAGATTAGTTTATATAGAAAGTGGGGAGTCGACGCATTTAAAATTCCCGTGGATCTGCTTCAATTCAAAAACATTCTCTGTTGGCTAAGTGACACCGAGGATGAACCATAGAACTATTCCATGAGCTCAACTTGAAGCCAACTTAGCCAACGAGGCTTTATATTGCATGACTACTCGGTGAAGCCGAGGATGGGAGGAACCACATAATTGTTCCCACAGTTTCATGTGGGGTCGACAAAGCCGAAGGAACGCCCAACATAAGGTTTAGCCAGAGATGCGGTGTAATGTCCCTTTTCGGGGACTCACTAGAAATTGTGCAAAGTTGAAGATAAACAACACTTTTCAAACTTTTAGTAGGTTGTTAGTGACTAACATGAATATATAAAAACCCTTAATTGCTATCAGCAAACGCCCTTCTAGGGCAGCGACCCTTTTTGAGGTTTCAAACTCACTTTCGTGCACTCCAAACACTTGAAATCAGCTACCCTTGAGTCTCTAAAATTATTATATATTTCAAGCAATCATATCATGCAATAAAACATCCAACGAGTAGTGGTGTAAAGGTTCTTGGGTCTCCTTGTGATTGGGAGGTCCAAGGTTCAAATCTTGACTCTGTGTTGAGGTGGCCTACTACCGACAGTTTGGATACCCTGGTGATAGGGCACCACGATAATGTGGTTTAATCCGTGGGCTAGCCAAGAGCTTAAAACTTCCATCCTTAGATGGTTCCATGGCTGGTGTGGGTTGGTGCTGCCACAAGGGCTAGGGCCCTCTCCCTAGGATATATATATAAACAAACCCCACTATATTGGCCGCCACCATATTTAGGGCCGCGACTCCTTGCTTAAAACCCTGCATTTTATCATAGAAGAAAAATAAATATATAAATATATATGTATATATATATTTACAAATGGATATGAATACCCTCTTAAACCTGCAAATATATATAAATTTGAATCAATAAAATGGGGCAACAACACCCATAATCCAAATAGGGTAAACTTCTCCATTTAACTCAAAATATTAAAGAAATTATATATATATTTGCAAGCCCTTGATGGGCATAAATAAAAAAAAAACTCCATGAGAGTTGCCTCAAGCTTCCATGGCTTCCACTCCTCTTTCTCCCAAACCTGCAAAACAAATGGTGCAAATGAGAGATTAGGGAAAGCAAATTGAATAAAAGAAAACTCATAAGGATTTTTAGGGCAACCTGGATCTAAGGGCTCATGTTGTTTTAATCTAATGATGGAGAATGAACCCTACAACTTTTTAAGTTGTGGCTTTTTGTGGGAATGGGTTGTAATTGAAGTGAATGGGTTAATTGGTGAATGGGGCCACTTAACAGGTTAGAACAAGTTGTGATATTTTATTATGGTTATTAAATTAAAAAATGATATTGAATTATAAATTTTAGTTAAATACTATTGGATAATGGAGTATCTTAGATAACGATTTATAAGGTGTGAATTAATCGGAATTTAAAATGTATATTTAGACGATTAAAATGTATATTTAGACGACTATATGATAGAATTGGACATTAGCCTAATCAACTCAGAAGATGACCCTTCATAACTTAAGTGGAACGGTGAATGAGATGAAATAACGATGATGGGTCCAGCTAATATTTTAATTAGAATTAACGGATAATTGTAGATGAGGATTTAAATTCGAAAGGATGTTAGAAATAAATTAGTAATATTAAATTATTAATGTAATTTTTTGATTACCTTATGATAGTGTAGGAAATTTAATAAACGTAAATTTATCTAATCACAAGTAAGGTTATCACCCTTGAGACCTTGTCTTAAACAAAACAAAAAATCACCGTAATTTTCCCAAGTAATCATTGAGTTTGGTCTTGGTTTTGAACATCGAATTTGTGGGCGTTACACTAGGTAACCTAATAAAAAAAATCATGCAAGAAAACTGATTTTTATAAGCTTGGAAGTGAGAGATTTGATTTTTATGATAAAACCCTCAGCTGCAAAAATTAATTTACTATTCCAAAATGGTAACTAACTTGAGAGAACTTGGAAAAATAGCAAAACACTTCTAAAATTAATAAAACTTCAAATCTTGGCCTCTAAAAATATGAAGAACATGATTCTAATCTCAAATCCACGAAATTGTTACTGGAACACGTCAAACTATTCCTCCAAGTTGGTAGCCCTACTTAGACAGCCAATACATATGCCAAATTACACCATAAAGTTGGTTGCTCCACTCTAAGCTCAAATATGCATTAACAATCATAAGTAATGCAATAATCTTCAATTAATGACTAATTGAGCTCCTTAAGGCAATTTGCCTAGGGCTGGAAATGAATATTACAACAGCAAAAAGATCCCTCGAGGGGGTGGAGGCTCCCGTGTTGAAGTCTTGCCTGGTCTTGGTGAAGGGTTTCATCCGCACACAAGGCTCTCCAAGGGTTTTTCGTCCTTAGGAGAGGGAGAGAGATGCTTCACAAGCAATCTTTCCGAAATAATAGAATTCACATATGATTATCAAATGGCCAAACAACCTCATTTTATAACCATAAGGGGTGTTACATTTCAAATGATGGCTGACCCAAATAAAAAGTACTTTTTAATTATCTAATTTGTATTTAGAGCCTACATGCTCAAATTACTTTATTTTCTAATTAAATAAGTTCTTCAGTTGGAGCGCTAGGCTTCCCAATAGGAATACATGATAATAAAAATATTTGCTTAGATAATGACAAAAATGTCATCCAAGTCTTCCCCTTGCTCCTTTCCTTAAACACACAGGGACGAAAATGGGTTTAGGTCTTCACATCTACTAGTCTCCAAAAAGGGACATGACATGCGGAGATGGAACAGAACCACGAAAACAGTTCCGTGTGCTCTACGTGCAACTGTAAAAGTTGATTAATGCCCAAAAAACAAATGTTAAATCGGCAAAGTCACTCCACTGGAGGATAAAAGGAACAAGGGAACTTTCCAAGAGTTTTGCCCAAAGATGACTTAACCAACATAGTGCTCAAAACAAAAGCAAATCTGTTAAAGCGCCCAACCGGGGAACAAAAGGAACAAAAGAATTGTTTCGTCTGTTCCGTCAAAAGTCAATTAAACTGACCAAGCCCAAAAACTTAGAAAAAAGACTGAGTCCCAAACAATAAAATTTGCACAAAAGGAACATTATGACTCTCAAAACAAAAAAAATCAATTCTTGATTCAAAATTTTGCAATTTTCAATTTCATGACGGTAAATATACATGAGGGTAGCAATCCCTGGGAAGAGATGTGAAGCTACAAGACTCTTTTCTGATTTTTTTACACTCGAATGATAACTCCTTTGTATCTATTTTTGGCAGGAATTGAACAATCTAAATTTCAGTTTTTATAGTTTTAAATATTTTCTAAATTTTTGTATTTTGAATTTTCAGGGTCATTCGGAGTGGAATTTGGCTTTGCAACTTTGTTCAAAAGCCTTAAAATGGTTGTTTGAGGCATATCATTATACCATCTAGACTAATTTGTTCAATGAGATTTCCAATGCATATTGTGGTTTACATTTTTGAGCTACAGTCAAGGAGTTTTGACCCTCGCAATGTGACATGCTAGTGACATACTATTGTTTTGGTATTCTATCAAAAAATTGTTTCAAACTGGCATCCTAGATCATTCACCCTTTCTTAGAAAGCAATCGGTATTATTGCTCCTAGTTTTGATTCCCTACGAACATAGGAAATCCTACAAGTAAAAGTGTTTGCCTTCCACTTGAGTGGGTAGTTCCACCCCAAATCCATTTTTACTCATTTTGCAAATTTCATAAGGATGTCATGAACGCAACATATGCATGTAGTGGACTACCGAAAGTTTGTTTAATGTACCAAGACCAAAATTCGTTGTAATGTCCCTTTTTGAGGGAACTCGGGAAATGACCCCAAGCTGAAGATAAACAACACTTTTCACATTTTTAGTGAGTTGTTAGTGACTGAAATTAATGTATAAAAACCCTTAACTGCTGCCAGCCAACACCCTTCTAGGGCAGCGACCTGTTTTGGGGTTTCAAACCCACTTTTATTCCTTCAAAACCCTTCAAATCATCTTCACTTGAATTTCTAAAATTATGATATATCCTCAACAATCATATAATGCAAGAAATCTGATTTTTAATGCCCTAGATATGGAGATATGAATTTCAACAAACCCTTGTCTACAACATTATTTTAAAAATTCATAACTCAACTTAGGAAGCACCAAAAAACATGAAACTTAACATATTGGCTTTATAAATTACAGAGAACAAGCTGGTAATTCCAAATTTGCCAAATGCACATCACACATACCACATTTCCACTCCAAGATAGCTCGCTCCACTCTAAACAAATATATATTGCACTAAAACACCACACATGCAAGAGAAAGATCCTTTATTGCTTTTCCAACCAGCTTGCACAATTAAAATCTCATGAAGAGTTTTCATCCTTCACAAGTTTTTCAACCAAAGGGTTTTGTCCTAGGAAGAGATACTCAACCCAAGGGGTTTCGTCCTTGAAAGAGATAGTAAAAGGGCTACACTAGCCAACTTTCACCAAAATAAGAGTAATCTCCAAAACATATCCAAACTAATGCCAACAACCTCTATTTATAATAAAAGGGTGGTGCCAACTCTTGGGGCTCTCAAATGAGGCCGACCACAATTAGACTTGTTTTATTATTTTCTTTTTACTTTTTGGAGCCTACATGCTCACCAATATTTTTTATTTCTAATTTATTGTTGGGCACAAAGCTCACCAACAAATACAATGCCAATTAAAGAAATAAACATGAAATTAAGCACATGATGACATTGTTGGCTTCCTCTAGCTTGTTCGCTTGGACCCATGTGGAAGAAAAATGGGTCAAGGTCTTCAAAAGGAATTATCTTGAAAAAGGGGCATGACAGTCCTCCCCTCTCGAAATTGCTTGTCCCCAAGCAATTGCAAGTACCCGGATCCCAAATAAATCTCACATGCTCATTTGTACCTGTACAGTAAACAAACTTATTCAAGAATAATTTATCTTCCTTCCATCCTCCCTCATGCCTTGTAGGCAATGGGCATGATGATCGGCTTCCTCTTGTGCCTATCAAACCCTTTGTCCTCTTTGTTTGGTTGATAAGCAACCATACAATCACTGCCACAATTGTAATTAGCGAATTCCCCTTTAAAAGGGGAATATACGATGACTGAAATAAAATATAGGAGAGTTCGTAAAGAAAAATCAGTCATGCATCTCTTGACTTTCTTTCCATACATTCCCATTATGTTGCTTGCCAAACTTGAATTTGCAAAGTCAGCCATGAACCGCCCTTCATGGACTGCTGAGAAGGGGTAGAGTTCAATTCCCCTTTCCTCAACCTTCTCAACTTTCACCATCATGATCAGCAACTTAAATTCTCCGTTTATAAATTTATTTGGAGGCTGAATTTGCACATGCCCAACTGCAATTATGTTCTTTCCATGAGATGATATATGAAAAGGAGAACAACAATGAAAGTCCCCTTGCTTTGCTACAGTGAATTCCTCTGAAAACTAAATCCAATGTATCCTAAAGATAAGTTCTATCCAAGCGAAAACAAAGAATTCGATGCAAGGTTCATACCTATCCATAGTGAGAGCTATCCCCTTAGTTATGGTGGTCATGAATCCATCCATGCTCAGCCCCATCCTTCTTACAAAATCCCCTTCCCTGAAATTATGTATGGTAGCGACTTGGTCACGAAGTAGACTCTTCACTTGGAATGGTTGATAAGTAGGTATGTCATTTACCCACACAAGAATGCTGCCCTTTCTCCTCATCCTCCTTACCTTTTTCTCATACATTGAACCATCGGTCAACCCCTTATTGATAGAAAAATCAGACCTGTGATCCTTCTTTTGGTGGCCCCCATGCAACAATGTCATAGAAAAAGAGGGAAGCAAGGAGTATCCATTAGTCTTGCCTTTCCCAAGAGTGATTTTTGACATCTTCCTTATACCGACACAAACCAAGATGACTTTACCCCAAATACCAATTTTGAAATGGGTGATTCTCATAACACCCATACTTTTGTCCTGATGATATCGCACTAATGATGCCATTAGAAAACATAACAAGCATGAGACATCCCTCCTAACCAGCTGTGCGTGATGGCAACATACATGAAATGACAATTTGGCCAACAAGACAGATGAAATACTCGCATACCATGGACTGCTTGTGATGTCCTTATGACTCAGAACTTCTGAGTTTGGATCAGCACTCTTCATTTGCATGATCTCTTCACTGAATGGGGTCTTTTCTTCCTTGCATTCCTTCCAAATGTGTCGGTGTTTATCCTGGGTAACTTCTGGCTTCTTTTTAAGGCTGTGAACTCCATCCAAATACCGACTTTTGACTGCTGTTTGGAACAGTCCAGACACCTCATCTTGTCCTTTATGGAGAGTTTCTTCCAATCTTCTTGACCATAAAAGACTTGTTGATGTACCATCAATACAAACATCATTGTGGCCCCAATTTCTTCCCCCAAACACAAGTATATAACATGGATTACAAACCAAATGGAAGAAAGTTACCTTTGCACACATATCGTGGACCTTGGGAAGAGGGTTACCTCTTATCACTCCAATCTCAGTCCATGTGCATAAAGTGACCATTCTCTTGATGCATGCATAACTTGGGGGTTGCCTAAAAAAGTGTAAGTACCCCTTACTATTCAATGTGCTCCTCCTTTTGCCCACATTTGCATCAAGCTGATTATGATGATTAGCTCCATGTGATGGTGAACTAGGGACCAATTAATCTGAAGATGTATTTGTTCCATGAACTTTCAACAAAGCTTTCTTCTCCTTTTGCCTTTGCTTCTACGGTAATTGGTGATTTCCCTTGTTGCACAACCTCCATACCTTGTTCCCATGTGCTTGGGATGTCTTCGTGGCTCCTACCCAATTCTAATTCTTCATCATTTAGCTCTTTATTGACTGTTGTTATTAACAGACCAGCAAGCTGACTATTATCATTACCATTTGGGAAGTGGGTCCCATCCATCCCTTTCGCTTCCCTTTCTTGTCCATCACCCTTTCATTCAGCCTTGAATTCATCACATGTTAAAATATCATCAGCATTAACCAAACAATGATCATTAATTACCTCATAATGTTGACTCTCCGAGACAACAATGGGTGTTAACGTCATGGGCTTAGATCGACCACCGAATCTTCTTCCTCAATGAGTCCATTTCCTATTGTCATATGAGAATTGTTTGAGCTATTCACTTCATCCTCTAGATCCTCAAGCTTCCCTTCATCCTTTCGCTCATGCTCCCAAGTTCCCTTAGAATTTTTCCATTCAACCATTAGAATTCAAGGGAAAATTACTTACAATTAAAAAATAATTTACCTTCCCTTTCTCTAGGTTCTTGCTTGGTCATTTCTCCCTCTTCCTATGCTTTCCTAGGGCTATAAAAAAAATCAATCAAGGGTTCAAATTTGGCAATGGCGGTGGGTGCTTCTAAGGCTCCCAAAGGCTGATCTTTCACCCCAAACAACTGCTGCAATGGTTCTTCCTCTTTTGTCACCTTGGAAGGGTGGGTATAAAAGGAAGTTGCCTCTTTGATCTTCATCATAATTTCTCCACCTTGTAGCTGATCTGTTATATGCTCTTCAACTTGCTTCTTCACACTTGAGGGTTTTCTTCCCTCTATGGATGAGACCTTTTTGCCAAGGTCCTTTGATGGGGTTCAGGCATTATGCATTGTGTCAATTCCCACTCTATGATTTTCTATTTCCACAAAATCCTCAAAGGAAAGGGCATCACGGACCATCTTTGGAAGAGCTCTATATGTTGTTGCCACGTTGTCACTCCTTGAAGCACTTTCTTCCTTGAGCGAACCACCTCCTTGCATATTTTATATGGCTAGGACAAGCCTATTCAATGCATCCACCATTCCTCCTCGGTTCTTCAAGATCCTCTCTAAGTTTTCCATGCTTCACAGGCGGGGAGGATGATGCTCTGATACCACTGTAATGTCCCTTTTTGGGGGAACTCAGAAAATGACCCCAAGCAGAAGATAAACAACAATTTTCCGATTTTCAGTGAGTTGTTAGTGACTGAAATTAATGTATAAAAACTCTTAACTTCTGCCAGCTTACACCCTTATAGGGCAGCAACCTATTTTGGGGTTTCAAACCCACTTTTATGCCTTCAACCCCCTTCAAATCAGCTTCACTTGAATTTCTAAAATTATGAGATATCCTCAACAATCATATAATGCAAGAAATTTGATTTTTATTGCCCTGGATATGGAGATATGAATTTCAACAAACCCTTGTCTACAGTGTTATTTTAAAAATTCATAACTCAACTTAGGAAGCACCAAAAATCATGTAACTTAAGATATTAGTTTTATAAATTATGGAAAACAAGCTAGTAATTCCAAATTTGCTAAATGCACATCACACATACCACATTTCCACTCCAAGGTAGGTCGCTCCACTCTAAACAAACATAATATTGCACTAAAACACCACACATGCAAGAGAAAGATCCTTTATTGCTTTTCCAACCAGCTTGCACAATTAAAACCTCATGAAGGGTTTTCATCCTTCACAAGTTTCCCAACCAAGGGTTTTTGTCCTTGGAAGAGATCCTCAACCCAAGGGTTTTGTCCTTGAAAGAGAGTAAAAGTGCTACACTAGCCAACTTTCAACAAAATAAGAATAATCTCCAAGACATATCCAAACTAATGCCAGCAACCTCTATTTATAATAAGAGGGTGGCGCCAAGTCTTGAGGCTCTCAAATGAGGCCAACCACAATTAGACTTGCTTTATTATTTTCTTTTTACTTTTTGGAGCCTACATGCTCACATATATCTTTTTATTTCTAAATTATTGTTGGGCGCTAAGCTCACCAACAAATACAACGCCAATTAAAGAAATAAACATGAAATTAAGCACATGATGAAATTGTTGTCTTCCTCTAAATTGTTTGCTTGGACCCATGAGGAAGAAAAATGGGTCAAGGTCTTCAAAAGGAATTATCTCGAAAAAGGGACAACATTCGTGGGCCTCATCTTGATCTTAGCAGGTGTCTTAGCTCCTCAATCATCTTTACTTTGATTACATCTTTCCTCTACCAAAAGCAATCCCTCAACAACCAGGTGTCCGAAGTGAAAAATATTTTTCTGCATTCCCACAATTTGCTCCATGAAAAGACTGAGGTGGTTTTGCAGCAATTGGTTCTATCCCTTTGGAGATAATTTTCCTCCATGAGTAATATATGCACATTTGGAGATGTAAAAGATACATATGCATCTTGGTGCTGGTCAAAGAGTACAATTTCTTTGCAGCAATCAAAGATATTTTAGGGGGAGGGGGGGGTTTGTATACCTCCCACCCCTTACCTCTACCTTGTTCATATAGGTGTGCCTTTATTCTAGGTCCCGAGGCAAGGGAGGCCTCCAAACAAGCGGGAGGGGGGTCGCCCAAAAGGCAGAGCCGCTCTCCCGCATTTCAAGGAGGACCCCCGTTGACGGAGGGACCAACAGAATATAGAGAAAACGGGAAGGGAATCTGAAAGAGTCCTCCCCCTCTCACACTTTTCCAGATAGAGGTAAGGGGCGTGGGTCCCATCTATACTGCACCCCCCCCCTCTGGGAGGTCGTACACCCAAAAACCAATTTGCCATACTGAAAACCAAGATTGTTTCGGTACAGGTATGGGTACGGGTTCGGTACGCTGAAACGGCAATTTTTCAAAAACCCCGGGTACGGTACGCTTTTGGGTGCGTTTTATATATATATAACGTACCCAAAAGCGTTGACGGAGGGACCGATAGAATATAGAGAAAACGGGAAGGGAATCTGAAAGAGTCCTCCCCCTCTCACACTTTTCTAGATAGAGGTAAGGGGCGTGGGTCCCATCTATACTACACCCCCCCCCTCTAGGAGGTCGTATACCAGAAAACCAATTTGCCATACTAAAAACCAAGACTGTTTCGGTACAGGTATGGGTACAGGTTCGGTACGCTGAAACGGCAATTTTTTAAAAACCCCGAGTACAATACGCTTTTGGGTACGTTTTATATATATATATATATGTGTGTGTGTGTGTATGTATGTATGTATGTATGTATGTATATAAAGTTATAAATTTAAAAAAGCATTTGCATACTTATTGAAATTTAATACTCGTACATTGCATACTTATTGAAATTTAATACTCGTACAACTTAAAATCATTCATAAAACATGAAAACAAATTTCCAATACTTTGAGAATTGAGACTTGAGTTTGTATTGATTCATAATGTTCAAAACATAATAGTTAATAACATAGACTGTATTATAGATTTGATAATTCATTATTAATGCCTTAAGCTTGAGTTAGACGTCTCATTGGACATTAAAAAAACATTTAAAGTCGTGAAATATTTTAATTCCTTTCTCAAACCAAAGGAGGGCAGAACAGCATCTTGTCATTATATTTCCGATTCAACGAAATTGATTTGTAGGCTTGGCACCTAATGTCAAATGAAGAGAAGATAGGCTGCCCAACCACCAAGTGCTTCACTTGTTCCCGTGCCTTCCAAATTGACGGAAGAATAAAGGACCCATGACGAGCAACAAGAAAGCCCCCAAATAGTAAATCAACCAAATGAAGTCCTTTTCATATCTCTCAACCCTTCAGAGCCTATTGGCAATATTGAATCTCACACAAACTTTCCAAAGTTCAATTCCAATCAAAGCCCTCATGTTTTATTTATTTTTTTGCACTTAAAAAAATAATAATTGTGGGTACTCTGTGGGTACTCTTTTTATTTAACTTTTTGCACTTGAAAAAAAGAAAAAATTGTGGGTACGTACCCACAGGCCTTGGGTACTTCCCAAGTATGGATTTTCGTACCTAGGGTCTATGGGTATGTACCCACAGCGTACCCGGGACATACCCGTACCCGTATCCACACCCACACATGTACCTATACCCGTACATATACTCGTACATGTACCCGTACACGTACCCATACCCAGCCTGGTACGAGGGGGCCTAGGGTGTTTCCGTGTAGTCTAGCTGAAAACCGATATCCAACATGGAGGCCCTCTGTTACTACCTACTAACCCTCCCATGTAGTGTGAAGTGGAGTTCAGCAGAGATTGCCAACATCAAATAGCCCGGACTATTCCGGTTGAGTTCAGGCCCTGGGTACTTCCTAAGTATGGATTTTCGTACCCAGGGTCTGTGGGTATGTACCCACAACGTACCCGGGACATACCCGTACCCGTACCCGCACCCGCACATGTACTCGTACCTTGTACCCGTACATATACTCGTACATGTACCCGTACACATACCCATACCCAGCCTGGTACGAGGGGGCTAGGGTGTTTCCGTGCAGTCTAGCTGAAAACCAATATCCAACATGGAGGCCCTCTGTTACTACCTACTAACCCTCCCATGTAGTGTGAAGTGGAGTTCAGCAGAGATTGCCAACATCAAATAGCCCGGACTATTCCGGTTGAGTGGGGCCAACTGGAAGAATTACTTACGGAATTTTGTAAGATCAATATGATAGTGTGATGGTGACAGCACTAGCCCTAGATAGGTAGACATCATATCGATTCCATGTGGAAATTTGGCCAAATAGAACATCAAACATTGACAGTCACCACATTGCAAAGAATTTTATCCCAAAACAACTTGATTGCTACAAAAGCAAGCATTGTCATTTGACATGTATGTCTCGACTCTCTACTCTGATTCATCCAACCTATTTAGTATGGTTAAAAGTGAGGTGTCATTGGCAGATATGACCGTTCAACAATATCTTGTGAAATCAGATTCTTTTGATCACCACTGCCCACAAAAAGTTCCCTTCACCCTTAGTTGGGAGTGGAAGAGCACCTCCCATGGCTTTGGGAGTGTAGGAGACACTCTACAATCTACACTCTAGTCTGAGCATAATTTGTTGCAGTTGTCTCAGATTACAGCTTCTCGTACATGGTTTGATTGTATCTTTTCTCTACCTGAAGCAGTACCCCAACAACTAAGTTTCCGAAGTGGAAAATACTTTTCTGCATTCTTGCAATCTGCTCCATGAAAAGATAGAGGTGGTTATCAAGTAATCAGTTCTTATCCCTCTGCTGTTTATTTTCCTCCATGAGTAATTTACTAATTTGTGCCCATTTTGAAAGGTAAAAGACACATTTGAATCTTAGTGCTGTTCAAAAAGTATGAATTTCTTTGCAGCAATCAAAGATATTTTATCTGGAGGTATGACCTCTCGAATTTTGTAAGACATACAAAAGCAGGGACTGTTTAACATGTATGTCCATCTGATTCATCCAACCTATTTTAAAGGGTTAGATGTTGTTGGCAGATTCAACCATTTAACATCATTTGAAATCAGATTCTTTTGATTGTAACTGCCCACAAAATATCCCCTTTACCCATAATTGGCAATGAAAGAGACATTCTAGCTTCTCTGGCTTTGAAGGTGACACTCGTGTGGTGGCAACAATGGAGTACGGGCCATCCCATATGATCTCCTTTCCCTGTTCCTGCATAGGGAATGGCATCAATGTTGATGCTGACAATGATCCTGGATCCAAATTGGCACAGAAATCTAGTGTAGTTTGTAATTCAGTCAATAATGCCTGTCTAGCTCAACATTTTTCATTCAAGTATTACATCTTGTGGGTATCACACCACTTCCCTATGTTCTCTTGTGGGCTTTTATCAAGTAATCCTTCAATTCAAGCTTTCAACCGAGGGTGTTAGCCTACTCAATTACTGTCGAGACAGGTTTCTTTCCTTTCCTTCCGTTTGAAATTTTCTTCAGTTTTCACTACAAAACAATAGGCCTCTCCCAATGTTTTGATGTCTACAAACTCCATGTCTTTTTGGATGTATAGCCACAAACTGCTGCAATATTTGAGAATTTGGTGCCCCTCATTGTCAAATATACCAACTTTTGCCGATAAGTCATAAAATGCATTGGTATGACCATTCCTGTTTGGTACCAACCCTTGCACAATTGATGCAAATTTTTGAACTGGTATATTCTGTATCAACTAATATTCCTCTTTGATGGCCTCTACAAAATTGTCTCACATTTTTTCTGGGGCATACTTCAAGGATGACTCACCATCATCGTCTCTTAGACAACATGATTCCCACCATTTTTTAACATTCACAGAAGCTTTCAAGAGTGCAAACACAATCTTTTCTAATTGTTCAAACCATTTGTCCAATTCATTAGCATCAAATTTTCCTTCAGAAAAGGAAATGTCAAAATTTACTTGTACCTTATAGGGTACCAGCCTCAGAAAGGCTTGGTTGAAGATGATGTGCGTGCAGACTCATGTACGACACATGAAAAAGTGTTGGCGAACAATGCCATCATGTCACTTTGCCTATAGAGGGCTCCCTCAAATAATTTTTTGAAAGGACCTCCAATTCCCTCTCTTTCCACCTAGTGGGTTTGAACCGACAATCAATATAATATATAGGGTTGCATGTCTCAAAACCATGCTTCCTATTTTCTAACCTCATTCAATGGGACATGCAAGTATGGAACGAACAGTTGTGATACCGCTGATCTAGATTTAGTAAGGAATCTAGTGCACAACACAATATTAGCAGAAATTTAATGTGTCATAACAGCAATGAGATGAATCAACAAATTTGACATATTAATCTTACAATATTGCACTATGAATGAAGATTGAAGCCAAGACTAATTTAGATACATGAAGCTCCAAGACTCTATTCTAATTCTTTTACATTTGGATGATAATATCTATTTTTTAACATAAAATGATGAGTTTAAAACTAGAATATGAAGTGATTCATTTTGGAATCTAGAGACAATGTTCCCACAAGAAGTTAAGAGATTTTGTCATGTCCTAACACTCATTAAAATACTAATTTTAAGTTTTTCTATTTTACAATATTTTTCTACATCTTTCGTAATTTGCATTTTCAGGTTCCTTAAGAATGGAATTTGGCCTTGGCAGTTTTCTCAAATGCCTGTAAAGGGTTGTCGGAGGAATACCATTAGAGTATGTAATCTAGTTCATTTCATGAGCTTTCCAATGCATACTGATGAGTTTATTATAAATAGAATAAGAAAGTAATTCACCTAAGAATCTGAAGAGTCTTGCAACAAAGTTTCCACAAGAACTTAACAAGTTTTTTCATGTCTTGACACTTGAAATACAAAATTTATGTTAATCTATTTTTCGGTATTTTTCCACATTTTTGGTATTTTGCATTTTGAGGTTTCTTCATAATGGAATTTGGACTTGGAAGTTTGCCCAAATGCCTCTAAACGGTTGTTAGAGGAATACCTTTAGGTTATCTAATCCAGTTCATTTCATGAGCTTTCTGACACATATTCTCAACTTCCATCAAGTAGTTACTGGTCAAAGCTTTGCCAACACTCTAGGATCAGATTCTCACATTCCCAAAACTTTTGCATGTAATGTCACTTTTTTACCATATGAGAGCTATTAATTGGTCTTCTTTTCATTCCTTCTCTGTGGCAAAGAAGAGAAGAAAATGGAGGAGAACATTGCGCTTCCGTTTGATATGTTTTTACTATTTTTTAATATGTTCTTTTAGTGTTTTCTTTCTTTTGACAGGTCAGCTGGGTTTTAATTAATTAATCGAAGCTAATGAAGGAAAAGAACATCTTTAAGAGGTCAGCTTTTTCTAATTGAGCATTGGCGCCAAAAAAGGAGGATATAAAAGGAGATTAGAGGCATCATTTGCATCTAGTCTTGGTGCATTTTGATATACTTGGGCATAGAGAGCTAGTTGCTCCTTGTTCATCCACTTGAGGACAAAAACCCTGTTGTGAGGCCTCATTGAAGGACAAAAACCCTTCATGTGGCTTAGGTGAAGGACGAAAACCCTTCATCATTGTTTGGTCTTGATGTGAAGAACTGATTTGAAGATCTATTGGTAATTTCTAGCTGTTATTTGAATTATTTAGGGCGGAGCTACCTACCTTGGGTAGGGTTTGGAGACATTGGTGAAGAATTTGAGAAATTTGGTTTCACAATCTGATTTGTAATATTTTTAAAGGCCGGAATCTAAAGTTATATGAATTTAGAGGGTTTATAGACCCATATTTCATATTTATCTTGTGGCTACAATTTTCAGTGCATATTTAATTTTCAGCAGAGTATTCTTCACTTTTTTTTGTTATTTTGGCTTCTGAAATTCCATAAAATATATATATAATAGTGGTGAATTAATTGGTGGTGTTTTATGGTGATTTTGGCATTTTTTGGTGCAAGTACAAGTCACTGATTTTATTCTTCAGTCCACTACAATTTTATTTTCAGATCTGCATTTAGTGTGAAACCCTTGAAAGGGTTATTACATTGCACAACATTTGCAAGATATTCAAGGTATTTGCAAACTCTTTAATATAGAATCTGCAAAATTGGAATGCATCGACTAGGTACACACACACTAGTTATTTAATTTTAAAATAGTGAATACAAAATAAGAATATAATAATAGATGGGCGATATGAGATAAAAATATTGTAGACACCTAAATTTGGTAATTTATCACTTGATAATGTCAGTATTTGCTCAATCCCTAAATCATGACTTGTGAGGTCATTCCAAGCTCAATTCCTTATCCTTAGTCCCATGCAAGACTTGCTCTCCTCATTTGCACTTCTCAATTGTTCATATTATTGCTTGCATCAGTCCACAACATTTTCACTCTAAATGTTGTACACAGATTTTTTCAGCACCTCACACCATCCTCGTAGAGGACCGTCAAATAAGGATCAAACCATCCAATGGTTTGGTCCAAAACTGGCAGTTACATACCCAACCACACAACGGTCATTTTCTCAATTTGATATCTATGAGTCGATATTTTCAACAAGCCTTGATAATTCCCACTCAAACCCCATTTTTGTACCATCACTTTGTATTAAACTGATGTTGGCATTTTTTGATTAATACTTTTATATATTTAAAAGGAAGTTTTTGTGCATAAATCTTGTTCATTATCATCTTGTATATGCTTCTTTGAATGGGTTTAAATATATTGATATATGCGCTAACAAGTGTGAATGAGGGACCTATTGTAAGCCTAGCACAGGACTCACTTCAAGCCCAGTGCAAGACTCGCAATGGAGCGCAGGGCTCGCGTTATGCGAGTGCAGGAATCGCATTAAGGAAGGGAAAGACTGACACAACGAAGCAAGGAACTAATCTAGTCAGCACATGAGTAACATGATGGAAGGAGCATCTAATGTGTATCATCACCCAGTCAGCATGTGAATTGCGCAATTTATGAGATTCTTAATTAACATTAGTTCAGGTGGAAACGTGGATTAAGTGGATGGCAATTGTCTTTGGGAACAAATTGATTATCTTCCCCAACAGAAGTAAACTTGCAGTCAGCAATATTCAAGAAACTTGAATGCATGAGTGTTTTAACTCTACCAATCTCCAATATGTCAGCTAGGCATTGTTTAAGGACTCCACTCGCAATTAACAGGATAAATCTAGTCAACATGCTACATGCATTTGTTATTTCAAACTTGTAACTCCATATTACATTGTTGTTCTTATGCAAATCTATTAGTTAATTATTAGATAGCAATTACAAATAACAATTTCTATTGCAGAGGGACTGAACTTCTCCTATTATAAAAGGCATTTGTATTAGAATTAGAGTTAGTTGTTAAGGAAAATATAATATTGCATTATTGATTAATAAAGCGCGTGATTCTGAATTCAATCTTGTTGGTGTAACTTCAAGTCTAAAACTGGATCAGAGGGAAGGAGCAAGGTCCACTCCTCCCCAATGTGAAGGGAAGTATTGCAAGTTTGTTTAATTTTCTGTTTATTTAGCATTTGATTATTTGCAAGAATTACAGTATTTTAAATTGTCAATTTGTTTCAACATTCTTAATCCTTTTATCCATAGATTTAGGAGTCTCTGTTTTACTTTATCAAGTATTTCTCAAATAGATAAGTTTTTAGGAATAGTATTCGGTTAAATCTTTAAATTAATACATGCCCAAAAACAGTTTCAATCGTGCTTTAAGTACGAGTATCAACAATGCTCGTCAACTTTCCTCGTGAGCTTCCTTAATGTGAAATTATACCTATAGTCCCTATATAAGCAAGTAAAATGCACTCATTTACTCACCTGGCACTTTCAAGAGCATCACTTGATATTATTCCAAAAGCACTCCAAGCTCTCATCAATTCTTTAAAAGCAATAGCACACTCTAGAAGCAACCCCTACACAAGTCTAATGCACATTCAACTAAGTTTTAGAGTCACACTTCCCAAGCTAGAGATCATCAAGCCAAGTCAAGCAAAGGACGTCGATCCATTACCTACATTATCAAGTGATCAAATTGTCGAAGTTGTTTGCATCCATATAGATATCAGACGCTAGATGGAGAGCTATGTGCAGATTGAGACCCTTTAGAGTGTTGCCAACATAGGTGGTGTACAGATGGCACTTCAACCCAACCACTAACCTTTTTGCAGGGTCTCCTACCCGTGGTTGGGGTTTGAAGCAACTTCAATATATAAAGAGGGTTTCACATATGATTGACACTTAGGGTTTCACAGCGAAGCATATTTCGGAGGTTCACACAAGTATGGGAAGTTACAAAACATTGGTAGCTCGCCGTACAAAAACGTCAAATAGATGCGTACGCATCCGACAGTTCCATACCTGCTCATTATGCACTCCCAAATGCAGAGATGAAGCATTTGCATATCAATGCAGATCAGATCTAGTCTTTTTGCCCTTCTATCACTCTCAAATCAATCTTGTGAACATCCAATCAACTATAAGTACACCCCTCTTCTTGCACCTTGTTCCATTCAGCACTCAATCGATTTATCTTACATATTGCTAAATAAGTATATTATGATCTGCACATTAATATTCAAGTAATAACATATATAGTTCTTATTTCTAACCTTAATCCAAAGATAATAAATAAGAACACCTCTTGCTTATTTAGGGTTATGTCATTTAGTTTACCCCCTCAGTGAAAAGGCATGCATTTATAGCATTTTAAAAGCAAAATCCTCAACATATTGATACACTTCTCTATATAACTCCAGATGAACAAAAGGGCTTGGATACATCTAAGGTTCTTGTATCTGATATTCCTAAATCTAATGTTGTTTCTTCTCCTATTGCTACATCTGCTATACATATATCTATGGGGGAATCCCATATTCAATTTCACAATGTCTCCATGTCTATTCCTATGGCTTCTACCATTCCTACATCTCTTGTACATACCCATGGGACTTCCCACTCCTCTTCTATTATGCATGCTCTTGAGCATCGTATTCACTAAATTGCCAAATAGGTACGGAACCACCAAACAGTCATGTATGCATCTGAGGGTTACATGCATGCCCATTTTGAAATCCCAAATCCAATTACAAAGCATTTACATATCAGTTCCAGTAACTTTGCCCTTCTGTCACTGCTAGATCAACCTTCTGAACATCCAATCAATTAGCCAAGTACACCCCTCTTCTTGCCGCTTGTCTCATTCAACACGTGTTTTGATCAATTTATCCTACACATTGCTAATAGGTATATTCTGATCTGCACATTAATATTTAATTAATAATCTAAATATATCTCATGTTTCTAACGTTAATCCAAATATAATAAATAAGAACACATTTTGCTTATTTAGGATTAAATCATTTAGTGAACCCCTCACTGAAAAGAATGAGTGTGAATTCACAACTTTTTAAATCAAAATCCTACACATATTGATGCACTTCTCTATATAGATCGAGATGAAGAAATGTGTTTGGCTACATCTAAGGTTCTTGTGTCTAATATTCCTAAATCTATTGTTGTTTCTTCAATTATTGCTACATCTACTATACCTATATCTATGGGAGCATCTCATATTTCCTTTCACAATGTTACCATGTCTATACTTATGGCTACTACTATTCGTACATCAATTGTGCATACCCATGGGGCTTCCCACTCATGTTCTATTACACGTCCTTGAGCATCTTGTTCATTATATACAAGCTCAAGTTTTCCAATCCTGGTAAGGTACCCCTAGGCCTTCTAATGCTATGGAATCCACTCAATTGCTTCACAATCCACATGCACATGAAATAACATCTTATCCTTTACCCCTCGGTTTTTTGTCTCCTAAGCTTCCTATCTCTGAGGGAAAAAGTGATCCTGAACTTAGAAGTCTCAATGGTTCTATGATTTACCTATGTATTATGCGAGCGGTTTTACTCCTTTGGCAAATCAATGCCTTGCACATTTTTCGAACACTAGAGACGATTTCATATGCTCAAATGGCTAAAATGCAACAAGGCTCCAATGAACCAAGCAGTGATTGTGTTTAACACCACCAAATTGGAGAGTTTCCGTTCTCCAACCTTCAACAAGGAAGGGTTTCATCCTCCTTGCTTGCCACACTAATGGATTTTCGCCCCTTAGTGGATTGGAATAGAGCAACCAGCTCTAGAACCAAAGAAATAAATTGATCTTAGCCAAAAATATGCCCAAAATTAGCCTATGCGACTCCTTGTATATTCTTATGGTGGCGCCAAGAGTCTTTAAGGAGGAATTCCCCAAAACCGACCTCCTTAAAAGCTTATTGCATCTTTTAAGCTTATATCAAAATCTCTCCAACCTAGCCGACTTGCTTAAGAAGGGAAATACAAATGAAAAAAATATGATTATTAATTAAAGAAAGACTAAATATAATCCAAGGGATTCCCTTGTTCATCTTCTTCATGCCCACGGGAAGAAGAATGGGCAAGAATCCGTCAATTGGATCAATTCGAAAAAGGGGACATTACAGTCCTCCCTTCCCAAAATTGCTTTCCCTCAAGCAATTGCAAGCTTGGCTGATCTAAAATCTCGAACTCCATCTTCTCATCATGTAATCACATCCTCAAGAGAATAGGAAGTGGCTTCCTTGACAAGGCATCCGCTACCACATTGTGTTTCCCTTTGACATGTTCAATATCAAAATCATATGCTTGGAGCCTACTTACCCACTTTTGTTGTCGGTCATTTAATTCATTTTGATGAAGAAAGAATCTCAAATTGTTGTGGTCAGTTTTGACCACAAACCTTCTACAAACAAAGTATTGCTGGAATTTGGTCAATGTATGCATGATGGCCAACATTTCTTTGTCATAGATGGAGAAATTATTCTCATGTTCCTTGAATTTTCGGCTCTTATATGCAATGGGATGCTTATTTTGCATCAAAACAACCCCTGTACCAATTTAAAATAAATTCAATTGATAATTTTATAAAAAGTTAGAAAATAAAAATCCAATACTAGTAAATTGTTCTCTTACCTTCAGCAACTCTAACCTTGAGAATCTCATAAAAATAGCATGGAGCATATGATGATTCATGACAAACATTTGAATCCCATTTGCCTCCATATAAACCTCCTCTATCCATGGGATTTTGTCAATCTTTTGCACAATCAAATTCAAGGAATGTATTGCACAAGGTGTCCAAAATATGTGCACATATCTCCCCTCTATAATCAACCTTGTTGCTCTACAATTTTTTGGTCCGTGATGACTTAGACAACGTTTTTAGGAGCCACTGACTTAGTAGTCTCAATCAAAATATTAGCAATAAATTCAGCATACTTTACTTCGCCCTGACAATCAATGGTCTTTAAGAACATTATCTCTTTAGGGCATACTGCAACAATGTTGATTAGAGATCCATTTCGAGTATCTTTTCATCCATTTGAAATAATAGTCACCCATGTGTCCTTCCACAAATCCCTATTTGACTACAAAGAAGTATGTATATGGTCCACTTCTTTCACCAACAATGATGTTCGAACCTTCTCATGGCAGGGCCTTTATACTCTTATGGTGCCTCATTAATACCGTTCACAATCTGTTGCCAATATAGTAATCGCAACATATTGAAGGGAAGCCCATATGCATAAATGCATTGAGCAACTAGCTCCTCGGTAATATTCCTTTTCTCAATAACAAAGGCTTGTTCTAATGGACCTTTTGTTCTCTTTCGTGAGGTGGCCTCTTCCTCTAAGGGAATTTCAACTTTAGGTGTTTGAGTCGAAGTTTGAATAAAAGGATGGTTTGATGGTGTGGGTGGTTTTCCTAAACCCCTCCTTTGCAAAGGAACAATTCTATATCTAGCTTTTGTAACTTGCAAGTCAGAATCCTCTTACTCTTTTATGTACGTCAAGATATGCACCTCATCAACCTTGGTATGGTTTTTAATTCATGCTCCCACTACCCCAGTTAAATGAGCTTTGAGTCATTTGTATGAGGACTTAAATTGCATATTGCAATGATTGCATATCCAAGATTGAGAGCCACCACCTACAAGACTCTCTAGCACTTGTACATGTCTCCAAAGAGAAGGAGGATCATGTTTCGTGGCATCCAGAATGTTTCTATATGGGCCCTCGCTTTGGCTTGTTTCCCCATGCCCTCACCCTAAAGTTGCACTTGATGCCATTTATATTTAATATCTCAAAGTTCAAACCTACAAAGAAAAATAAAAAACAATAAATAAGACCACACCCTACACATCCCTTTTTGTTTTGATTGCCAAGTTCGCCATGAAGGTGCATTATTGTTAACCAAGATAAATTGTTTATAATGGAAAGAGAAGAGACCTTCGATATCAAAACCCATGCTTGAGCTCTTGGGTTAAGTATGGGTTTTGGTCAGTGAAAGAGAAAAGGCAAAATGAAAAATATGTATCGGTTGGATCTAACTAATTTTTATTTGGAGTCAGTGGTTAGTAAGCTAGACCCATACTGCGAATTGTTTCATGCCATAAATAAACACGTACACTTAAAAAATCCGTTGGACAAGCAGATTCACAACTTTTACAAACCTGAGTAGTCTTATGTTCTTGGAGCAGAAGCACTTTGCTTAGCTTTACATCCTTCTTAAGGTATCATTTCTAATACATATGTTGGACAAGCTCGTACACACTCAATACAACCAATACATGTATCATAAATTTTGACTGAATATGCCAGTGTATCTGAGAATTCTATTAGTTAGTACTGAAAAGTTTTTAATTTGATAAATATTCTAATATATGGACAATATATATATATGATGAATATAAAGCAAATCAATAATTGTATTATCAATGATATAATGGATAGATTCGGATTCCATCTGTTTAATAAAAGAAATAGGTTTGTCTAACTTTCATCTCTCCAAATTTCACCAAATCTAGTCTAATTGTGTTAGACAGATCATTTGGATGAGTGAAATATGAATAATGTTCTTGATTGATCTCAATACTATATCGGAGGTGAGAGCTTACACATGTTCGGATTTTTTTAAAAACGGCAAAAAGACTCTAAAAAACAGCAAAAACCCTAAACCCTAGGCATCCTAGTTTGCTTTTATTAACCACGTTCACCATATAGGTGCGAGGTGAGAGCATCCACAATGTTTGGACGGTATTGTTAATTAAAAACAGCAAAAGAACTATATTATACAGCCAAAAAAATGCAAAGGAAATGTTGCAGTTTTTCTTAACATAGAGTTTAAAAATTAAAACTACATATCATCATCAATGATCATGAATGATGTGTGCATTAACATTAATCGCATTAACATTTTTTTAAAAAAGAGGTTGAAAAAAGCCTGACTATTACTCCTTGATGCTCTTAGCTCTTACTATCACCTCCTAATCTCTTTCTCCGCTCTGCTCCTTGATGCCTCTTTGCTCTTCACAATGTTGAATGTTAGTTTAGTGAAAATTGGATTTAGCAAGAGAAATAAATGAGTGTGATTTAGAATGGATCAAAGATGTCCTCATAGCTTTTAGGAAGGTTAGGTGGATGGATTATGGTTAGCAAAAATAAATGCAAAAAAAAGTTTTTTTTTTTTGCCTTTTAAAATACATATGGCCGTCAGTAGGACTTGGAAATGCCTCGGGTACAACAGAGCCGTACCCGAGGTGTTTATGGACCATACGCGGGCCATATAAGCGTTTTGGTGTTGTTTTTGTATGGGTACCTGTTTCTAAAACATTTCTACGGGGGGTACGGGCAGGTGGGGCATTTCCATGCAACATAGATATTGATGCTATATGCAAGTATCTAACTCTGATCTTTGTATAGGAATATTTAAGATATGTTAAAAAAAATTCTTTGGTTGTTGTACCAAGTATAAAGTTCTCTTACAACATGTGCACAGGATCATTTGTTCTCAGTCTCCCTTTTCCAATGCAAAATGCAAACCACTCCAGTGAAGTAACTTAAAAAAATGTATGCTTGCCGAGGCATGAACAAAAATGTGTCAGAAGAAAATATAATGTGTTTGGAATGAAAGCATGAGATCAACATAGAATATATATTTAATGTTCATTATCAATTCCTAGTCATGCACTAACTTTCATGCAACCCATATCGTTGTGCCAAGACAAAAGTGTGCTTGCCTGATGGCGTGCTGCTGTTAACTGGGCCAGCTCATCAGCTTCAGAATGTCTCAAGAACCATTGACTTAGAGGATGATCCTTTGTATCCCCTCCTTTCTTCTCGCTAAAATTATCATTGGCAACCCCTAAAATGAAGAACATCTTGCAATTTGAAACAGAACAACAAATGCTAAAAACTTAATATTGATTAAAAAAAGTTTTTATATTCTGTTTGACGTACAGTCAAATATCCTGGAGAACTGGTAGAAATTCAGTATCCTTGCATTACATAAATGCAAAGGGATAAGCCAACCTGACGGGGGTGGTAAGGTCAACCCAGTTGGTGCTCCAGATACAACAACTGCTGGATGATGGCAAGCCCGCAAATAGAAAGGTTCTGAAGGTTCTGCAAAGACAATCTCATCATATGACTCAACAACCACTGGTTTCTTTGTTGACTGTAATCCAGATTCATCCTCAGGATACAACTTTAGATGATGAAATCTGATCATAAGAGAATGCAATCCAATGAAAATACAAATTGACAATGGATATTTGTAAATGGTGTTTGTCGCCGATAAAAGAGAATGTAGACCCACCAATCATGAGTTACATTGAATTGACTTACAGCTCTAATTGCTTTTCTGCTACATCACTGTGGAAGTAGATAGTCATGCTTATCTCAAATTCACCCCACCCAGTTTCAGACAGCTCAAAGGGAGCAGCTTCAACAACCCTGGTTGGATTATTAAAGCTTTGGTGTAGCTGAAAGACAACTCTTTTGATTGCAACCCCAAGATCCTCATTTGTTGCTCCACGAATATATACCGTCCATTTATGGGAGTGATACCTATGATACAGAACACAAATATTTCACAAAAATGTATTAAATAGCCCTGCTGAAATTTTTCATTGCAGGCTTCATGTCATGCATTCACATATATCAAACTTGTAAGTAATCTAATCCACCACATGGATTTAGAAACTTGAGATTGAAAACAAAGAAAATAAATATTGGTATAATGCTTATTGCAGAAAAGGAAGCATTCATCAGACTGACAAAGGGACATTGTAGAAGTAAAATATTGAGAAAGCACAAAATAAAGATCAGAAAAATATGTCCCGAAGAAGAAGAAAACTCACTCATCTGCCTTTTTCCCCAGCCAGAACGATATTGTTCCATAAACTATAGGTATGGTCATCTCCACATCCTTGACCCTTTTTATTTGGTTCTGCAAAATCTAGCAAGCCATATATCAAAAAAACCTAAACTCCCATTTAATTAATCCTCTAAAAATAAACCCATAATTTCATCACCTAAAAAACAGCAATCACGGCAACAAAAAGGTATTTGCAACATAGATAAATAATACACCAGCACTATCACCAAAATGCATAACTACAAGAGGAGCATATGGGATGCACATGCAGGATATTCGTAATACATTACTCCCAATGAACCCAAATCAACAACATGAAACACAGCTGAAAAATGGAGACATCCAACCCCCATAAATGGCATAGACAGTTCAAGACTCAAGCAGCTAAAGCAGGTGATGAAGCTTACTAAAATAGCTCAAGACATTGCAATAGATTATCCCTCCAAGTAATTATGGATGTGTTGTAAATAAAAGTTGTGCACCCGTAATTTTAAAGGTACCCCAATAATCCGATATATGGAAGTTTTGCAATCAACAACTATGCCATTTGAATGTCATTGTTTTCCATCGAGTCAACCATTGTTTTGTACCCTTGAGTCAATTATCCCCTGAAAGGTTCCCCATTCATTAACCCTCTAGATGTCGTACCTGAAACGTGTTGTTGTAAGTAAATTTGCATTATTCAAATGATAAAGACCTCCTAGGCCTATTAGCTCAAGTAATTAAACTCACTTTGCCACGATATTTTATTTATCATTCCTTAATATTCATATGTTGAAGTGTCACAAAAACTACCTTATAGAAGGATTAGAAGGATTTGGATAATCTTTTATTATCTTTTAGTCTTATCGTCACATTGATAGGGGGATAGGAAGTTTACGAAGTATTAATTAAATAGTTGGGAGGTTAGTGTTCCCCCATGTCTTGACCACCCATGCCTCGCTACTCACCCATCCTTAATCAACTTGAAACCCACTTAACATGAGTGTGTGCAGAGATGTTGTGCCTATGAGCAATATTGGAAAAGCGTTGTTTGATCCCCGCTTACACGACAATACATAAAGGAGATTGGGATTTTAATAAAAAGAGAATAAAGTTATTGAATTGGTAAATTGTTTTGGCTTTTCCACATTACTCAATATGCAAGAAATAGAGGCTGTTTGGGGATTTTAAGATAAAAAATCAATTCGCAAATCGGAATGGTTGAAACGCTTACCCAACTTTATGTCCCGTTACCACATGCATAACTTGCATGTATGCCTTTTTAGGTTCCATAATTATTTTAGACAGTTTTCAAATTTTAAAATCCTTGGGCAGACTTTGTTTGCAACAACCCACCTCTATGGAGCTCAAAGAAGATGATGAAAATGAATATTTTCACCAAGATAGTGAAATCAAAGTGAAGGGCAGTTGTGACAAGTGGTGCCGAGTTCAAAAAGGAAACCAGTCCCTTGCTAGACAAAGCCAAACTGTCTGAAGAAAGGAAAAATAAAAAAAGGGCCCACATATGCAAGGTCGAAATGCTCATGGTGTGGAAGATGCAAATCCAAAGCAGTTCAAAGCAAAGACAAAGTGGTGAATTTGAGCTTGTAACTCATCTTGATATAAAGAGAGCTCAAAGCCAAATGAGCCAATCAAGGTCTTGAAGTTGGAAACTAGCAAGGTGACAAATAAGCTCTTAGTTCTTAAGATCCAAACAACAGTCAAAGTGAGAACTCGAAAGGAGGAACCTGAGCTACGATAGGAGCCCAAGCTACAAGAGAAGCACGAGATGCAAGAGGAACCCATGTTGTGAGGTGAAGTGGTCAAAAACGGTGGTGCTTGAAGATACAAACGCTGAGTGGTAGCTTCGGCAAATGCGATCCATAAGGATGGCTTGAGACAACAAACTCCCAAGTATGAAGATACGCACTTGTAACAAAAGACCTCGATGCGGAGCACATGCGGCAAACCAAGACATGGTGAAGCTTATAAGAAGTATCAAAGCTGAACGAATTGGTTGGGCAGAGTGAATACCAGATGAACAATAAGTTGTTAAGTGAGCCAAGTGATACACCAAAGTGGTTGATGCAAGTTAAACCTGCAGGGGTGATCATGATAACAAGAGCCAAGCCAAAGGCAATAAGCAAATAAATCAGGACCAGCAAAAGGAGAAACTCAAACTGTAAAATGCAAACTCCAAACTGAAATTGAGTCAAAGCAAGATAAAACTTGTGAGGTGACAGTGTCGAACCGTGACGATGCTGACTCAGGAAAGTGGCGGCGAGCTTGAGACTATCAAACATTGAAGATACGGCCAAGGTGAAATAGACTTTAACGCTTGACAAAAGGTCGTAGAGGTGAGCAGGGGTGGCAATAATGAAGATGCCATGGAGTAATATCAAATATAAGAGCTCAAAGGGAAGTTGCACGAACATATCAAAGACATGGTATTTGAGACCTTCATGCAAGCTCCTGAGAGGAACAAATGTAGAATATGATAAAGGACTATATAAAATAGTCGATGCCAATTGTGACCTCACACAAGCTTGCAAGAGGAATAAATGTAGAATATGAGTAGAGGCATATACAAAGCAGTCAGCACTTGGTGGAAGATAGCATGCACAGGTATAAGCTTGAGTGTGTATAAAAAGACGGTGTTGGAAATGATAGCATGCAGGTGTTTGAGACTCAACAACAAACTCAGTGACTACCAATTGTGCCATGACAATCAAGGTGATGGTGGTAACCAGCACTCAAATACAAGCTTAATTAAAATGTTGATGGCGAATTCACGATAGTCCAAGACCAAAAGGAGCTTCGAGCGCAACATTGCCATAGAAATCAAGCTACCAAATACACAGATTTTAGATGGACCCAAAAGAGAGAACAAATTTGAGAAGCCAGACCGGATGAAGTAAAGGATGAGTTGATGACAATAGGAAGGCATCAAAATCGTTAAATCAAAGCAATTAAACAAACATTTTGTGAGTTAGCACTAATGTGATACTGTCAATCTTGGCAGATTAAGATAGATAAGCTAGGTGGTGAATAGTGATAGTGATGATAAATCCAAGCAATAGACACCATTGTAGTAAGCTCTAGGAATTAGAGAGCAATTGTGTGTGGTTTTTAGACAAGCATTGTAAGAGTTGCCCTATTAATAGGTGCAATCTTGAAAGAGGTGAAATTCGAGGAGAGCCTAACCGTCAAGTATGGAAGATATCTGCAACCTAAGTGTGAGCATCGAGAAGGAAGGCAATGTTACGGTGTGTCAACAGTTCCAAACACATTGTGATTGTGCTAAGGCGACATCAAGAAGTGAACCTGAAGGGACCCCATTGAAGGAGCCAAGACCACCTATAGACTTCTACCCTCAACTTGAGATCAAGGCAAGATCTAAACCTTTCAGGTGTGTCAACAATACCTTTCTCTTTCATTTTTTTAGTATGCAGGAAAATGATTTCAACAAATGGATCAACTTAAGTGACGGCCACAATCCAAAAATGGGCAATTAGTTTACTGAGTCTTCCACCTCGTACATCAAAGTCTATGGTTTCGATGGTGTTCCCTAAAAGTTGTCAAAGTACATGAGCAGCAAATGGCCTCTTCACCGAAAAGCACAAATCAGGAATACACTTCTTGATTTTCATTGGGAAGAACACTTGCTTTCCGTTGAGTAATGCTAAAGCAATGAATACTAAGATGACGAGAATGGCTCATCAAGAATTTGTTAGAAGATAGAATTTGACAATTGTGGTACCATTGAATGGATTCTTGGCTACTTATACAAATATCATCCGCGTGTTGAAGATTATTGGGCGGATTATGAAGATGAACACAATGTGCGTGTTAGAGACTATTCCAAAATGACCCTAAACCAAATAATCACTTTCGAGTTGAAAAGCATGTCAAGAGGAGTCACGGATGACGGAAAAGTGGTGAATAAGAATTTGTGTTAATATCTAGAATTTTAATCAAACTCATTGAAAGATAATTATCTTTTTCCCATCATAGACAAAGTGCCACAAGGTGTTACAGGCTCAAAAAAATTATTTATGCTTGATGGTTTCTTTGTTTATAATCAAGTCGAGGTTGTAATGGAGGGTCAGCAAACAACCACATTCACCCATGTCGTATGTTTGCATACTGAAGGATGTCATTTGGCACACCAACACAGGGATGACTTTTAACAGGGAAATGGACGTGGTTTTCCATGATATGAAAAATAAAAGATTAGTAGTGTACCTTGATGATTTGACCCTTTTTTTCTAAAAAGCAAGAAGAACACTACAAACATCTAAAGAAGGTTTTTGAGAAATGCCGAGCAAATGGTATTTCATTGAATCCTAAGAAATTGGTCTTTGAAGTCACAAAAGGAAAATTGGTTGGTTACATTGTGTCGAAAGAAGAGAAAAACAGAACCTGAAAGAGATGGAACCATCCAGAAGTTGACTCTTCCTACAAGCAAACCCAAAGTTCGCTCTTTCTTCAAAAAAGTAATGTTTCTAAGAAGGTTTATACCTGATTTCGTGGAGCTGATGAGAAACAGACCTAATATAATGGAAGGAAAAGATGACTTCACAAGAAACGAACAAGGAAAAGCAAAAATGTTGAAGAAATCAAAACTGCCATAGCAAAAGCACTAGTGCTTGTGTACCCAAACTATAAGGATTTTATCATTTACACTTATTCATCAGACCCACGCTTTCAGCAATCTAGGTGCGGTAGAATGAAGGACTAGAATACTCTTTTTCCTTTATGAGCTACAGATTAAAAGAGCACAAACTTAAGTATTGTACCATTGAGAGGCGTGCTTACACGGTAGTCAATGAAGTGAAATAGTTCAGATATTATATCCTCAATTCTCATTATTGTAATGGTCCCTAGTACAACAGTCAAGTCAATTTAACACGACACGAATTTGGTTCTGAAAGAGGAGGCTAGATAGATAAAGTACAGGAGTGTGACCTTGACATTAAACCACAAAGCTTGTTCGTGAATGCGGCCTTTGTCAACTCATAGGTGAGAATGATCACGGCAAAAAGGACTTTGCAATGTCACGAAAATATGTACTTGAGAGATGCCTTTAGTCTTGTTTATCGATTCTACTAACGAGAGTACTTTGGACATCTCAGCCAAAAAGAAAAAGGAGCAATCAAGCTTAGAGCCGCCACGCATGTAATTCGGGATAATACACTTTTTCATAAATGTTTAAACAGTTGCTTCCTAAGATGCGTTGACAAAGAACAACAAAAAAGATTGGCAACGACCAAAACTTGAAGCAATATCCCTCAGACCTGTAGTCATTGAAGAACCATTTCACCAATGGGGTTTGGACTTCATTGGCACACTAAATCCACATTCCAACACAAGTCATACCCACATCCTCACCGCAATGGACTGGTTCTCAAAGTGGGTTGATGTTGTAATGTCCCCTTTTCCAAGCTAGTTCGACTTAAAGACCTTGGGGCGCATTTCTACTCCCCGTGGGCTTTAAAAGATAAATAAG
Source organism: Taxus chinensis (assembly GCA_019776745.2). Lineage (NCBI taxonomy): Eukaryota > Viridiplantae > Streptophyta > Pinopsida > Cupressales > Taxaceae > Taxus > Taxus chinensis. The sequence continues at coordinate 18,817,404 of CM034155.1, read as the reverse complement.
GGAAGTACATTCATGTTATGATTGTAATTTGCTATTTTCAGCCTTGTCATATGTTTGTAAAAATGCAAATTGCCAATTATAGCACTAAAATAGCATGTTGGTGGCTTGAAGTACAAAACGCCAACTTCAAAATAGAAAAGGATGTTTGAAAAGGCAGGTCGTCTCTCTCTAAGGAGGAAAAACAAATGTTAAAAAAGAAATAAAGAGGCCTACATGGAGCGCTCCACAAGTGAAGGAAAGAAAAGGCTATAAAAGCAAATGTTTGGGCTCATTGTAAGGATGATCTGGTGAATTTTAATACTTCTCTTTTGGAAATTGGAGCATTGAGCTCTCATTTTCAGCCTTTGAGGATGAAAACCCTCAATGGATCCTATTGGGGACAAACAATCAATAGTCACAACACTTGGGGACGAAAACTCTCATTTGTTGCATTGGTGGCTTCAACTAGGAGTCACAAGAGAGCTTCAAATTCAGAATTTCATAACAGTAGGGGTTTCTATCAGTGTTGGGGCACAAATTCCAACTACGGCACACTTTTTGGGGGCTGACGCACTCATTGTCAGCTTGGGCGACCCACTTAGAGATTTTAGGATCACTTATCAGTGGGTCTTGGTTAAAAAAAAATTATTCTAATTTTGTTTGATAGCTATCATTTTTGTGGTCATTTTGAACTATCATTTGCATTTTATCTCCAAGTATTTCTAAAGATATGGAATTTCGAAGTCTTAGTTGTTTTTGAGCAACTAATTAATTCCAGCAGTCTGTATTTTGTTGTTGGAGCATTTATTTTCCATGATTGCATCAAGGGTTTCATGTTGTTGATGTATTTCTAGAGATTTGTGTGTGGGAGGTACTAAAATCTGAATTTTACCTAGATCGCGTAGGGTTTTGTGGACCTAAAATAGGTTATTGCCCTAATTTTTGCATAAAATCAATTTGCTGTCATAAAAATCAGGTTTTTCTACATGTGGTTGTCATCATTTCCAGCAATGTTCCTTTAGGGTTTTGGGGAAAATCCAAATTCCTCGAATTTGAGCCCGAAAGGGGCATTACAGTGGTATAAAAGCATTGTTCCTCCCATCCTATGGGAGGCTATATTTAGATTTTCAGATTGCATGAATCCCGACGAGGAAGGGTTCAAAGTATACCAAAAAAAGACTCCAACAAAGAACATGGGAGACAAGGAACAAAGGCCGCCACCTTCTTATGAGATGAGTTACTTACAAGAATTGATGTTGAGGAATCAAAGAGACGCGGTGCAAAGCTTTCAAAGGACAATGAGGGCTTCAGTGATTGAATTGATCCAAGCCATCTAAGGTGCTTTGGCATTCAAGAAAACCTTAGGTAAGGGCAGCTCTTTCGGCAATGAAAGAACTTCCATCAATCCTTCCACAAGAACCTTCCAAGCTAAATTTCTACAAAGGGAAGAAGAGGAACAAGCGGAAGTAGGTAAGCAAGATGGAGATGATGAGATGGATCGTTCTATGTCGAATACCAAGCTTTGAGGCCAGCCATCCACCAAGAAATTTCTTTCCATAATTTTTGTACCTTGAAGTCAAGGAATGGTCACAAGGGTGGAAGAAGACTACATAATGATCAGCCACATAGAGATATTCAAGGGTTTCGAAGTGACCGTAGCTTATGGGTCTTCTATTCCATGCACCAAGAGAATTCCAAAGCTCAATATCACTGTTGGAAGGCATGAGGTATGTCATGATTTCTATATGATTGGGATAGGTGATACGGATCTTGTTTTCAAGGTCCAATGGTTGCACTCTTTGGGTGAATTCACCCTCAACTACCAAAGCATGGAGTTAAAGTTCAAAAATAATAAAAAGGAGGTTGAACTACAAGGTATGATCAATGGAGCTCCTCAAAAAAAAACTTTGGTATAGGATACTTTGCCGAAAAGGGCACAATTCTGCTCTATGTCAATAAAAACAGCAGATTGGAAGTCCTTAATTACAGAAAAGTATGCAAAGAATAAGTTCTCTAATGCTGTTTTTAAAGGTGAAATTGTTGATGAAAGGGACAAGATTGTGGATGGACTCATTCTATAAAAGAATAAGATCTATTTGGTGCCAAAATCTAAAATAAAACAGAAGATATTGACGGTTGTTCATGACACTCCATTGGCCAGTCATCCGGGATACTTCAAGACATACAAACAAGTTAGACAAGGGTTTTTTTTTAAAAGGACTCGAGACTAAGGTGATTTATTTCAACATGCCCAAAATCATCAGAAATTGTATGCGGACCAGCACAAGATAGAAAGGACATCTGAGGCAGGAGACATGGTGTTTTTGAGGCTGCAGCCATATCGGCAATCTTCCCTCAAACAAAGTGGTGCGGAAAAGCTAAAACCACATTTCTATGGACCCTACAAAGTGAAGGGGAGAGTTGAAGAAGTTGCATATGAGCTTGAGCTACCAAAGCATAGCAAGATACATAATGTTTTACATGTTTCGTGCCTCAAGAAGGCACTAGGACAGCACATTACTCATCTTGAGCTACCACTATTGGATGAGGGGGGTAAATTGATTCTAGTTCCAAAAGCTATAGTGGATGTTCGTGAAAGGAAGCTAAGGAACCGGAGCATTAAGGAATATTTGGTTCGTTGGAAGGACTTGCCACTTGAAGATGCCACATGGGAAGGTTGAGCAATTTTGGAGCATCCAAGTTTGCAATTGCTTGAGGGCAAGCAATTTTGGGGAGGGAGGACTATAATGTCCCATTTTCCAAGTTAGTTCGACTTGAAGACCTTGGGGCCCATTTCTACTTCCTGTGGGCTTTAAGGGAGAAATAAGGGAAGTACATTCGTGTTATGATTGTAATTTGTTATTTTCAGTCTTGTCGTATTTTTGTAAAAAAACAAATGTTTGAGATCATTGTAAAGATGATCTTGTGAATTTTAATACTTCTCTTTTGGAAATTGGAGCAGTGAGCTCACATTTTCAGCCTTTAAGGACGAAAAACCCTCATTGGATCCTATTGGGGATGAAAACCCTCAATAGTCACAACACTTGGGGACGAAAACACTCATTTGTTGCATTGGTGGCTTCATCCAGGAGTCACAAGAGAGCTTCAAATTGAAATTTTCAAAACAGCAAGGGTTTCAATCAATGCTAGGGCACAAATTCCATCTAGGGCACCGCATTTGGGGGGTTGTCACACTCATTTTCAGCTTGGGCAACCCATTTGGAGATTTCGGGATCACTTTTCAATGGATTTTGGTGGTTGGAAAATTTTTATTTTTATTTTCTTTGATAACTGTCATTTTTGTGGTCATTTTGAGCTATCATTTGTATTTTATCTCCGAGTATTTTTGAAGATATGGAATTTTGAAGTTTCAGTTGTTTTTGAGAAAATAATTAGTTCCAGCAGTTTATATTTTGTCATTGAAACATTTATTTTGCATGATTTCATCAAAAGTTTCATGTTGTTGATATATTTTTGAAGAGTTGTGTGTGGGAAGTCCTAAAATTTGATTTTAACCTAGGTCATTTAGGGTTTTTTTGTAATATAATTACTTGTATAAATCTAATTATCGGCAGCAATATAACACCAATGAACACAATATTTCAGATAAATGATCTCAATGTGCAAGAAGAATAGCTTAGCCACTTCGAGGGGGCAACCTCCAAACCAGACAATAAGACTCAAATGTTGAATATGATGATGAACTACTACCTACTGACCCCTATATATACTATTCCTATGCTATGGCCAACACCAAGGCCGACCCACTAATGAAAATATAACATATATGAAAGAGATACATAATGATAAGAAGTTATGATAGCCACAAGTCGGCTATATACATCCAATATAAGATATATGATTAAGGGCGTAGCATGCCCCTCCCCTTCGAAACAACATTGTCCCCAATGTTGAGAAGATCTGGATGCTGCTGTAGGAAATTTGCATCCTCCCAAGTTGCGTCTTCATTGTCTAGGTTTTTCCACTTGATCAAATACTCAGTGATGACCCTTGTCCTCAATCGTTTAGTGCATGTCTAAAGGATGCATTCTGGTTCCAGGATGATTCTGCCCTCTTCATCAAGCTCGGGTAACACAATCTGGGTTGATATTGTCTATCCAATTACCTTCTTTAGGCAAGATACATGGAAGACTAGATGAATTCGAGTAGCTGGAGGAAGTTCCAGTTTGTATGCTACATTTTCAATCTTCTATAACACTTGATAAGGACCATAATACTTAGGTGAAAGCTTGTTATCCTTTTTCTGTTGTTTTAAGGACATTTGCTTATATGGTTGTAAACGCACAAAAACCCAATCACCGACTTGAAAATGTCTTTCACTGCGATGTTGGTCTGCCTGTTGCTTCATGCGGTTTTGTGACATGACCAAATTCTCCCTGAGACTAGAAAGCACCTCTTGTTGGTGTTGAATATGTTCTTCAACTGCTTGAACCTTTGGATGGACTCTCAAAGATCAAGTGATAGATGGTGGATGGTACCCATATAATGCCAAGAAAGGAGACATTTTAGATGAAGTATGAAAGGAGGTGTTATACCACCATTCTGCCAGCAATAACCATTGGACCCATCTCGTTTGCTTATCTGATGTAAAACAACGAAGATATCCCTCCAAGCACTTGTTTACCACCTCTGTTTGCCCATCAGACTGGGGATGATAAGAGGAACTACAAGCTAGTTGTGTGCCCAAGCATGAGAACAAGTCAGTCCAAAAATTACTAGTAAAGATACGGTCTCGATCACTTACTATAATCTTTGGTGTCCCATGTAGCTTCTGAATTGTATCCTTGAAGGCCGTTGCTATTGTACTCGCAACAAATGGATATGATAAAGCACAAAAATGGGCATATTTGGTGAGTCTATCCACCACCACCATGATTACATTTTTACCTTCTGATTTAGGCAATCCTGTGATGAAGTCCATGGACACCTCTTCCCACCTCTGGCTAGGAATAGATAGAGGTTGTAAAAGACCTGGGGACTTAAGTGTTTCGCCCTTATTTTGCTGACAAACCATGCATTCTGCCACAAACTTTTGGACATCTCCTTTTAGCCCTTCCCAGAAAAAATCATGCTTGATTCGATGACAAGTCTTTAAGAAGCCAGAATGACCCCTTACTGGAGAAGCATGGAGCTCAGATAGAACCCTATTTTTACGGATTGAATTCTTACATAGATATAATCTATCTTTATACTATAAAACATCTCCTTTCCATACAAATTTTTCTGACATGCTTGGATCTTGTTGGAGATTTTGAATGAGATTTTGTGTACCTGGGTCATTTTTCCATTCAGACCTTGCATCCTCTATCCAATCCTCCTGTAATACAGATATGGCACACAACAATGCCTGGGTAGATTCATCCTTCCGAGATAAAGCATCAGCAACTACATTCTCTTTCCCTTTCTTGTATATTATCTCAAAATCATACCCCAACATTTTTGAGACCCATTTATGTTCTTCTGATGATAAACGTTGCTCTAAGAAGTATTTCAAACTATCATGATCTGTCTTTACTTTGAAATGTCGTCCCATTAGATATGGTCTCCATTGCTTCACTGCATGAAGTATTGCTAACATTTCTTTCTCATAAACTGGTTTAGAGATATTCTTACCTTTGAATTGGCGGCTCTCGAAGGCAATGGGTCACCCTTCTTGCATGAGTACTGCCCCCATACCATACCCTGAAGCATCACATTCAACAATGAATGTTTTTGAAAAATCTAGGGTGGCTAGAACTGGAGTGGTGCACATGGCCTCCTTCAACTTCTCAAAGGCCATAGTAGCTTGCTCGTTCCAATGGAATGAGTCCTTCAATAAAGTTGTGAGTGGTGCTGCGATGCTGCCATAATTCCTTACAAATCTACGATAATAACCTGTAAGCCCCAAAAATCCTCAGAGATTTTTTAGGGTTTTGGGAACCTTCCATTCAAGCATGGCTTTTATCTTGTTAGGGTCCACTTTAACACCTTCATAAGAGACAATATGACCCTAAGTGCCCTACGTGCCATGATCATAGAGTCTGAAACCTTATGAGGATTAAACATACGCACCTCAGTCTCAATTTGTTCTTTAAGACCCCCAAGAAATAAGTCATTCAAATTATCTTCAGGAATATTTTCCACCCGTAAGGAAAGGTTTTGGAATTGATGGATGTAATCTTTGACTGTTCCTGTTTGTCTGAGCTTTGCTAATTGACTGAAATAATTCTCTGGCACACTAGAACTATAGCACAATTGCAACTCTTCGATGAATATTGTCCATGTAACATTGAGGCTACTCTTTTTCCTTTGAGCACATAACCATCGATACCAAATGAATTGGTCAGGTTCAAGATACAACAATGCCATGGTAACCTTTTGTCCCAATGGAATCTGATGAAGATCAAAGAAATTCTCCATCTGGTTAATCCAATTAAGTGGATCCTTTCCATCAAACTTACGCATTTCCATTTTTGGAATCATGTTACGGGCTTGCAGAGTGTTTGTATTTCAATTGGTCATGTTTGCAGATCCACCTTGGCTAGTTTGTCTATTACTTTGACCTAAAGATCCACCCTTGTTAATACGAGTATGATTGAGTTGTGGCTGATTAGGAAGGATATGATGACCCATGATATTGTAACTAAATTGGTGAATGAAATCCTCCAATTGTTGTCCAATCTTTTCTACATCTTCTTTGTTGGCTACTCTACCCTCGAGGTTTCGCAACTCTAACTCAAGATAGCTGACCTTATGGTCAGTTGAAGTAAACCCTAACCCTGAGAACTCTGTAGATACCCCTTCTGACTCTAACTCCTCGACTATTATCTCATCCTTATCAGGTGTTTTACCCGGAGTGACGGGATTCTTTTTGCCTCTTGTCGAAGGCCCAGCCATGATGCCCCAAAATGGTAAGATTTAAGGATCAAGGTCGAAATTTAGGGTTTGGGATTTCAATAAGAATTCGGCCAAATTTTATAAAACTCAAAGAACGAACTCAAACTAATTTTTAATCTTCTTTCAGGAAATGTAAATAACTTTGAAAAATTCCACAAATTGCACCCTAGGTAGCTGAATTATGAAAAAACATAAAACCACTATAACTTTTGCAAATCAAGTCAAAAATTCTTAAAATTTGGAGGGAAGCTTACTTGACTGATTTCGCCACACCACAGAAAAATTTGAATAAAAATTTGCTACCGATTTTGAGATATGGACGAACCTTCACAATTAGGGTTTGACGCAATGCTGGCCGAGTTCAAGCTCTGATACCACTTATAACGTAATTACTTATATAAATTTAATTATCAACAGCAATATAATACCAATGAACACAATATTTCAGATAAATGATCTCAATGTGCAAGAAAAATAGCTTAGCCACTTCGAGGGGGCAACCTCCAAACCAAACAATAAGACTCAAATGTTGAATATGATGATGAACTACTACCTACTAACCCCTATATATATTATTCCTATGCTATGGCCAACACCAAGGCCAACCCACTAATGAAAAATATAACATATATGAAAGAGATACATAATGATAAAAAGTCATGATAGCCACAAGTCGGCTATATACATCCAATATAAGATATATGCTTAAGGGCATAGCATTTTTGACCTTAAACAGGTCGTTGCCCTAATTTTTGCATAAAATCAATTTACTATCATAAAAAAAACAGGTTTTTCTACATGTGGTTGTCATCATTTCCAGCAATGTTCCATTAGGGTTTTGGGGTAAATCCAAATTCCTCAAATTTGAGCCCAAAAGGGACACTACAAATGCCATTCCTATAAAGCGAACCACTTTTGAGTTGGTGTTAGTTTCATCAAAGAAAACATTTTGGTCAGTTTTGGAGTGCCATAGAAACTTGTGACAGACAACACCTCATAAGTTTTATTCTTCTTAACTCATGGGTTTCTACTCGCGGTATGGGACATCCCTATCTCACTATTTCAATTACTACCCGCAAGGGAACGGTCAATTTAGGCAACAAAAACAAATACAATCTTCCACAAGCTAGTGCATGATAATCATAGACTCACACACCAAATTGATCATGGAGCGAGTAGGAGCGGGGGCGGAGCATGGTTCAAAGCTTTAATTTGGAGCGAGGCGGGAAAAATTTACAGAGGAGACGTCAGGGGATCTAAGTACGGATCAGCCTAAGGGGAAGAAAGATGCCGAATTTTTGATGGAAAGAGACAAGGGGGATCCACCCAGAATCACTAAGTGCACGTGGGCAGAGAAAGTTTTGGGGGAAAAACCGATGGCGGGTTCGCAGATCCATATCCAGCCTAGTTTTGGCAACAACGGTATTTCTTTGGCAATACCTAACTTTGTGGCAGAACGTGCATGTTCCAAGATGGAAAACACCATTATAGCTAAGATTCCTGGGGGACGTCCTAATATTGATGAATTTCGCAAATGGGCAAACAAGAGATGGCAATCGAAAGGCGTATTGGAAATAGCAGCTTATATCAGCTCACTCTTTGTGATAAACCTTTCTCATAAAGAAGATGTGACTAATATTTTAGCAGGAGGGCCATGGTTCATGGGCTGAGCTTTAATACTGGTGTAAAGCTGGAAACCTAGCTTTAATCCTATGGAATCCCAAGTGAGGGAATGTCCGGTGTGGGTTCGTTTACCTGGTCTCCCTTTAGAATATTGGGAACCGGAAATCATTAAAGGAATAGCAAAAACAGTTGGCGAGATGACTGTGGTAGATCTGACCACCCGTTCAAAAACAAGATTGCTTCATGCACGATTTTGCATCAATGTTCAAATGGATAAGAACTCCCCACATGCATCACTTTGAAATCTAAATGGAGAGAGCACCAACAAAGAATAGACTATGAGCCAAGTCTGTTAATGTGTTTTTCATGTTTCAAAGCGGGACATTGTTCCAAATCTTGTCCAAGATCCAAAGAAGCTAAAATAACCAAGATTGATCAGACCAAGGAAGGTTCTAATAGGAAAATGGATTCAAACAAAGGCCAAATGGAACAAGGGGAAACGTCAAAAACCATTCTCTTCCCTCCCAATCCCGAAGAGGAAGGGAAGAGTAGATTGGAGAATGAGAGCAGCATAGAACCAGCGTTTTTGGTTAACATGGAGCAGTTAAGAAAGGAGGAAGGTTTAATTGTTTCGAAACTTTTGGTTGAGGATCAGAAGGTATCCTCTCCCCCGGTTGAAGAGGTGATTGCAGCCCAAGAGAAAGTGGAAGGCTCTGTTGAGAATCTTGGGTCTCCTCAAGTTAAGTTTATTGTAGAAGATACCTTTGGAAGTCCAAGTTTTTTTGCTCGGAATCCGGAATCAAGTTTTGTTGAGGTCAGTAATATGTATGAGGCCATTGGTCTTGAAGAAATAGATAAAGTGGATGTAGAGAAAAGCCCAGTTGTCACACCTTTATCACAACCCGAACAGATTATGAAGAAAGCCCCTCCAAAAGTGGATTTAGGAGGGTAACAAATCCAATTCTGGCCGACCTACTTTGAGAGAGAAGAGGGATAGAGCTTCAAAGAAGCAAGTCTCAAAGGGGAGTCAAAGATCCTTGATGGTGAGTTTCTCAAAATCGAAACCTTTTAAATGATTATTTTATCTTGGAACAATAGGGGGTTACATAACCCTTGCAAGTATAGGATTTTAAGAGATCTCATGAAAGATGGTAAACTTGATATTCTTATGATTCAAGAAACAAAGATGACTTTTGAAAAATTAAGGGAGATTAAGAATTTTTTTGGAAAGATGTTTGTAATGGTGTTAATTCTATTGGAGCCTTTGGTGGACTAGCCTGTTTTTGGAGTGGTCAAACAATTGAAGGAGAGGTTCTTTTTTACAGCCAACACCATATGGTTATCTGCTTCACTGATCTGATCACCAAAAGGAAATGGATCTTACATAATGTTTATGCTCCCAACTTTGGGAATAGTAGGAAAGAGCTCTGGAAGGAAATGACTAGATTCAGAAGTATTTTTAAAGATTTGGATTGGATGATAGGAGGGGACTTGAATACCCCCCTTCTACCCTTTGACAAAAAGGGAGGTATTACAACTTTCTCATAAAGCATGGAAGGTCTGGCCAATTTCATCCATCTTAATGGTCTTTTTGATTTGGATCTAAGTGGACCTAAGTTTACCTGGTCAAACAGGAGTACGAGTAAAGACTTAATCCAAATCAAATGAAATAAATTTCTTGTCAATTTTCAATGGGTGCAATCTCAAATGTATTCCTTGTCTTCTCTAGCCCGCATTGGATCAGACCGCAATCCTATACTTCTTAAATTCAATGATGCTCAGAAAGTCAAAGGTAGACCTTTTAGATTTGAAAAGATGTGGACCACCCATCCTGATTTAAGTAGCAAAATTGAGAAATGGTGGAGTATTCAAACTAGAGGGAACAGTATGTACCAAGTCACTGCAAAACTGAAGAATGTCAAAGATAATATCAAAAGGTGGAATAAAGAAGTTTTTGGGAATATCTTCTTGTAGAAGAGTAAAGTGGCTGAAGATTTGAAATATCTTGAAGAGATCATGGAACATGGGGAGTGGAGCATAGAAGACAAAGAACAGGAAAAACTCTTACTTTCTGAATTTCATAATTTGTTGACCATAGAGGAAATCTACTGGAAACAAAAAGCTATAATAAATTGGCTCAAGGATGGGGGTAAAAATACCACGTTCTTCCATGTCTCAACTTCCATTAGAGCTAATAAGGCTATAATCCAAGAAATCATCAAACCAGATGGATCCTTGCCACTGAGGAAGAAGAGATTTCAGAAACTATCACCAGCTATTTCCAGAGGTTGTTTGCCAAGGGCCCTCAAGCCAATGAGAGCATTTTGGTCAATACTTTAAACCTTTTTTATAGAGTTATTAGTGATGAAGATAATAGGGATTTAATGGCAATTCCTAGTGAAGAAGAAATCAAGGTTATTGTCTTTCTTAAGGAGATAAATCCCCAAGGCCAAATGGATTTCCATCTTTTTTCTTCCAATTATATTGGGATATTATCAAAAAAGAGGTGGTGAAGGCTACTAGGGACTTTTTCAATTATGGTTTGTTACTTAAATAGGTTAATATTACCTTTATAGCCCTTATTCCTCAAATAGTTGGAGCAAAACATCTCAAGGACTTTAGGCCCATTAACCTTTGTAACACCTTATATAAGATCATCTCTAAAATCATGGCCTTCAGATTGAGGGATGTCCTTCACAAGTTCATCTCTCCCAACCAAGGACCTTTTGTTTCGGGTAGACAAATTTTGGATGGTATTATAACCATTCATGAAACTGTTCACTCAATGGAAAAATCAAATCGTGAGGCTAGGATGGTTAAATTTGACATGCACAAAGCCTATGACATAATTTCTTGGCAATTCTTAATCCTCATCCTACTTGAGTTGGGCTTTGCCCCCAAGCTCATTCAAATGATATAGGAATGCACTTCTACTCCTTGTTTTTCAGTACTCATAAATGGTAAACCACAAGATTTCTTCAAGTCTAAAAGAGGCTTGAGACAGGGGGATCCTCTCTCTCCCTTTCTTTACATCATTACAGTTGAAGTCCTAAGTAGATTGTGTCAAAAAGCTAAAAGTCATAGAAGGTTGGTTGGCATCAGGGTGGTTAATGGAATTGATAATCTTTGTCTTCAACAATTCATTGATGATACTTTTCTTCTGGGACAAGCGGATGTTAGTGAGGCAAGAGCCATCAAAGAAATTATTAAAAATTATGAAGTCTTTGGACAACTCATAAATTTCCACAAAAGCTCATGCTTCTTTATAAATGTCGATCAACAACAACAAAGAAGATTGGCTAACATTTTGGGATGTAGAATAAAAACCCTCCCTGATAACTACTTAGGGATGTCGTTGTGTGGTAGCAAACTAGCTCAGGATAACTGGAATCCATTAATTGAAAGGTTTCAAAAAAAATTGGCTTCGTGGAAGGGGCCCCTCCTTACCCAGGTAGGAAAAGCTCAATTGCTACAGAGTTCCCTGCAAGGAGGGGCAATACATATAATGTCAATCTTCAAAATTCCGGCCAAAATCAAAATAGTTATTGAAAGAATCCAAAAAAGATTCCTTTGGTCTGGTACTAAGGAAAAGACCAAAATCCCCCTTATTGCATGGGAGAAAGTAACTAAACCCAAGAGGTATGCGGTTTAGGCCTCAAGGATATTCAGATCATGAATTAAGCCCTTATAGCGAAGGTTGGTTGGAGAATGTATAAGGAGCAAGGAACTTGGGTGGATATTCTCCAAGCGAAATATTTGCAAATTGTTGGCGGAATGAGAGCCTTTTTTTCTAATGATGACCTCCCGAAAGGATTCATATTCTAGAATAATCTCTCCCAAGCTAGAGGTTCGTTGCTCAAGGGTATGTTATGGAATCTTGGGGATGGCAGCAATATAACTTTCTGGGATGATCCATGGTTAGAAAAGAAACCTTTGGGGAAGGTTGAACCTTGGGCTCATCTCAAACAATACTATTGTCAAAAAAGGGGAGTGTTGGTTAAAGATTATTGGGTTCTTTATCAACAAGGTCCAAAGTAGATAAGCATTCTCCCCCCTCCTGACTATATTGGATCAAGAAGGCACTTTGAAGACCTAAATAAGAAATTAGGAATCTTTCATATACCTAACAAACTCTCCATGATGAGTTGATTTGGAGCAAAATTGTTTCTGGGGACTACAAAGTCAAGTCTAGTTATTCCACATCCTTTGAGAACAATGAAGATATAGAGATTGGTCTAAAATTTGGAACAAGAATCCCATTCCCAAGATAATTTTTTTCTTCTGGGAAACCATTCAGAATAAAATCCTAATTGTGGACAACCTCAAGAAGAGAGGAATGATTGTGATCGACAAATGTATTTTGTGTAAAGAAGTGGAGGAAATAGTAAAGCATCTTTTTTCTGGAATGTAATTATTCCTTCCAGATCTTTTCTGCAGTTTTAGATTTCTTCAATCTTCAGTTCCCTCTACCTAGTGACTTAGATAGCCTGGTAGCCCAATGGTTGTTTCTCTTCAAATCTTCCATAGTCAAAGTTGCTTGGAGATGTGCCCTTCCGCATATTCTATGGGGATTATGGAGAGGGAGAAACAATAGGATTTTCAACAACAAAATTGCCTGTCACACCAAGGTGGTGAACAAAATTTGTCAAAGTTCAAAGGAAAATATTATGATCCTCAAATATAAATTGGCGGAAACATACACCAAGGAGGAAAAAACTATTATAAAAGCCCTCAAGATTGGTCCGTCAAAAGAAAGTACCAATGCAAAGAAGTGTGATAATAGAAGGAGCATAAGATGGAAACCACCGCCAGTTGACATGCTCAAGCTTAATTTTGATAGGTCATCCAAAAATGAGAGAGAGCAAAGCGGGTGGAGGTGGAGAGCAATACAAAGAGACCTAGTCCCGTGAGCGTTGGTGGAAACACCTAATTTGCCATATCGACAAATTATTTCACCAACACTTTGGCACCTCCTTTTCTTTATATGAAGCACCTTCTCCTCATTGGGTCTTGATCATCTTTCAATTTGTTGTTCTAGAACACATTTATCTTCACGCTCTTTTGAAATACAGTCCTCTGCAAAAGGTATCGCCTAAGTAATAGCTTGTTACTTCTACAGTTTTAGAGTTGTCACCAACCAAGGTATTGACTTGGGGAAGACTTGAGTTTGAAGAATGAGAATTGAATGAAGGTTTCGAATAGATAGTATTGAAGGGAAAAAACGCAGCAAATAAATTTTACTATTAATTTATTTGCTTTGAACAAATATTTGCCTCAGGAATCCGATACAAATGTTAAGCCAAGATATGGACTGTGAAAAATTAAAATGAAATAGAGATGGAAAAGTGAAACCCAATTCTCATTCACTAAAAAATGCAATACAAAATACATATTTATCAACATGAAATGACTGTTCAGTTCGTCTTCAAGTTTTAATGTATCTAAGTATGAATAATATAAAATAGTATTATTACATCTATTGCCTGCATCTAGGATTGCGTAAAGTATTGTTACACATGACAGTAAAGACTGGCCATCAAGCCAAAAAATGAAGGTATTGCCATACAAAACTTTTGGTCCTACACCCAAAATTCAATACGCGCAGTCATATAAAACACCTTATTGATTTCCCACCGCTTTGGCATTGATGTATCAAGTGTGTGCTGCTACAAATATGATCTAATAAGTATGGAAACTAGTAGGGATGGTCAGATGGGTAGTTTCATTGACAAATATGACATGGTGAATGCTATACTTTTTCAAAATAACAATGGCCAAAAAAATGATGTAAAATCAACAATGATTTCCAATACACACCGACGCAATTCGAAACTTTGTATTGGCCTTTCAACTCACTTATTTACTACTCCATGGCGTCATAGTTAATAGGGATTTCTCCTCCACAATATCATTCATGTGGCAGACAAGTGACATCAGATAATTCAGCGGATTCAAGAGAAGGGATGTCAATTTAATCAAGCGTTTCAAAATTTCTCGACACTCGAGAAGCCTACTCGGGGACTTCAATTACTCTCGATGTCCCTTGGGCGCATTAATGGCCATTGCCTTATAAATCTATGTCAACTTCATCAACAGTATTCCAAATGTCTTCATTTGTTACCATATACGCAACGGTGTACCCAATAGAGTGATATACTTAATAATGTACCATTACGCATTAAAAGACCATTAAGCGTGTCGATCACAGATGCACCACTCGTCATTTCGGCAGTGTACCAATGATTCGAGAGAGCTCGCAAGGTAAATACCACGCACCACGCTCAGTCTTCGCAACAATTTGAACCTCTTGGAAACTCGGTATAGGAGTTATGAGATGGCATTTCCGCATCGAATGTGTACAGCGAATTATAGGAATATCAGTATTTTCGTGATTCTATCATAGAGGAGATTTGGAAGTTTACAATTTTCACCGCCTGTTTCTGAGAATATTTGCCCATTTTTAAAAAAAGGAATAGTTCCAGTGATACATACCTTAGGATGGGGATGGTGATCTTGGTCGGCAGCCTTTGCCCGTTGAAGCCGGTGGGCATTGGCATGGGCCGACGCAGAGTTCAAATCCGACTGCTCCCCGCTCAACTTCTTCCCCATTCTTGCAACTCTATCTCTACTGCCCCTCTCGGCCTTTTCAAATTCTCTATTTTAGTTCAAAGCTGAACCCTAAATGGGTACAATACTACTCGATATTAGTCAAATATGTACTCATTTAGGGGAGCGCTTTTACATTAACAATGCACTCCAACCAACCTCATACATTCCAAGTCACATCTACATAGAGCGAGAGAAGAAAAAGATATTTTAACGTCCATGAGGCTATCAAAGACAGTGTATGGGATAACAGATCTTGTTAAAGATCTTTTGGGCATTCAAATCTCGTGTTGATGAGTTTGATAATCAACTCCCTTGTTTTTTCAACCATATTCTCACTAAAAATATCTTGAAAGGATGTGGTAGCCACCGTGCTCGCAAACTGGACCCTAATGTCATTATAAGCATTACACTCCAACATGGAATGTTTCTCTGAATCCACTCCATAAGACATGCAAGAGACACAGATTCTCTCTTCCCATGCCTCTTTAGGTCTTTTCCATCTTCATGTTTCACGCTGAAAATGATGTGAACTAGTTCTCAATTGCACTATGAAGATCTTTGTTTTCCAATGGATATTAGTCCATATAAAAGCCTTTTTGTTGATGATCACATTTAGAGTTAAATTCCTCCAAATAATACATCTTCTTTCTCCCTGATGGCTATCCCCACATAACTTGGCAGAATTTATCTACAACAAAAGTTTTTATTTCTTGGCTATTATTAAGACATGCATTCAAGTAAATGTTCCATTTTTTTACTCATTTATTGGTTTGTTTCAGCCATGACTTCTTTCTTTTCTCCAAAAACTTGTTGAGGACAACCTTAGGCTATCTACTACATTTCATTTTCTTGATCCTTTTTAAATATGTTATGAGGCGAACCATAGCAATAACTTCTTGAGGTACAGCCCTCGTTTCAACTAGAAAAATTTCGTATGGGACCAAGATCTTTAATTTGAACTTTCTAGTAATCATGTTTTTTTAATCCTCTCAAATTGCTTCCACCTTGAGTTTGAAATGTTGCTAGTCCAAATCTCACATCCGTAAAGCACCATTGGAGTTATGAAGAGCCCAAACAAAGTCTACATAGTTTTCCAATCTCATAATTCCACCTCTCTGCATTTGTTTTGGAAAGCATAAAAAGCACTCCACCCCCTAAAGTTCTTTTTTTGTTATAAATCTCCCAACTGAGCTTGTTATTAAAGTCAAACCCAAGATATTTATACTTTGTTACTTCCTCTAAAATGTTTCCATCGAAATAGAAATCATATTGAGTTCTTTTCTTTTTATTGGAGAAGATCATAATCTTGGTCTTATTGGTGTTGACTTACATCCCCACTTCTTTGCAAAATTTCTCAAGCGCACGTAAATGTTTTTGAAGGCCTTGAGTGGACCTAACAATCAAGATAAGATCATCAACATAAAAGAGAAGTCTAATAACATACTCTCCTAGGCGAACACCATCTTTACTCTATATATTTAACCATTCCTCAAGTTTGTCGATATATAGGCCAAATAAAGTAGGTGATAATGGGCATCCTTGTTTAACCCCAATATCACTCATAAAACTTTCAGAGATACCAGTTTGAGTTCTAATTGTGACTCGTACCTTTTCATAAAGTCTATGAACAATTATTTTATGATGCACTGGAATACCAAACTTCTTCATTTTATCCCATGACTTGTTCCTATGAACCATGTTAAAGCCTTCTTGAAGTCAACAAAACAACAATAAGCTTCCTCTTTATCATTCCAAACTTTTTCAATAACGTGCCTCAAAGTGATACCATGATTTATTGTTGAATACTTAGGTCTAAACCATGCTTGCCCTTTTGCTCTCTTACTTTTTTTCTTCTTCCCACTTGTTGATTTTGCATTCCACCATGCTACCAAACAACTTTGCAAACAAAGGGTTGATCATGATGGTTCTATAATTAGAGGGATTGTTAACATCTCCACTCTTTAAAAGATGTATCGCAAGACTAGTAGTCCAATTTTTCAGGAAAACCATGTTGAATATGTCAACAATGTGAGGAGTGAGAAATTGTTTCCCCCGTTTTAAATACTCTACATTAAACTCGCCCAAATCTTTGTATTTTCCAACCCCCAATTTCATAATACTCTCTTTAACTTCTTGCACAGTAAAAAGCTTTGTTGTCGTGTTGACCAAAGGGGGTCCTTCAACTTCTGGATCTTGTTCATAAAGTTGTTTTGCAAACTCAAACCATTGATTGGTTTTGATATTGTTGTCACTTATCTGTTTTTTCTTTGATTAAAGCTCCTTCCAAAATGCTTTTGGGTTATGTTTCCCTAAGTGTATAAGCTCTTCCCTCCTTATACTCATGAACTCGTCTTTTTTTCTTTATGATTTGTCTGTACAACTTTATGTTCAACTTCTCTTTGTCTGTTTCTTTAAAAGCTCTCCTTGTTGCTTTACAGTCCTCATCAAACCATCTATTTACCGGAAAAAAAAAATTGTTTGATTCTTCTTATTTTTGTTGTTTTACAACTTGTAAGGGCCTTCTTAATCATGTTTGTTAAATCATAGCTTTTAAGGCCTTGTGATCTTGTTTTCCCCTCTTACATTAAGTGACTCAATGCCACTTTGAAGATATCACAATTTTCTTGTGTTACAAGAATCCTTCCTTTTTATGGAAGATGTTGAGATTGTTTTTTCCTTGTGAGTTGATTATTGCTCAACCAATCTACCACTATGGAAATTAGATTATGATCCGACTTTAGGTCCCTGATAGAATCATAAATCTCCACTTCTTTTATCTTGTCGATTAAACTTTGTGAGCAAATTGCATAATCAACAACACTTGCCCCATTGTAAGTTTTACAAGTAAAATTTTCAAATTTATGTCATCTTTCCATGCCATTGCAAATAATCAAATCAAACATGCCACAAAGAGTTGATAATTCTTTGCTAAAATGATTAATGTCCTTGTTGTCTTCCAACCACCTTGCCCGATGCTGATTATTTTCTTCCATGAGCCATAGCAAATTATGGTTCTCCTTACTACTCCAAGTATTAGCTTGTTCATTTGCAATCCTCGCATTGAAATCACTTAAAAGAAGAACTTCCCCTTGTTGTGAAAACTCTGAAATGTCTTTCTTTACGGCTGCATAAGGATCTTTCTTATCTAGCCCACCTTTTTCAGTGTTTTTACATGTAATCAATGAATTAAAATTTAATGGTATATTCTAGTTCTAAAACAATAAATGACAAAAAGGTTAGGCTCTTCAAAAAAAATTGTTTTTTTACCTTGAGGGTTGATATTAATAGACTTTGGGCCGTTTTTGTTTTTTTGTTTTTTTAGTGATTTCAATCGTATATAAAACAAATTAGGTAGTTCTAGAGAATAATAAGTTAAAATTTTAAAAATTTGTAATTTTATAATAGTTCTTTATAAATATATATAATATGTGAAAATATACAATTTATTTGTATTTATGTGAAGAAATCATTAAAAAAAGTACATAAAAATTTAGAATTTACACTAATCTAAAAGAGCCAAACAAATTTTAAATTGATAGGTATGGGTAATTTGAAATTTCAGATCCACGTGGAATTCTAAGTTTAAAAGTGGAACATTAAAAACAACATAAAATACAATTCAACAAATAATTCAATGCAAACTAATTATCCAAACCCTATTCTTTAAATAGATACGACTAGTGAATGCTCAAAAAAATTATATACAAAATAAGTATTTTTTGTTTAGATTTCTTCATATATAAATGATCTACTCCCCTATTTACTTATAAATGAGGCTTGAATTTAAATTAAACGTTATGGAATGTTGATTTAAAAATAGGAAAATGGATAAATACAAATGCACTTCACATTTAAAAAACTCATATAATGGTGTGAAGCATAAGGTGAAATGAGGATAAAAGGAAACTTAAAAGTGTCATGGAGTGGCTTATTATTATCGAATATATTATTGTTGGAATTGAACACGTTGAATTGTATTAATTGGATGTTTATGGTCACAATTATTCAAAAAAATGTTTTAGTTGTTTGGAAGTATATTTTAAAATTAATTGTGCGCAAACATTTCATTTAGTCCAAACATTTAATATTAGTTTGAACATTTTATATTAATTCAGGACAAAGTAATTATTATAATATTAATGTATTTGTGTTTATTAATTATTGGTACAAAATTGCTTAATTGTTATGGTATTAGTTTATAGTATTGATGTATTTATTGGTTTATTAATTAATTATTATGGCATTGTGCCTAATTATTTTATGAGGTATTAATTCATTTTTTGTTTATATTATAAATTTTTGTATTAGTGTATATGTGCATATATCAATGGTGGATGTGGGTTTAGTCAATTAATAATTGTAATGGTATTAATTTAGTTATAAATTTATATTATAAAGTTTTGACATGGCTGAAAAAGGAATATGTCAAGATAAGACCCCCAAGAATATTCCTTTCAATTTCTAATATCAAACTTTACGATTTTAAAGTAACGTGCTACTACTGACATTTGATTAGATGACACATTGAAATTATTTGATCGACGATTGCGTTATATATTGCCTTCATAAATAATTTAAAAAGATGAGATAAACTAGAGGATTAATAAGATAAACATAGGAGATGCACGAGAGGAGGGGGAGTTAACACTTTGGAATTCAACAAGAAGACCCACATTGCCCATTCAACCCAAACTAGCGAACATAAGCCACACATATTAATTAATATAATTAACAGTAAATAATGGCATGTTACCATTTTTAGGTGTCTATGCAATGCATCAATTTAATATGTGTATACATGTATATCAAAGTAAAATAGTCAAGAAATTACATAAAGGTTTATTTGTAATGAAATTACTTAGATAGATTTGAAAATTAGCAGGAATATAACACCAAAAAACACCAAAATATAGAGAAATGATCACAATATGTAAGTATAATGACTTAGCCATTTCGAGGGGGTATAACATCCTCGTTTTAATTCGTGTGGTTATTAAAAGCGTTAATTATTCCCCCATTGGCAAATGTGTGTTTTAGCAGGTTGTGTTATTGCTTGTCTAATAGCGAGGTGTTTTTGATGATATAATAAATGAATTATGTACGTGTGTGTGTAATTAATAATGATCTAATGAATTATTATGTATGTATGTATGTATGTATGTATATGTATATAGATATGCATGTTTTGGCTTGATTGGGTCATAGGACCACCGTGGGTTATTAAGGTTTGGTTTTGGATGGCATAAAGATTGGTCATTAGACCACTCGAACTTATGATATGAATGTAGGGATTAATGTGTGTGGCATTGGTGTCGTGGCAATGTATATGGCTTTGGACTTTTGATAAACTTAAGATTAACTTAAGTTGCATGGAAAATTTTAATGGATGATTATTGTGGTTTATGGTTTAAGTGTGGGTTTAGCCACAAGCTAACATGGGTGGTAAAGAGGAGTAGGTGGGAAATTAATGCAATACCTTGGGAAGTAGAACCTTTTTTGAGAAGTTATTGAATGCATTGATTCCATCGTTTCGTTTGCATTGTTTTGTTTTTGGGAACTCGATTATGGGTTGTGCATGGAGTTTTTTATGGAAATGGGTTTTGTGTGACTTTGCATGGTGAATTTATTGTTGTTAATCTTTGTTAAACATGGAATTTTTACTATATGAATATGTTGTTGGAAGCTTGGTAGTTTTTTTGAAGCTTTCGAATTGGGAGTTTGTAACTTAGAAGTAGATTTCAGAAAATATTGGAAGCAAATACAAGCATGGGTTTCATAGTTTTACTTTGTGTCGTTAATATGATAAAATCACTTAATATGCTCTAGTTTTGATCTACTAAAAAAGAAATATGGTTATGTTTTTCTTGGCTTGGGATTATTGTTTGAAATATGTAGACCTTTCTTTGGTTTATTGTGAAATCTAGAAATAATGAGGAAGTTGTTTACGTTTTTGGTTTGGGGTCACTTTTATTGTAATCTAAATACTTTTTATTGGATTTTTCATAGCAAAATCTAGAAAATAAATGAGGATAAAAGCAAATATGAAATGGGTTATTGTCTGTTTTGGGGATTTTACGTTGCATGCATTTTTTCTGGTTAGAATGTGAAAATTGGAAACGTTTTTGGGTTCGATCATTGTATGGAAATGGAAATGATATAAGGAAGGTTTTGTGAGATAAGAACAAACATGTTTCATGTTGATAGCTCTTTCTTAGAGCTTTGTTTCTATTATTTGACTATGAATTTTGAGTGGATTTTTGTGTGAAATCTAGTAAGGAATTAGTTGTTACATTTTCGGTATTGAAATTATGTGTTTAATCTGGGAAACTGCATACATTTTCTTGACTTAGCATGTGAAATATGGAAACATCTATGGCCTTAGATGATTGTGCATGTTCAACAAAAAAAGTTGTAATAAAAATGAATTGGACTAATTTTATAGCTACTTTCTTGATCTTGGCTTATAACAGGTTGTATACATTTTATTGCGTATGTTTTGTTTTGAGTTATGTGATATACAAAATATATATAAAGGATAGTTTTATAGATCCTAGAGGAGCAATGATGTTTCATACCTTCTTAGAACTCGTTTTATAACTAGGTTTTGTGATTTGGGAAAAGAAATAAGGAGTTAGTTTTTGTGGCTCTTCCTAGAGCATTGTTGTTTAAATTAGTTTTATTAATCTCCTTTTTGGAGCATAGTTGTTATCATACCTATTAGAACTCATTTTCTGATTGAGGTTTTTATGATTTATAAAATAGAATAAGTAATAGTTTTTAGAGCTCCTTCTTGAGCATTATTGTTAATAATTATTATTATAGCTCTTTCAAAGCATTATAGTTATTTATAGTTCATAACTCCTTTTTTGTGAGCATAGATGTTACCACTTGGTTAAAATATTCTTCCTGATACATTGCCATGATTATTATTTTAATGAATACATTTTTTTTTGAAAATGAAATACGAAGTTTGAGTGAAACAAAAATGAACTTGAATAGTTAGTTACATTTCCTACGAACTAGGTTGTTAACATGTTGCATATGTCTTGAGGTTACTTGATGAAATTTATAAAAGAAACAGGGGTTTCAGCTCCTCCTTTGATCTTTGATGTTACCATTATACTTGTTTGGATTATAGGAAGTAAGTCTGATTTGTTGGTTGTTTGGAAAATTGAAAAGAATGAAGGTTTAGTAAACGAGAATTATCTTTTTTTAGTTGATTGATGCTTCAATTTTAAGAAAATGGAAATATAAGATAACAATAATCTCCATTATTTGTTGCATTAGTAATTAAAATGAATTTTTCATACCTTATGTTTATGATTATGTTGGAAAAATCCTTGGATTATCACTGCTAATATATATGCACAATGGTTTGATTATATAATAGCAAGCATGGTTGTTTTGAATATAGTTGAAATGCATTGTGAGTTGTTACTTGTGTAAATTTTGATTGTTGATACAACATATGTACCATTATTGTCTAAAATGTCTGAGTTATAATAGGTTGGTTGCATACAGTGATAGTGAACATATTATTTGATATAAACATGAAGTTCATTATTAGTGTTAAAGAGGGAGAACTCTTAATGTAAACTAGGGAGGTTACGATCATAACTTATTGATTAAGAATGATCTTATTCATATCTTATTTTGTTATTTCATTATAGTAACAACGTAGACTTACGGACTCATGTCAATTCATATGAACTAACCATATCCATCTCTCTCCTACAAATTTGCAGGAAAGGCCAACATACTTGAAGTGACTGTTTGGATTTGATTTGTGATTTTTTTACGTCTTAAGTTTATTAAATTAGTATAAATTTGAAAAGGGTTATTGTAAACATTTTGTTCATGTGATCGAAATATCATCACATCATAAAAAAGGGCATTGATACCCAATGTATTATACTTGTTGAATATGTATATCATTATTAATGGAGATTGGGATGATTGTCCTTATTTGAAATCTGGTTATGACTTATTTTGTTATTGAGCTGAAAATATGGACGTTTTACTTATTAAGATGATGATATCTTAAGTTAAGATATTATTTATAATTTCATTAATTCAAATTGAATAAATTAATATCAATAAATAAACCAAAAGGAAACATGGGAAACTAGATAAAGATGTTATATACTTTATGGTATTAATGAATTAAACATGACGAGTAAAGGAACTTAAATGAATAAGTATGCAAAACAAATGAGTAATTAGCCTACACCTAATGACAAATACTAAGTTGCAAAAGTACAAAAAAAGGTACTAATAATAGTTAGTAAATCATTGAGTTACTAAGAACCTCTTATGGGAAATCTATTAGAATTTTGAAAATAATATTTTAAAGATGATTTATGAAAGAAGACTCAGTCACATTATCTAACTAAGGCAACCTATTAATATAAGGGGTGAGGGTGTAATATCCCTACATCTTCTCACTATAGTCTTGCTTCATGGCAACTTAGGATGGCTACAGGAAGGGTAGTAAGAACATAATGATGGTGATCATTACATGGTCACTATATTTCCCATAAAGATCCTAAGATGGTATGGATGATATTCTCTTCATTTAGGAAAAGAATCAGTAATAGAATCTTCCTCTTCTTAACTAAATCACTTTCTTAATAATAAAAAGGATTCTAGATAATTGTGTTGAGATGGTTTTGTGGTGACAAAAGATGAGTTTTATAGGCTTGTGTGCGGTCTCGAAACTAAGCTTGCAATGTAATGCTTGAAAATTTGGCCAAAGTAATGTATTAGATGAGTTTATTGTTTATTAACCAACCCCCTAATTTATTAGTGTCAGATACCAGATTGAATGCAATATAAAATTCTTTTGGGTAGGCACTTAGGAGACGCACATAGTTCTCATAAGCTACAAAAGGTTTAACCAAGTATACACACTCAGTTAGAGTGACATAAGGGAGATCATGGAGATCTTGATATATCCTTACAACTGCACAAGGTTATCATATGTTATGAGATGGATTATGAATATTTTAATAATGTTGGATTTTTTAGCAGTAAGTTAAATTATTAATCATTAATAACATTTATTGTACATTAAGGGTATTTAAAAAAAAAAAATCCCCCTAACTTGAATGATCATAACATGGGTGTTACAAGGGCAACCTCCAAACCATACAATAAGACTCAAGTGCTCAATATGATGATCATCTACCACTTACTAACTCCTATATATACCCTACTATGTTATACAAAACACCAAGGTTGGCCCATTAAACATGTGATAGCATAAATAAATATGACATAACATGCTAAGATATTATGTTAACCACATGTCAGCTATCCATATCCTGATATATAAGACATAGGGTTAAGGGCGCAACATGCCCCTCCCCTACAAATTAACATGGTCCCCAATGTTGATAATCTATGGATGTTGTTTTTAGAATGCTTCATCTTCCCATATTACATCTTTGATGTCTGAATTCTTCCATTTAATCAGATACTCAATTATGGCCCTTGTCCCCAACTTCTTAGTGTGTGTCTCTCAGATTCCTTTAGGCTCCAAGATGATGCATCCCTCCTCATCCAGCTCTAGTAACACTTCAACTAAGAAGACACCTTTTTCCCAATGACCTTCTTTAAATAAGAAACATGGAAAATTTTATGTCTTGTAGTTGACTGAGTAAGCTCCAGTTATGCCACACTACCAATTTTTTACAACACTTGATAAAAGTCGTAGTATTTGGTTAAAATATTCTTAGATTTTTTATGTTCTTTCAAAGATATTTGGTTATATGGCTATAATTAGACGAAAACAAAGTCTCCAACTTCAAATATTTGCTCATTACGATGTTGATCAATTTGTTTTTTCATGCGGTTTTGTGTTATTACGAAGTTTTCTTTAAGGATAGAAAACGCCTCTTATTGGAGTTGAATTTGATCTTAAATTACACTTACTTTAAGTTAGACCCTTGAGTTGGAAGTGAGGGATTGTGGATGGTAACCATACAATGCTAAAAATGGGAACATTTTGGATGAAATATGAAATGAAGTGTTATACCACCATTCTACAAGTGGTAGCCACTTAACCCATCTCTCTCGCTTCTCTTCTTGTCTACTCGATCGACAGAAGTGGTGCTTTGGATGGAATATTTTCTTTGTTCTGTTGGTTCTTAGTGTACCATGGATTTTCTTCCATGAAGGTGAATCCTCTAGATGAAGCCACTTGTATGTTTCTTCTTAAGTCCATGAATTACTTTTCTTTGAGATGTAAACTTTACACTGAAGGGGATGGATAAGACAACTCTATCTACCTCTTTTTTATCTTGTATTATATGTAACATGAAGATGTAGTTCATTTAAGTTTTCTACGACTTGATTAACTACACAAAATTATTTTGGAGTACAAAACATAAGGTTGGATCCTGCAGTTCCTTGTTGTGTTGCTTCCACATTAGTAGTTGTCATTTCCATTAATGGTTCTTTTTTATTACTAGAATTTTGTACCATGATTTCCTGGACGACTTGTATACCATTTGGAAAAGTGTTCTGATTATGCGGTTGACTGCATGGAAAACACCATGCAACATCTTAAATAACATTATTTTGCATTGGACAAGATCTTTGTTGATGCTTGCAGTAAGAATAATTTGTGTAGGAGTAACTGTTTAAAGAGGCAGATTTGGATTATGGCTGGATGTAATCTATTTTCTTGATCATTTTGGCCATATCTTTGATTTAGATACTGAACTCTTTGTTACTGATGACCTTGATTGAACAATTTATTTAAATAATTCCCTTGGTTAAAACTTGAGTAATCCCTAAGCATCTGCGCTTATTGCCTCTTAAAAGATATGAATTCATTAGTAAGGTTCTTGACCGAGTCTTTAAAGTCATAAATATCATCTTGTTTTTTAGAGAAATAGGATATGGAGGTAGATGATGTAGCATTTGGCTCTAGTATAAGAGCAAGGGATAGTTGAAATTTTTGAGGTAGTTTAAGAAATAGAGGCATAAACAATTTTAGTGTTATTTTTCTAGCTTGAATCAAACAATTTTCAGCCCTAATGGCTATTATATATGCATCAGACAATATTGCAGCACCCATGGATTATATCATTACAATATTATGAAAACTCAGAGCTCTTAGAAACTATATAAAAGAAACTTGAGGTGTAGGTCTCATAAGAGATAGAATTTTATCCCATGTTTTTTGAAATTTGAAGTTAAAATCTACCATAAGCTCATTGAGAGTTCTCTTGATAGTTGTTAAGTATTCTAACAAATAGATATTATCCACCTATTCATCAAATTACTTGCAAATCTTATCCCCAAGCTCATCCATTGTATGAATAGAAGTAGGTTGCAGAATCCTATACCATTGTAATGTTTTTATTTTAAAAGATAAGGCTAAAAGCCCGATTGCTACATCATCTTCAATGACAAGATGAACTGAACAAACATTATCAACATCTAAGATGTGCTCTACAGGGGTAGTTGAATTTTCTCCAGTAAAGAATAGAATGATTTTTAGGGCAGATACCGACATGTCATGTTAAGCATTCAAAGCCAAGGGAATGCCACCATTAAAGGTTACAAAGTGTAAATTTCTTTGATGGTCTAGAAGGGAATGTGTCTTATATTTTTGATGGAGGAAGAGAAGAACCTACTAGGAGGAGTGTAAAAACTTCTATTCAGAGGTGAAGGAGACCTCTGAAGTGATATTTCATTTCTTTTTTTTGGTGATAATTATAGGTATTCAAAAGCTTTACCTCTTGTTACACTCTATATTATTTGTATCCTTATCATGAAATAGGGAATTGGATTGCTTGAAAACAATAGATCTTAACTTGGGAGTCACCAGATGTGTATAAAGATGCCTCTAGAGGTCGAAATGCACTAAAATACACCAATCTTAGGGAAAGAAGACCAAAAGTGAGTTATAAATGACTCAAAATATCCCATTGTGCATGCCAAAAAATGTTGTCACCTTAAGTTGTAGCCTTGCTAGAACTAGGTCTAACAGCTTAGTGAAACATGGAAAGACCTCCAAAGTGTGGGACAATGACACCTTTTGAGGTTAATCTCTGGAGAAGGTTGGTGTCCTTCTATCCTAGCTCATTGTAACTAACTATCCAATACTACACTACTACTAACTAATATTATCTTGAGAATTCCAAGGGACCAGGGTTGATAGAGGGAAATGTTGAAATATAGAGAGGTGATGCACCAAACTGGAGTAGGGTCTAATTCTAGCTCCAAGGACATAGGGATGAAAACATATACAAATATTAAAGACAGGGCACACAAATATTTGACAGAGATAAATAGAATAAAACTAAAAACCAACAAGAGTATATAGATATTCATAATAAACACCAAAGCATTCAAAGGAAAGAAATCACACTTGCATTCAATATCAAGAACTTATCCATTTACCGTCTAATAGAGACAAGACATGTGAAATATTCACAAGTACATGATAAAGTCCTGTGAGTAAAAGATTAGAGCTCAAAAGGGTAGAGCTCTCTAACTTAGTAGAAATCTGAACCGTTTTAATGTACTTTCGCACTTACATTTATACATTTTTAGAGAAAGCGATAAGGACCGATCACATCTGAGGATCACTAATTTCAGCCACTCCACCATCATTAAGTACTAATCACCGCTAATTTTTTTGGCCAAGTATGGGCACCATGGTTATACACCATTGATTTCACAGGCCAAGTATGGGTACCATTCATCATTTAATTCTAGTTGTTAGAGCAGTTGAGCGTCTAGTTTGTGGTTTTTTTGTACTTTACAGACTTCTAATATTCCGCTACCTTGATCATGTCTTTTGTTGCTTTCTATTCTTTTTGGTAAACTCATGGTGGCCCGCAACTTTGTTTGTGACATCCATCTTGATCCGTGAACAACATACTAACTCCATAATTCTTTTCACCACCTGCGGCCTTTTGTGTTTCCTCCCATGAACCATACTTCATTCTACATAGTCTTATATGCTTTGCAACATTTTCTTTATTTCATGAATTCTTTTTTTACATGCTCTATGGATGACTGTAATTCATTCTAGGGGTTCTCTTTATTATGTAGATTTTCTTTGTATTGTGGTTTTTTAAACCTTGCATGGATTAGACCCCACACTTAAATTTTATCACCTTTATACTTTACCTACTCTCTGCAATTCCATATAGACTTTTTATTTTGTTCCACAACATATTTCCCCATGACTATGTTCATTTGTTCAACATATTTACCACCTCCACAAAACACTATATTTTTTCTCTTCCGCAACTTTCTAAACAAAAAGCGCCCAAGTCCTTGAATTGAATAAAGTTTTCCAAATAATATGGGTGTTATCTTGGACAATAGTTCCCATTTTAGTAAACCATTATACCCCTAACACAACATTTATGTCTCCAATGCAAATGGCATATATGGGACCTTTTAGCAAGTAATCTCCCATTGATAACTTAATGTTATGGCATTTTCTTGAACTAACTTTTCTACCATCTTCCACCATGATTTGAAACTCTGGGACTTGATAAAAAAATCAATTTAAGTGATTACACTAAAAAGGTAAATACACAAGCCTAATCTGATGCTATAGTAGTAGTAAATAAATGATGCAACGAAATACAAAAATATACCAAAGTGAACTAAGCAATGAATTATGAAATCCATAATGTAGGAGGAGAAAAAGGTACTTAGATGCATTCAGCTGATTTGTAATCTTGTCAAAGGTGTACCGAAGTGCTATACCAGGTAGAATGGAATCTGAAGCATAAGTGTCATCACATTGAGACCCAGTAAAATTGTAGATCTGGAGGAATGGACTGGACAGGGGCACCTGGAGAGGGACAAGGGCACCCACGGGCACCTGGGTACTAATTCTGGGCGCCTGGGTCTGCATAAATGCTCAGAAACACTAATTCTTAGGGTTGTAATATGTTCACTGATGCTCACCTTTTATCACTACAAATTCACACAATGATTATTGGAGTCATCAGGAACCTGCGATGAAGAATAGACTTGAAAAACCCTTAAATATACATCAAATCCCAAAAAATAAAGATGCAGAATGAGGGGTCAGACTATCCTCAGCCACCACAATGGCGGACTTACAACTGAGAATTACACTACATCTCAGACCCAATGTAGTTTTGTGTGTGTGTGTGTGGAATCGTGCCCTAGGTTACTCTTGTGTTATTCACACTTGTATAGCGAGCAAGTAGCTAGATGTAAAGAAATGTAGTAAATGTGTGCATGGAATAGAATGAACTTCCCTCCTATGAAGTGTGATGCAGAAAATTGTCCCTTTTTTCCCTTGTGATGGAGTTAGATGGATGCAATAGAGCTCTTAGATGCCTTGATGGATTCAGCCTTAGATGGTGATAGTAGATGCTTAATGCTTGGTCTCTTATTATGATCACATAACTTTATATTTATATTATTCCCCTTCTTGATATTTTTAACTAACCCCGCAAATAACGACTACCAAAAATATAAGATTCTCAAACGGCTAGAAAGGACTCAAAAAGTGTGAGTAAAGTACAAAGAGGACAGGGGTGTTTGGATTGGACAAGGGCGTCTGGCACTGGCATCCTAGTCTGGGCATCAATGTCCAAGGTGACAAATGTTAAAGAGTGAAAATGTAGACTAAGGAAGCAAGGGTGTAAAACTCAAATGAGAAATAGAAAGTGAAGAAAGGTGGCCAAAGACATGGGTTAATTAGTATTGTTCTCACTTAGGAATCATATCAATATTAGTATGTAATCAGGACTAGATAATTACCCAAAGTGCATGATTTTTTGTCTACATTTTCCCCCACTTTATGTTGGTGAGCGAAAAGCTTTGTAACATAAAGTAGATAGAGATGTGTACATGATATCCATGTAAATCGATGTAGGATATGTACCGAAGGACTAGACAAAGAGTGGAATGATAAAAAAATGTCAAGCGTGGATGCTAAAGAGGAGAAAGTGCAAAAAGTGATGAAAATGAACCTAGGGTGGAAATGCATGTGTAGATGTCATGATGTACCTATTGTCGATGTCGATGTGTGTGATGTTGTTATTATTTTTGGTGTTGTGGTGATGTTGACTATCACTTCCCATATGGATGGACCTGCAAAAGAGAAGCCGAAAAGTAATCAAATACACATGTATATGATCAAAATATGTAAAAAGTGTGTAAGGAAAGTATGTAAACTATGAAAATGTGAAAAAGGAAAAATTGCACCTGATCCACAATGAGAAAAAGGGTGTAGAAAGGATCCTGAAGATGATTTTGATGCATGAGGTTTTCGGGCGATCTCATGTCAATGTAATGGAAGATGTGTATGGAGAACTGTCTAGTATCATCCGCCAACCCTTAACTACTTCCTGCTGTGTAAAACACCACTACAAATGGTGGGTATGTGTTAAGGACTCTCTACCCTATAAAATATGTTGTGTAAATGCCCAGTGCTAAAGGACTCTCTACCTTATCAAAAACCTTTATGACATGTCAAATAACTATGTAATTGTCCATTGGTTACTGGTATTCTAGGAAATACCGTTGTATTTCCCCTTGGTTTCAGGCATCCAAGAAAGGTCATTATGTTAAGGACCCAAATCTAATTCCAATCCCTGTCTAAATATGAAATTGTGTTGTACTAGTACTATGTTATTTGTATCTTTGTATGGGGTGACTGATTCACCCATATGATGCCCCCCCCTCATTTTGGGTGCATGTGACATTGCTAAAGGAGTTTGTTGAACTGGCTTGGTAAAAGAGGACATGCAACCATTGTGTTGGAAAAATTGTTAATACAATTGCAAGGGGAAGGGAATGTGCTTGTAAGCTATAAACCAAGGCATAAATGTAAAAGAAGAAAATGGTTAGGAAATGAAAAGTGGGTTAGTGGGACATCACTCAAAGACAAACAAGGCCATCATGTATAAGATGAAATGACACAAGATACACAGGGGACAATGTGTAAGAGCATATTGACAGAATGACAATGTAACATATAACCATGGAAGAAAGTATTCCTTGTATAACAAATGGGATACATGAAGCACTCACGCATGTTAGCAAAGATAAAAATCAAAGTGGTATAATCTGAGGAATGGAATGTGTTAAACAGAATGAAGTGTAGCACCTGTAAGTACAAAAGTTCAAATGCCCTCAAGAGCCGTTGTGGGAGCTATACAATGACAAGAATCCATGTTGTGTGTAATGGAGATAATCCAACTGGAAAACAAATGAGCCTGTGCATATGGAAATGTACTGCATACATGATATTTATCTAGCATGTCGTATAGCATGTAACAAGGAGAAGCAAGAGTAAAAACCAAGATATGCAAATGTTAGCATGAGATGGAATGGAATGCAATGTGAATAGATAGGATAACATGCCCCTCGAGTGGATGTGTATGCATGCAATGAGGCTCATTTATTTATGCCCCCTAAGCAGTCAAGAATAGACTGTAGTGAGAGTACGTCATCAAGAAATGGTTTGAAAAGTGTGCAGAAGAAAGATGGTGATTGTAATTTGTCATGTGATGCATAGGATTGA
Organism: Taxus chinensis; assembly: GCA_019776745.2. NCBI lineage: Eukaryota > Viridiplantae > Streptophyta > Pinopsida > Cupressales > Taxaceae > Taxus > Taxus chinensis. Next base: position 18,785,756 of record CM034155.1, on the reverse strand, counting down.
ATGTGACAAAGTAAAAGTGATGAGGTGGTAGAATGTATGATGATTTATCCTAAAGCGTATATCAGTAAACATTTGAGGAAGATGTCCAAAAAGCGTGATGATGTAGCATAGAGTGTATATCACGAAATATATGAATAAGATGGTAGAAAATGTGATGATATAGTAAAAAGTCTATATCAAAAAATGTATGAATAAGATGGTAGAGAAGGGGTGATGATTTAGCCTAAGATCGTATATCACAATATGTGTGAAGAAGGTGGTTAAAAATTTTGCATACTATGATAAAAAAAAGTTGTTGAGAAAATGTGTGAGTGTGATGAGGTCCATTTTATTGGTAAACCCTCAGTAGTCGAGTATGGAATGAGGGACTAAAGTGTGTCATCGGGTAGTGAGTACAACACATAAAAGCAGATGAGTAAAATGTATAATAGTTGTGGTGGTGAGAAAAGGGTTCATGTGTATGCGTAAGTGTGTAGGTAATATGTGTAGATTATATAAGTATGAAAGTGTACAAGATAATGTAAAGTGTAGAATAATGTAGTGTGTAGAATGTGTATGATGCATGGGTCTATGAGGCACAAAGGGTGGATGATGGAATAGATGGAAGATTATATATGTAGAAAAGTGTATGATGTGTGAATATGTGTAATGTGTAGTGTCTTTTGTGGAGTGTGTGAGGTTCATGTATATAGGATGCCCTCAACAGTCAAGTGTGAACCATAAGCACAAGAGTGTATCATAGGAAAATGTCGATGCAAATGTATGCAGGATGAATGTAAAAGACTAGATGTAATGTGTGTAAGATGTATGGTAGTTGATAAGGAGAAAAAGGTGTGGTGGGAGTAAGTGTGATGCCCCCCAAGAATGTAATAATAAAGGTTATCAAGTGAAGTCATCTAAAAGGTCATCATTGTCATGGTTAAAATCATATGGCGAGGCATCTGAGAATTGAAAAGCTATAGTGTCAGGTTGGTTGTGTAAAGCACGATATAAGCGTAATTTGTACATGCCCATAGCATATACCTCATCGATGAAAGGAGGTAATAGACACCCGTGTGCATACCACTGAGTCATATTAGGTGAATAACCAAGGAATGAATCATTACAAATGAAAATGTGACCAAATGGCATAGGAAATGATATATCAGTGTGATCAGGGTCTAACATGCCCCCGATATAGTAAGCAATAATATTGTCCTAATGTAAGTGGAGAAGAGTGAGGGGCTCGTGAAAGGTAGACGGTGAGATGGAAGACACATAAACCATAAGTGGAAGTGATAGTGATGAATCTATAATAGATATGGGGATCATGAGTTGGAGGATAAAGATCCTCAAAAGTAAAGCCTAGACGAGTCAAAACATCATGTGAACATATAGTGCCATCACAAGTAGGATCAAATGGAATGTGCTCCTAATAAGAATCATTCATGAAAAGTGTACATGTAAAGGGAGGTGGTGTAGATGTCGATTGTGTATGAGAATGTACGGAAGGTGGTATGATGTCTCGATGTATGAAAAGGACCCTGATAAAGAACCATAACAGTATTAGTAGCAACGGGAGGTGGAGATGTAGTTGGGGCTGAATCTATCATGTAAATGGCACCTTCAAGCGGTTGTAAATGTGGTATCTCATCTATGGGTTGCAGGTCATCATTAGTGTCAGTTCTTTGAATAGGATGTGTAGTGTTTGGATCATGGTCAAAATATTTGTATGGATGACGGTCACGAAGAATAGTATATTCAACACCCTCATGTAGAAATTTGACACAATGATGCACTGTAGAGGCAACAACTTGCATGGCATAGAGCCATGGCCTACTAAATAAATGGTTATATGAAACCAAAAAGTCAATGACAAAGAAGACTATGTTGAGAATTTTTGGCCCTACAGTGATAGGTAAAACAATGTGACCTATGCATGGACAAATAAGACCATCATATGCATGAAGGGAAAGAGATGATGGACTAACATTATCAACAGAAAGACCTATCTTTTCAAGGAATGACATAGGACATAGATTGAGTTCAGATCCATTATCGATTAAAGTACGCTTGATACCCATATTGTAAATGTGAGCCATGATATGCAAAGGTGGATCATTGTCAAAAATAGAAAGATCAACATGAGGATTAGATGGGAAAGCTATATGTTGGGAAAATGCATCGACAAATGAGTAATAGACTGAATCTAGATGCATATCAGCAGGAATGCGAGTAGTAGTGATGATATGTTGGACTCTATGTCTTAATTCAAGATTGGCAAGCAAGAAGTCATTAATTAAGATACTCATGATGATAAAGCAATAAAGATCATAATAGTGTGTAGATTGAGTTGAGTTCACCAAAATGATTACTCTAAAAATGTAAATACACAAGCCTAATATGATGTTATAGTAGTAGTAAATAAATGATGTAATGAAATACATAAATATACCAAAATAAAATAAGAAATAAATAATAAAACCCTAATGTGCAAAGAAGGGTAAGATGCATTAGCTGATTCACAATGTCTTTGAAGGTGTATAGGATTGGAAAATGGAAAAAGCCAAAGCACTGACTATCGCACTTGAGCACAGAAAAATATAGATATGGACAAATAAGCTGGATTGGGGCACCTAGAGAGGGATAGGGGTGCCCAAGTATTGATTCTGGGCACCTAGGTTTGCGAAAATGCTCAGAAACCTGAATTCTTAGGATCACTATATGTTTGCTTATGCTCAACTTTTGTTGCTACAAATTTGCACGATGATCATTGATGTCGTAATGAACCTACAAAGAAGTATAGACCTACAAAACCCTCAAATAAACATCAAATCCAAAAAAATAAAGATGCAAAATGAGGGGTTAGACTATCCTCAACCACCATAATGGTGGAATTACAACTGAGTGTTACACTACATCTCAAACCCAATGTAGTTCTCTCTGTGTGTGTGTGGAATTGTGCCCTAGGTTGCTCTTGTGTTAGTGACATTTGGATAGTGAGAAAGTAGCTAGATGTAAATAAATGTAGTAAATGTGTGCATGGAATAGAATGAACTTCCCTCCTATGAAGTGTATGCAGATGAACCAACCCTTATGTCCCTTGTGATGGAGCTAGATGGATGAAATGGAGCTCTCAGATGCCTTGATAGATGCAACCTTAGGTGGAGATAGTAGATGTTTAGTGCTTGGTCCCTTATTATGATCACATAAATTTATATTTATATGATTCCCTTGCTTGAATTTCGTAATTAACCCTAAAAAGGTTGACTACCAAAAAGATAAGATGCTCAAATGGCTAGAAAGGACCCAAAAAGTGTGAGTAAAGTACAAAAAAGATAGGGACATCCAGATTGGATGAGGGCACCTGGAGCTAGCATCCTGGTCTAAGCACTGGTGTCTAAGATGACAAATGTCGAAGACTGAAAAGGTATACTAGGCAAGTAAGGGTGTAAGACTGAAAGTAACAATAGAAAGAAAAGAAAGGTGGCCAAAGACATGGGTTAATTAGTATCATTTTTACTTAAGAATCATATGAATAGTAGTATGTAATTAAGACTAGATAATTACCCAAAGTGTGTGATTTGGTGTCTACATTAAACACACATCTAACTTATGATTGATGAAGTTGTGAGTAATTTCAAAGTCAATCAATAACATCACCCTTTCTTTCTTCATGAACCCAAATACCTAAGGGTTTGTGGAGTACTAATGTAAGAAATTACGTGACAAGATATAGTTGGTTGAGATTTCTCAATCACGATCTCAAGAACCTATTCCTCTTCATTATTTTATTCATTCCCTTCTTCTTCCTCATATAGCCCCTTAATGTAGAAAATTTTCTTCTCAACACATTTATGTCCTTGACTCCATTTATCGTCACATTTATAACATAGCCCTTTTACTCATTTCACCTCAATTTGTTATGGAGTCAACCAGGTAGGTTAAGGGAATGATGGTACTAAGGTGCTATAATCTCTAATGCTAGTGAAGTTATTTCTCTTCATGGAAAGGAATTTCTATTTTTCCATACATGTCATGATAATAAAACCAGAAATAAAGAGTGGATCAAATATTCATACCTCAATGTTGGATGTGATCCTTGAGACATTATAAGAAAAAATCATTCATATTATCATATGTAATTGTATTCACACATAATGACAAGCTTTGGAACTACTGAATATAATACTTTACTAACCCTATTTACCGCATATTTTCCAATTGACTGAAGTAGTTATTGGACACACTAGTACTATAGTACATTTGCAACTCCTTCGTAAAAACTAATCAAGTGACATTAAGAGCCTTATGTTATCCATTTTTACCCCTGGCAAAAATGGACAACTTGGGAGAAACTGGAGTTGGGCAATTGACAGAGCTTCATGGTTGATTTTGGAGTTTTTCAGGTAAACTTTCATAATTTTGGAGCACTTGCAGTGATGTTGGGAAGTTTGGGATCATTTGGTGTATTTTCCCTCTTCTGAGAAATCCATACTTTGTGAAAAAATGAAAAAATGAGGAAAAGTTGCGTATAACTATAAAAGTCATGCAACACAACAAAAGCCGCACAAAACTACAAAAGCCATGTAAAACTGCAAAAGCCACGCAACATTGCAAAAGAAACACAACACCATAAAAGGTGTGCATAGCTGCAAAAGCCACACATAACTGTAAAATCCACACAACACTGTGAAAAGCCATGCAAAACTAGAAAGTCGTGCAATAAAGGAAAATAACATTACTTAAAATGGCTATAAATTTTGACTCGTTGCTCCATTTTTTTCAAACCTTATATTGTTGGAAATTTCTTGACATCCTATATGCAATGGGAATTGTATTTATCAATTTTATTAAGGTTAAATGGGTGAAAAAGAGGGAAATGTCTCCAACACAAAAATGAACAGTTCAAAGCAGCCCAACTACCAAATTTAATACATCATGGACCTCTTTTCTTCTCCACAAAGCTAAAGTACATTGGGGGATGGGTTTTTAGAGGTGTCCATGCCTTTTTTAGAGCATTAATTCATGTTGTTGATGGGAAAAGGGGGAATTTTGGGATTCTTCTTCTCTTCTTTCTCTGTCACTTCTTCTATAGATTGTAAAAAAATTCTCATTTTGAGAGGTAGTGGGGGGATATTCTGGGCATGGGGAAACTCTGCCAATTTTTTTTCTCAAATTCCTTAAGTAATAAGCCTTCACATGGGCATGGAAAATGTAATTGTGCCTCTATTTTCTAGATATAATGGACTGTGCAACCTTATGAAGCAATAAAATCTATGTTTGTGGTACTTTCTTGACCCTTGCATTTGTTTTGTTAGTTTCCATTGCGTCTCCATTCTTGATGTCCTATTCTATACATGTATTTCTCATTTACAGGTTTGTATTATTATGTTTCATGGAGAAAAGATGTTGAATGAAGATCTGGGGTTGTGTTACATCAGTCTGGCCTCTCCTAACTCCATTTTTCTTCTTCTTTCTCCATCAGCAAGATATTTACACACCCCTTTTTCTGGTGATATCACCTCTATTAGTTTAGGATTTCATTTTCATGTATATTTCTAACCCCCTCTCTCTCCCTGGTCCTTTGACATGGTTAGTTTAGGATTATTTAGCTACATTTCCCTTCTAGGAGTAGTTTAGTGCTAGGATTAGGTAGAGCAACCAACCTTCTCTAAAAGTCCATCTCAATTTCACAAGTCCCACAACTTGAGAGATTGTCCAATGTTACCATATTACACATGTAGCTCATGCACACACACATGAAAAATCAGAGGGTGTTGTAATTTGGTGACAACACCTTCTTCTTGTGAGTGCACAATCAATGATACCAAGTGAATTGTTATTATTCCAAATACAAGTATGTCATTACCACCTTCTCCTCAATTGGGAATTGATGTAGATCAAAAAAATATCCATTTGGTTGAGGGCCTCATGTTGACCCTCTATAGTGATATTGGAGGCCAAACCCCACCCCATACTAGATTACTTAGATATGGGTATATAGATAGATAGTGCTTTGGGAGGTTGAGAGCTATATACTGTCTGTTGATGATTAGCCTTAGTGGATTGGACTGTAAGATATGTGGGAATACTTATGTTAGTGGGACATGCGCCCTAAGGAGAACTCCAGATTTTAAAGAAGCTAGCTCTTCTCTATAATGTGAGATGAGGGTTAGAAAAATGAAACTCTGTAATGTGGAATGAGGGTTAGAAAAAAGAAACAAAACATGAATTTAAAAGGGCCAACTTCTTTAAAATTTGGAGGTCTCCTTAGAGTGCACGTCACAATAACCTAAGGATTCCCACAACTCTCACGATCCAATCTGCCAAGGATTATTGTCAATAATTTTTCTAACACACCCTGTAGGACAACTCAAAGTGATATTTTATCATGGCATCATCTCAGTCTATTCTTGATAAAGTTCAAACATCAATGAAGATAGTTGCGGAGCACATCCAACGACTCCACATGGTCCGAACAAATCATTACAAAGGCTCGCAGACCTCCCTCTCATCCATTTCCACTCATCTTTCTTTCCATCTCTTCCTTTTCTCTTCATCCTATGAAGTTGTGTAATCATGACTTCATTACCACCAAGGGATCGTCTCTTTATCCATCTCCAAGCCACCCATTCCACCCTCCCCCTTTCTTCGAGCAACTATACCCCCCACACTAGCAAGTAATGGATCCAAATCTAAAAGAAGAGGAGATATGGTGAGAAGTGATACGGGCTCAAAAGCTTCGTATCACAAGCTGAGCAAAAGAGAGGCTACAGAAGTTGCCTCTATTTTTCCTCCCCACAAAGCAGCTCCACTAGAATTTTTTTATCAACAGGCTTTATATTGCAAGATGAAGCCACATATGATGGAGAATTTACAGAATCAAAAACCATCATACAAAAGAATAAAGCTTTGACAGAGGAGGAAGAAGATAAGCTCAAGTGCTTATCATATTTAGGGGGATGGCTCGATGAAGAAGGGCCTGTAGAAATAACAATATTCACCACTTCATCAACCCTGCAACAAAGGCAGCCTTCCACTCACAATAACTCCCCTAGGACTAGTCCTAGGACTCTAGAAGAAAGGATTATTAAGAGCTTCTTGCTTTCAATCAAAGAGCTTGGATTCACTGATAAAGCTTCTAAAAAAATAAGGAAAGGATAGGGATGACACCCTTCAGAGAAGCCTACAAAAAAGCTTCATTCCAAAAGATGTAATCCAGAACAATGGGCAGAAGCAAAGAGTCAGACCAACTCCCACCAGAGAAAGGTCCTCTGCAAGGGAAGACTCAACACCAGTCATGCTCATTTCAGGGCATGAGGATGTTTTTCAATAACCCAAGGGTTAGCTACAACACCTCTAACCAAAATAGGAACATCTAAATGAGGTATTCATTTTGTTCGTTGATATCATGGGTGGAAGAGTGAAAGGTAATTTTTCACTCTCGTTAAAGCCCATATCAATAGCTAAATTAATTGTATGGCCTCACTTCATAAGAAAAGGAAGCTATTTTTCCTTGCACGTTTTGGGTTTTGTTTAGCTTGTACCAAACTAGTTAGATTAGGAGTAGGAGTATATTACTTTCAACAAAATAAGTACTTGTGCACACTTTGCATGACTCATTTGAGGCATGTATGTTTTGTCTTTTGTATATGCCCGCGCTTATATTACTCTATTAAGAAGCACCAGATCCTATGAAGACTCCAGCTTGATGAAGAATTCACAGTTGGCTGAGGTGGTTGCAAGCTTCACTTTGAGAAAATACAAAGCATCTAAAATTCACATCCTTTTTAATGTTAATGACCATTGGGCTTATCCATTCTAATTCTTCAACAACCTCAATGATGCCTGATGCAATCATTTTTTCAATCTCCTCCTTAACTTTGATGTGAAGATTCAGATTCATGTGATAAGGTTGCTTCCCAATTGGGCACGCTCCCTCCTTTAGTTTGATCCACATCTATCCTAGAGAGTGGTGAACTCCCTTAAGTTCATGGTACCCGCGCAAAAAGAAATCCTAAAATTTACACAACAAATCGATGATCTTTGACACCTCCTTTTCTATCCAGTAATCTCTAATAGTAGCCTCCTTAGGCCCTACCTCTAAACCAATGTTAATCTTCTTGGTTTTTAGGGGTTCATGGTAGATGTGTGTTTTCTCATCAACACTATCCATAACTTCACGCATACCCATAGTATGGTTAACATCCAAATTATCCACTTCTTCACCATCGATCACATAGACCGATTTTCATTTCCCTTTCTCCATGCATGCACACTCAAGCTGTATCTCCTTTGATTATTCCTCATCAAAGCGTGTTTCTAATCCAGGTTCACCCAATAAATCTAGTATTCTATCCTCCACCATGGTACAATCTCTCATAGTTAGGTGCTTAACAATGTGTAACACCTCATCCATCGATGGTTTAGTACTCCGATATTCAAAAGCTTGAAGGAGGTCATCCGTAAACTCCTTCCAGTTTACTATCTGATGGCACATCTCTGAGTGAATGTACCATACACACGCATAACCTTGTAAGGTGGAGTACAAATTATGCACCCATAAATAAGGTGACAAGGCTTTCGTGCCTTCCATCATGGCCTTCTCACATGCTTGGACATGAAACACATTGGGTTCCTTCCCATGATAATCTTGTATAATAGTAGGTGCATTACTCCAGAAAAACCTAACAGAGAACACGGTTTTCACTTCATGCCACTCTAGAAGGTTATCGCGATGGGTTGCCCACCAGCGTACTGCGGTCTTGAGCAAGGTATAGCTAAGCATCCTTCTTCTTTCATTCTCACATCTTCACTGGGTCTCCATTTCTTGTAGGAAAATGATCTGTAAACTCTTCAACTTTTCAATTATCCACAAAATCACAAAATAAACGTAGTTGTTCTACTTTCTATTAGAAAATGACAGAGATAGCTAGTGAATGAATTATGCTCATGCTTAGAATCCACAATTGCAAGAAAGGAAATAATTTAAGCTCATAAATACCAACAAATTTTATCCTAAAAACCTCAAGAGGAGGAAAAAACCAGTCGGGAAGGGCAATTGCTCTTTCTTCCCACTTTTATCAGCTAATTCAAAATAACAAGTACAAAATTTACAATAAGTATGAAAGAGAAGTAGATAATATCTCACACTTCCTCCCAAATACTTGTTTGCTCTGTCTCAACACTCCTTTCTTCTACAAATCACAATTCCAACACTAAGAACTTCTTGCTTACTTGCTTTCATGCTTCGATGATCTTGTTCTCTTCTACAAACATGTATTTATAGCCTTTCTCATGTCCTCCCGTGCACTAGAGAATGGGAAAGGTCATGGAGGAGAAGAGACACATACAACCTTCCAAATTTTGGGTTGTTTGTTTCTTATTTTTGTTTTCTGTCTAAAAGAGCTAGGACCACCGCCCAATGTAGACCAGTAGTCCCAGGACTACCGCCCTAGTTGGCCAGCGGTTCTATAACTGCCACTCTGCATAGAGCGATAGCCCTGTTAATAAAAAGATAGAACCTTTGTATATTTATTTTCCTTCTTCGTGCTAACTGGTCTGATGAAGTGGAGTCATTTTAGATCCCTATGGATCACACCTCCCATGCTTAGGAGCATTTTGGTCCCACAAAAGTTTAGTGGGGGAGTAGATGAGGAAATAATTCCCTCACTTGCTCCTTCAAGTACCACCGGGCCTACCTTGGTGTCTTCCCTTTCAGTCCAATTTGCCATGACTCGTGCAGACCTCTCCTAGTCTCTCTGACCTTCTGCTGTAGAACTACATCCTCCTCCAATTCACCTCATGAGTTGAAGACATAATCCTCAATGGAAGGTAGCAACTGTAGTCCTTCATCTTCATTTAGCATGGATGGCTCATATAGGTGTAAGTTCTCACAATTTACTACAGAGTAAATCCTCATAAATGATGGTAAATCAAGTCGAAAGGCATTTTCTCCAACCTACTACAATATGGTAAAGGGCCCATATCATAGTGGCTTGAGCTTCCATTCTTGACCTTGTAGTCTCTCCTTGCTCAAGTAAAGCCAAACTCTATCTCCAACATGAAGCTTATATTCCCTCTTATGCTTATCATGCCTAGCTTTGTACTTGGCTTGAGATTTATCTAACTGTTCTTTGACTTTGAGATGGATTTTCCAAATCCTCTCAATAATTTTTTTTGCTCTAGTCACCTCTGTGTCTCGTGTCTCCTCCTCATCCTATTGCCCAACTACTATGTCCAACAAATTTGTAGGTAAATATCCCAAACACGCTTCAAATGGTGACTTCATAGTGGATGTGTGTACTTCTCGGTTATAGGAATGCTGAATGTAGGCTAAGGACTCATCCCAAGTCCTTGGATATTTACTGTTATACCCCCTGATCAAATGTACCAAAGTCCCGTTCACCACTTTTTTTTGTCCATCTGTCTGTGGATGGAAAGTTGTGCTCCTCTGTAACCTGGTATCCATCTTGTCCCACAAAGTAGTCCAAAACTTCCCCAAGAACCTCGAATCCATGTCAGAAATAATAGAATTTGGAAAACCAAAATGTACCCATACATTAGCAAAGAAAAGATCTACTGCCTCATGTGCTTTTACTGTCTTTTTACATGCCATAAGAATACACATCTTACTAAATCTATCACCAACAACATATAGATAGTCATGGCCATGTTTAGACATAGGTAATCCTCCTACAAAATCCATAGAAATGTCCTCCCACAGGCGAGTAGGTACTGAAAAAGGCATATACAAACCCTCCTTCCTAGTCTTAGGCTTGCTAGTACAACAAAGTTTACATCCACGTATAAATGTTGATACTTATTCTTGCATATTGGGCCAATACACATACCTTTGCAAGTGGGCTAGGGCCTTACCAACACCAAAATGTCCCACTACTTTCGAGGTATGTGCTTCCCTCATCAATAAAAGTCTTTCTTATTTAAGCACAGAAAGCTTCCCCCATTGGTAGAGCAGCCCACCCTTGAGATAAAAATCTTCAATCCCTGTCCTTTCAATCCCTTGGGACTGCAACTACTGAAATGTCATGCCAAAGTATTTATCCTGGGCATATGCCTCTCCGTAAGCTTCCTTCGTGAAGGGCTCATTCTGAGAGATAATGGCCAAATAGAAAAACTTATCCCGTGTGGGCGGCCTAAACAACATGTCTACCACCAAATTTATACTACCCTTCTAGTATTTGATCACCAGATGGAACTATTGAAGGAACCCCATCTATTTGTAGTGCCTTGCCTGCTCCAATTTAGACTGTGCTTGTAAATACTGGAGAGGTTTGTGGTCAGTGTGCACAATAGTTTCTTTACCCAACAAATAATGCTTCCATTTTTTAATTACCTAAACTAGTGCATACATTTTTTTATTATATACTGAATATCCTTTGACTACTGAAGTGAAAGTTTCATAACGATAGCATACGGGTTTACCTCCTTGAAGCAACACTGTGCCCATAGCGTAATCACTGACATCTGTCTCTACTTCAAAAGGATGATGCAAACTAGGAAGAGCAAGTATTGGAGCATGACTAATCTTGTATTTCAATAACTCAAAGAATTTTTCTTGTTCCTTACCCCAGTAAAAACCCTTACTCTTTGTGGCAACTGTGTGTAGAGGTGTTGCAATCGTGGAGAATCCTATAATGAACTTCCGCATGTATTGTACTACTCCCAAAAAACTCCTAGTCTTTGTGGCTCCTGTTGGTGTTGGCCAATTAGTGATGGCTTCCACCTTCTTTGGATCCAGTCGTAACTCTCCTCCTCCAACCACATGCCCAAGATAGACTAGTGAGTGTTTAGTAAATTCACATTTCTTCATATTACAAAGCAATTGTTTCTCCCCGAGAACTTGTAATATTTTTTGTAAATGAGTTAGATGTTCTTCCCATGTGGCACTAAAAATCAAGATATTGTCTAGATATACAATGACACATGAATTTATGAAATCCCGCAATACATCATTCATTAATCTCATAAATGTAGCTGGTGCATTACATAACACAAAAGGAAGTACTAACCATTCATACAAACCCTGTTTTGTCTTGAAGGCAGTCTTCTATATATCCTCCTCCTTCTTTCTGACTTGGTGATAACCTGACTTAAGATCTAACTTTGTGAAGAATTTGGCATGCTAAGGCTGGTCCAAGAGATCATCTATGCGGGGAAGTGTATATATGTTCTTTATGGTGATCTTGTTCAAAGCGCGGTAGTCAATGCACATTATCCAAGAACCATCCTTCTTTGGCACCGTCACAATAGGTGAACCACATGGTGAGGTGCTTGGACATATCACCCCTTGGTTTAGTAGTTCCTGAAGTTGTTTCTTTACTTCAGTACTCTCAAGCAAGGATTGCCTATACAACCTGATGTTCGGTAAAGCGGACTTTGGCAATAACTTAATCATGCTCTACTTCTCGTTTTGGTGGTAACCCACTGTGAGCCTGAAATAGTTCTTGAAAAGATTGAATAATACTATCCAAATCATGCTTTCCCTGGTTAGAAATCTCTGAAACTTCTACCCCATCTAGTTTATCCTTTAACAAAAGTAAACAAAACTAATTATGATTTGCCTGAATAAGTCATTTTGCTTGGTTAAAACTCATCATAGTAACCTGTGTCTTACACTGGTGTGCCGAGATGTTGTAGCTGATCCCATCCTTGACCCATCTGTACCGGTTTTCCCTTCTCATAAATATAACATCCCTGATATACAAGTAAGGACTCCCGAATACAACATCAAAAACATCAAGTGGAATAACGCCAGCTTCCAAAACATCAATATACCAGGAATTTATCCCAAACTTGACCTTACATCTTCTTGTTACCTAAATTTCAACACCCTTCTTAACCTAACCCAACGGATAAGGGTGTGGATGCTCGTAAGTCTCAAGACCAAGATTCTTTACAACTGCTTCAAAAATCAAGTTAGACTGAGAACCGGTATCAACCAAAGCATTTACCTTAGTTCTCTTGATCCGAATTTTGATTTGGAATAGTCTACTCATCTCCTCTTCCTAGCTGTCCATGTTGGTGGTCGTGCATCCAAGCCATTCGTCTACATCATAGTCATCTTCAATTTCCACCTCTCCTTCTATTTTTATAGCTGTCATGGACTTCTTTGAGTTCTTGGTTCGGTTCTTTGGATGTAAATCCGGATGTAACTTCCAACATATAGCATAAGTATGACCATTGATATCACAATTATTGCAAAAATTCTTGGGATCTTTACAAGTATTTAAAGTAGTGGCATCTTGTTTACGTTTTCCTTTCCACTTACCCTTGTTACTTGTTTGCCCATACTCTTTTTTCTACTGATTTTCTGATTTCTTTGCCCTTGGCTCTGCTTCTCCTTGCTTATTTTCATCATCTATGTAGTATGGTTGCACACACACCTTGTTAAGATCTTTGGGCTTTGTGGAGATGACTTTTCTTTGAAGGTGAGTGTGAAGTCCTCCCAAGTACTTAGTTAGAATATCCTCATCCTCCAAGTCCATGTTTAGCAACATGGCCTACCTCTGAAACTCCGTAGTATAGTCTTGCACACTTTGACCACTGCCTTGTCTAAAATATTGCCATTTAATCATTTGGTTATTTCTGTGGCCAATAGGATAGAAGTTAGCTCTAGGTAATTCTTTAAATTCTTTCCAGGATTTCACAATAGGACGCTTCTTCTTTTCACAAGTGGTTAGATGGGTTTCCCACCAAACTAGAGCATGTCCCTCCATTTTGAGACGTACAAAAGTGATCCTCTTTGCCTCAGTGACATTATGGATGCTAAAGTAGACTTCTAACTGTTTTAACCATTTATCAAGCAACTCTGCATCTACTTGTCCTTCAAAGCTTTTAATATCAACTTTCGTCTCAACTTTAAAAGGAGTATGATCAGATTTTACCTTTTCTCTTATGTTTGAAGTTTCTTCTTCATGCTGTTCCCCATAACTTTCCTCATGGTGGCTGCTTCCTATGCCAAAATTTTCAACTAAGCCCCGAACCACTGAGTCCATGGAGTCTTACTTGACAGAAGCTATCTTCTACAAATTGGCAAGCTCTTCTTGCCTTCTAAACATCCTATCCATCATGGTCTCCAGCATCTCGATTCTACGGACCAAGTTCTCTTCCTCCATTTGTCCCCGAATTCTCTGTTTCCACTTCTTTGTAAAAATTTCTAGATCACAAGGTAAATCCTCTTCATCTTTAGATCTCCTCACTGTCATACAAATCCAAGAACGAATACCACACTCCTAGATACTTGTTAGCTTTGATACCAAAATGATTTGTAAACTCGTCAACTTTTGAATTATCCACAGAATCACAGAATAAACGTTGTTGTTCAACTTTCTATTAGAAAATGGCAGAGATAGCTAGTGAATGAATTATGCTCATGCTTAGAATCCACAATTGCAGGAAAGGAAAGAATTTAAGCTCATAAAAACCAACAAATTTTATCCTAAAAACCTCTAGAGGAGGAAAAAAACCATTCAGAAAGGGAAATTGCGCTTTCTTCTCACTTTTATTGGCCAATTCAAAATAACAAGTACAAAATTTACAATAAGTATGAAAAAGAAGTAGATAATATCTCACACTTCTTCCCAAATACTTGCTTGCTCTGCCTCAACACTCCTTTCTTCTACAAAACACAATTCCAACACTAAGAAATTATTGCTCACTTGCTTTCATGCTTCGATGATCTTGTTGTCTTCTACAAACATGTATTTATAGCCTTTCTCATGTCCTCCCATGCACTGGAGAATGGGAAAGGTCATGGAGGAGAAGAGACACAGATAACCTTCCAAATTATGGGCTGTTCGTTTCATATTTTTGTTTTATGTCTGAAAGAGCTAGGACCGCCACCCAATGCAGACCGGTGGTCCTAGGACCGCCGCCCTAGTTGGGTGGTAGTTTTGTAACTGCCGCTCTGTATAGAGCGATGGTCATGTTACTAAAAATAGAGAACCTCCGTATATTTATTTTCCTTCTTCATGTTAACTAATCTGATGAAGTGGAGTCATTTTAGATCCCTAGGATAAAAAAACATTAGGGTTGGCTCCCCCAGAATAGCTTGAAAAATTATTTCTTCCTAAGCTCTTGACTAAGCGTGCCTTTGTTACTCTCATCAAAAAACCTTTTAAATACCTTCTAACCAACTCATTATGTCCCATGAGCCAAATTATCGCATGCCACACTAGTTTTATCACTTATAGATTGAGTGTATTCCCACTGAATAATGCTTTCCTTTGTTGGCTACACAACTTCAGGGTCCCGGATAATGTGCACGTAAATTATTTTTAGGTCTTCCTCTCCTAAAGGCTCAATATAGGGCACCGACTTCCCATCTATCAAAGGAATGATAACACGTTCCTCTTTTTTCTCAAAACTTACATACCCCTTATTGAAACGTAAGTCAATATTGTTCTTATAGCACTAGGGGCATGCAAGTAACACTAGAAAGTTGTCTACCTCAGCAAGCGCTATGACTTCGAAGTCCCCAGTGAATTTCTCCCCTTGGATACTGATATCCACATATTTTAAAACACCAATGGGCATTACCTTTGTCTTATTAGTCATATACAACACATTTGAAGATGGCTGTAATGGGGGCCTTCCCAATTGATTATAGGGGTCTAGGGTAAGAACATTGACTTTTACACCCATGTCAATCAGAATATTTCTTAGGAGCCATCCATCAACAACTGCATTCAAGGTAATCTCCTTATCATATGTGAGGCTATGGGGGGGAAGGTTAGCATGTAAAACTTTCCTCTCATGCTTTGCTCCAGCACTATGTACTTTTTCTCTTAACCATTCTCCTAATAAGGGGATGATATTCTCTTTCCTCAACATCTTACATACCTCTTTGACATTTTCAAGATCCTTCTGTGGAGTCTCAGTGCTCTTCTTCTACTTCATCTTCCTAGATTACTCCTTTAGACATTAAATTTATCCTTGAGACTCTTGATTACGTCCATGGTCTCTTGATAGAATTCCTTTTGATGGGTAGGGTCTGGATACTTCCCATACACCACCTCTTATCTTATAAGTAGTGGTATCTGCTTTGGTATCTCCTTGGCATGTGCAAACTCAGCTTGCGTTATCACCATTATAGGTTATAACTCTAACTCGCGTGCTACCCTTGGCATCCATTGCGAGTTAGCCTTCTTAATAATTACCATCCCAATGCCCTTATCTTTCTATTGTTGTTGGCTCATATGTTCAAATAACTCCGGGAACACATACTTGTGATTCCTTCTTCACCAAGAGTATTATAGCAGATTATGACATACATGCTTGTAATGTTTTGTAGACCCACAGTTATAACAGGTCCCGTGAGGAAATTACCTTCTTTTACCTCCATGATTTCCATGGCCTCTAAATCCTTCACGAAAGCTTCTTCCATGAACTCCTCCATCTGCGCGTCCTTCATAGTGACAATCACCATCCTTGGAATTATTCACAACACTGGTATGACACACACCAATATCAATGACATCATGTATCTAGTCAATTAATCTACAATCCTTGGTATCACGAGTAGTAGAGGTGTAAATATTGCAATAATAAGACACATTCTTTCGGATCATGTGCTGTAGTAGTGGACACATACTTGCATCATGATCTCTGTGGAAAATTTCATAGTCTACCGTCATGGCACATACCGATCTCTAAGGACAACTGTCCTTCATATGCCCCTCTACCTCACAATTCATGCACCATAGTCCATTGCGAGTCTCATGCGCTGAGTTCATAGATAACTTCTCTAGCTACTTTGACATTGCAATAATATGAGCTTCAAGAAATGGGCTAACACCAGTATCCATGCTTCCTACAGACTCAACACACAGGGAAGTCTCCAAGGCCTCATACGAGTATGTGAAATTTTTATGTGAAAGCACTCTCCTAAAAGGCGTTATCAACCCTCCAACAAACAATTGAGCATGCTGAGAAGGATGAATATCATAAGTCAATTTTGATAAGAGAGTCTTAAAATATGCATCATACTCCTGCACACTTTTTGCCATACCTTGTTGAATCTCATTCAGCATGCTAATGCTCTTTTGTTCAAATTTAGGAATATGGAATTCAACTAAGAAGGCATTACGCAATGCAGTATAATATACTACTATCTGGTGGGTGTCATACTTCTGGTACCATGTACGCACACGCCCTTGTAACGTTGTTGCAAACTGACTTTCCTTCCATTCCGGGGTAGTAATCCCCTTCACGCACAATAACAACTCACATTTGTGTATATGCTCTACAACTTCCTCAACACCTTTTTAATCTTGTAGATGCAAAGACATTTCAAGAAATACTTGCTGAGGTGGTTGAGGCCCTTGTTTGCTTGATCCATAACCTTGACTCCCTCTAATGTTACCTCTACCACTAGATCAACTAGATCCACCAGAGCCTTTTCCTCCTGACCCTCCAGATCCACCAGGTCCATTAGTTCTTATTCCACTTGATCCACTAGATCCTCCTCCCGTAGTTGGTAAAGGTCCTAAAGTGATCGCGCCTTGTGTCCCCAATATCACACTGAACTACATACTAACAGTTTGTGATATTATACCACTATCAGATGTGTGTCCCGTGCTACTTCTAGACATGATACCCAAGCTTTGTGTACCTTTACTTTTCCAAAATGTTGCTCCATACAATATACTTCCAAAGATAAGAAATGATTGTGTATCCATAAATGTGCCAAATGAAAATTTATACCTCCTAGGTGTTGATCGGTCACTTCCACCATTAGCAACTGGGTTAGTAATACTTATCTTTGGATTTAGAAAACCAAGCACCAGGGGTTATTCATCAGGTGGATTCAAATGCATGCTGATGGATATCCTTTCTCTAAGTAATGAGCTCTTATCAAAAGCTGAAGGGGTCTCTCTCCCGTGCTTGCCAAGATGGGGTAGCATAGACTGCTTAGGCTCCACGTTCTCCACGTGAACCTCAATTCCTTCGCACAACGTCTGCCTCCATAAATCCATTACTCTTGCAACTTTACGTTTTATATCTAACTTCCGTTCATGAGATTCGTTATACTTGAGTCATTTCTCTTCCCTCTCCTTTTCAACCGTAAGGTCCTCTATCTTCCTCCACCTTAGCTTCCTCACCCAATGCTCAGAAGAAGCTTAGCTGACCATAGGAAATGATTCCAAACTCAGTGTAATGATCAAGATATTTATAGCTAAAGGGATAACATGCAAGAATGATCCTCTTCAACTCTCTCTAAGAACTCAAACTCAGTAATCTCTAGACAAGAATACGTAGAAATCTCATGTACTCTAAGGTGTAACTTGTCAACACTCTACTCCACCAATGATCAAAAACATATGTACAAGTTAAATGAGCATCATGCAGTCTTGTGATACTCCTCTTACATCCATATGCATGAGGTCTTTAGTACCATCTTAAACTAGATACATACATTGAAATCCATTCATACAACTCCACTAGATAACAACAAAATAAATTCTCATACAACTCATGATATAGATGTTCTTCTACCCATTTACGTGCATCAAAATCAAGTCCAGTAC
Organism: Taxus chinensis; assembly: GCA_019776745.2. Taxonomy (NCBI): domain Eukaryota; kingdom Viridiplantae; phylum Streptophyta; class Pinopsida; order Cupressales; family Taxaceae; genus Taxus; species Taxus chinensis. The sequence goes on along the minus strand of CM034155.1, from coordinate 18,767,223 downwards.
TAAATATCTGAGTGAACTCATCCTATCATGCTTTCAATCCATGATTCGATAGTGTCTATGTTCAAGTACTCTATGCCATCATGTGCCATTCTCACAACTATCTTTGAAAAGAGGGTCCTAGCAACAGAAACTAAAATGTAGTCATCTATTATCACCACATGTTTTAGCTTTACCAATCCCCAAGTGCGCCGACATATCATCTAGTAGGTAGCCTAGGAAGCTCACCCAAGGTGTGCACATAAGCATAGAGTCCCCTCCTTCATGTGAGCTTCATGAGAACATTCTTCCATTAACATGGAGGATGTAATATGCACCAAGACAAAAGTGCATATCATTCACTGGAATTTAAAGATAGAAGATGCAACTAACAGATCCTCGCCTTAATGCATTCCAGAAGCATATATTAACATTGTATCAACTATAAGGAAAGTAGAATCTGACCCATGAGCAGTCATCAAGAACATCCCAGGGTTTACACACACATGAACATAAGGCAATAAGTACACAGATTAAGATCCATCACATGATGTTGATTTCAAAATCGTTCTGGTAGCCACATTATATTCATAAGGGCCAAAATACGACAGACCAAGATTACAATCAATGACAGAGTTCCATTTATTTTTATAAGATTTTCTACATATGAGGACAATATCCATACTTTATATCACATTTTACTCACCATTTTACATTTCCTAGTACCCCACACATATGCTTATGACATCCCTATCTATTCTTACTTATCTATCCCTTCCTGCTCTGAAAACCATCATACCCATTATTGCAACAATTTGTTACTCCTTCCATCTTAACTGCTCTATCATTCAACTATGCAATCTCCCTGATGTCTATCTCTAATTTCATCTATTTCTCTACCACTACCTCGGATCTATAGCCAGAGTATCATCATGTGTTTCCTAGGATCAATACCCACCGCCATGCCTTCTGTCCTAAATAGATCGTGTCCCAAGTGTCGATGTGGTCCTTAACAACTGGTGACTCCTTATCCCTTTGCATGACCCTCCACTCTTTGTAATCGATGCCCTATGGGAATATTCCTTTCCTTGATTATCAGTCTCCATGAGCTCATCCACATGTGTATCCAAGTCATTTTTCCATATCTACTCATCTATGCACATCATTGGGTCCTCACGTTATTCCAAAAATTACTAATTCCCGACTCCATTCTGACCCTATGCGCTAAGTCCATCACACCTATCGTAAGAATCTACCTTCTGTGCATGCCTTCACTGCCCATAAACCCTTCTGTGCACCACAAGGCCTTATGCCTTACGTGCACTTAGTTAATTTTAGGGTTCCAACACACTTCCCTCCTTCTATGGTCCTACATGCACTCACCCCTTAAGATAAATTACATTATAGATTATGATGGATTTCCTTATATGATATTTTAGCTCTTTGTTTTCCAATCCTTTTGTAAATTTATTCTCGTGAATTACTTTCAACTTATCAAATGTGGTGTTTTGTTATCATTAGAGATCTTCATGGCTTGGAACAATTTTTTTATATTTCTTTGCATTGCGTGTTGGTGTGCCAGTAAGTAATTACATTGTAAGAGATTCTATGCGTAGAGGACCATGCATACATTTTTTGTGTGGTGATAAGTAACAGATATGTCGAATATGTTTGAAAAATTCTTTCGATAATGGACTAATGGGACTGATTAGTGTAAGGGTAGAAGAACGAGTAGATTGATGGTTAAGGTGTTTATATTCATGCGGTTATGGTGGTGTGTCACGAAAGGTTTAAAGACCATGAAGAAGGGAAAGATCGTTTGGTACAACATAAGGTAGGTAACACCATGGGGAACTACTTAGTGGAATGCACAGAGGTTATGTACTTCAACACAGTAACTTGTGTGAAGGAGGTTTATGGCAGTGAAGTAGTGTTGGAGTGCCAGAAGGTTACAACTCTGACGCGTGAAGGGAAGTCGTGGAAGTTTATTCAAGTGAAATAAAGTGCTTTATTAAAAAATGATATTAAGACACGTGGTCATAGGAACTCTAAGGCATTGAAAAAGTATAAATAGGAGGTAAGAGTAGTCATTTTGACTACTTTGCCTTAGATAATTTATTTTGTGCTCTTGAGCTCAAAGTGCGACTAGGATTTTGTGAAGAAGAGCGAAGCGAGGTACTTGTCATGAACCAGAGGAACTGTGTAAGTTGTAGTGTAGTCTTGGGACGTTGCAAGGAGGAAGGAAGACATCAGAGTAGGAGAGGGGTTGCATGAAAGAGAAGAGGAGAAGTCATCGAGTCTAGGTAGGCAAAGGAGAGAGGCACAAAAAGAAAGAAGAAAGAAGATGACACCCAAGAGAGCTTGAATAAAGATACCGGTGGTGGAGAAGGAGGATCTCGTGGATATTTACTCATAAATGTACACCCCCCAGGGGTTATGAAGGAAAAAAAGTGGAGTTCAAAGTTATACTAGTGCAAGATCAGCAAGTACAATCACATGACAAGTGACAATGAAAAGATGATGCGAGAAGACTCAATTTCAAACACTCCAATGGTGGATCAGGCATGATAGTCATTATGTGGCTTTTAAGTTGCAAGTTAAGCACACCAATGAGGTGGACCCAAGTGAACAAAAATTTTCTTCATATAGCACACAAAATGGAAAATAAGGAACATTACAACATCGTGTAATTCATTGATGAAGGAATTATTGAAGAAGCGCGTGTGTAGGTAGTGATAAGATAAAATTAATTATCTTTTGGGAGATAGGGTTTTCAGATGGTCCCAATGACAAGGTCTGGAAATACCAAATGGAGAATAAGTACCTAGTGCATAGGATCACACAATATACATGTGATGGAGGCATTAATAATGTCTATAAGCTCTGAGTAGATAGATGGTACTAGAAAATGTGTGAAGCATTTGAGGATGAGTGGCACGTGAAAAGGGAGATTCCCTGTAATCTTGAATGGACAAAGTGTCAGAATTTGCACATAATATCAACATTATTTCTTGAGGATATTCTCATACAAATACTTTGAAGAAGCACAAGTATAGAATGAGGCAGCAGAGCTACCCTTTACGTGGGGCTACCAAATACTTCTAAACATCAGTGAATATAATTATTGAGAGATGTGGATGTCCTAAATGGGCCAGATGTAGATACAGTATGATGTTGACTACCACATGTTGTGCACCAAATATGTGTATCCCTTGCAAGTTCAGCATATGGGGAATTTCACTATGTGAGTCTGAGAATACAAATATTTAGCACCTGAGAAGGCTCATAGTAGAAAATGTGGAAACAATGAGATTTTACGACGCTACTTGAGGCCTAGAGTGAAAATTCCCCATGGGAATTGCCATAAGTTAATGGTGATCAGATATTAATACTTGTAGTTACTCAAAATTTTTGAATAGGAAAACAGTTTATGGTGGGCACAAGGGAGAGATGGTGGCCACTAGTGTAAGCTCCCCTTTGTGTTTATTGCTAAGAAGAGGAAGAGCACCATGAACTGAATAAGAGGAGGCACAAGAAGAATAGGATTTTTGACCCTAGATCAAAGTGCATGCAAGGAAGTCTAGAAATTGTAATAAGAGCATACAGGGATGGAAACCCAAGCCTACTTATGTCAAAGTATAGAACTATAATTTCTAGAAGTGTACCAAAGAAACTTAAGCCAGCGTAATAAAACTCTAGTGAAGAATAAGTCCAGGGTCAGGGTGGTTCATGCAACTGCACCCCAACAAAGGATGCAGTAAATTGGAGGTTACAAGAATCCCCCTTTCCAGGAAGTCATCTGAGGCAACAATCCAAAACTATGGAAGTGATACAAGATCAATGAAGAGGATATCATGAACAAAGTGATGAGGTAAGGACTAGGGATACTTATGGTGAAACATGAGGAACTGCACATGATGAAATCCTATTAAGGGCACCAAAAATTCACTACGAGGTGGATTCAAGGCCTCATTACTGGGGTGCAAGAAAGATAAGGAAGAGGAGGAAGATCCTGAAGAAAATAAGGAAAATACACATGATGCATCAAGCCCCGAAACAAGCTTAGAGGAAGGTGAAGAAGAAGACCCCACCACCTTCAAGGAAGAGTAAGAGGTGGAGTTAGAAGAATAGGAAGCTAAGGATGAAACCACATATGTGAGAGAAGCACATGAGGAAAGAAAGGATGACTTTGTAGGACTTGAAAAGAGCCTAGCGCACGATGCCTCCCCGACATAGATTGTCAACCTAAGGGGAGATAAAGGGGACTCTTTTACTATAAAGGAGGATAACGGATTCACCCCTAGAGCAAAGAAGTAGTGGACAAAGTGCAAAACTATGAGGAAGAAGTAAACATCCATGTCCCCACATATGGACTTCGTGGACGACCCCATGAAAGTATTACACACAAGGTTCTAGGCCACCCTCCCACTAGAAAAGCTACATGACAGGACTTGATAGATCAAGAAGGGGATGTGCCTAGAACTAGGAAGATGCTTACCTAGAACATGCATTGCCACGCAGAAGAGCTTAAGTTTGAGGTCAAAGATCATGTGATCAAGACCATCTATATGAAGAAGAAGGGAGGAGAAACATATAGGGTGGTGGATCCTAGCCACCTAATAGATGAGCAAGCATGCAATGTGCTTCAAAAGATGTCTTTAGAAGTGGTCCGACACAGCTTGGATGCAAGAGCCACTATTCGGACCTTGGTCATGGAAAAAAACAAGGAAAAGGAGATAGATAGATTGCACCAGGGATTAAGGGGTGAACATGCATAAACTAAGGAAAAATATGACCGAGCTAGTGCCCTTGTGAAGAGTATTTTTGGACAATGTCTAACATTGGTGAGCCAGACCAAGACATGCTATGGGGATGAAATGGAATATCTTGAAGACCTTGTGGGGATGTTTCTCACAAACAAAAAGGATGGTGTAAGGCCCACATATGCAAAGCTCATAAGGGTGAAAGAGGAGAACAAGTTCGTCGTTGAATCCTAGATCACTGAGTTGGAGGACTTGGTCACTCAACTAAAGGAAGAAAATATACTTGTAGATAGGGGATTCAAAAAATACAAAAAATACGAGCCCATTATTGATGCGTGGGTGGTAGAAGAGGAGGCCACCCTCAAGGATTTACAAGATACCATCCCCACCAACAAGGCCAAACACACGCAATTAGTTGTTAACACCAAAACTCAAAAAGATTAAATAAAAAAAAAGTGTGAGAAGCTAGACTTCAGGATTAGCGAACTTCATGATTTCATCACTAAGTGGATGAAAGAGTTCGAAGGAGTCTACATGGAACTGGTGGTAGATACAAATGCATTAAAGGGGAATGTGGAGGAAATTACCTTAGACCAAGTGCCCAACATTGTGGGAGAAGCACCAGGGAAGGCCTTGTCAGAATTGAAGGCCTGGGAGAAATTGAAGGAAGAGATAGACATGGAGTTCCCTGAACTCCTCTAATTGGTCGCATAATGTATTCCTTAAGTCTTCAATTCTTTGTTCGGATTCTTTAAATTCCTCTATTATTTATTCTTTGAGGGAGCAACATTTTTTCCTTAACAGATTTTGGTTGCTAAGACTTTGTTTGGGAAACAAAAAGGATTTCCAGGGCGGCAATCAGATTAGTGTGAGGTGATGTTGGACCTCTAAATCAACTAGGTACCTAGTGTGCAAAACTTGGTGGTGCATAGAAACAGGGCACAAAGTCACGCACGAAGGTAGTTATTGAATATGTGTAAAGGCTCGTGCCTAGGAATGATGGTTTCGGGACTTAGTGAGTTTCAGACAGCAGGAAAGGATGCTTTTAGGAGACGAATGAAAAAATGACCAGATACAAATATGGATAATCTAAGGAGACTGGCAGCTCAAGGAAAGGATATTCCAAGGCATCAATATAGTTATCATGAAAGGATAAGGAGCCAAGGTTGTTATGGATTAAATGACACATGTATGCTAAGGACACTCTATTACGGGAAACAGATGATGACATTTGGCATGTTCTTGGGTAGTGGTAGGGAAATCATAAAATATTCCTTTAGGCTTTCTCATGTGATGATGAGTGGTTCAGAAGAGAGTTCCTCATATATATGGTTTGATGAGAGAGGTGTAGAGAAGAGTATGGAAGCAAGAAAGGAAGATAGTTAGAAAATATATGTAATGTGTAATGGCGAGCTCTGTAATGTGTAAAAGTTGTTCTACTATGAATATATTCATGCATGGAACTCTTTTAATGTAATCTTGGCTATTGTAATTTGACATACAAATATAATGAAGTGATTTTGAAGCACTTATGTGATGAATCTAGATTTGTACATTTCCTTTTTTATGTTCATGGGTGTATTACTGGTTTCCTTGATGATAATCATGATTCAACTCTACTTCCATTATAATATGATCATGTTATCTTATGTTCTAGTGTACTATATCAGGAGTTAGTGCTTACATATGGCTCTCAAGAATGGGTGTGTCATTCTCTATTTGTACAACACCCCCTTATTAAGGAAGATAATTCTCCCGAAGCTCTCATAAAAGAGGGGCTTGGCACCTGCGCATGCCTCAGGTGAGCTTCTAGACTAGTCTGAATGATGTACCGATGCGTTTGGGGTTGATTGGTGAAACAAGAGGCAAATAGAGACTACACCAATTGTTATATTCATGTATATTTAATAAATCTTGTTAATGGTAATTTTTTAATGATAGAGCATTAAGTTCATGCCTCATAGATGGGAGATGTGCTAGTTGTGTGATTTTTTTCTTAGAATTATGATTTTTATTAAATAGAATAAATCAATGTTGCAACAAGGCCTCATATTTGTCAAATCAATACTAATTAACAAATAAAGAAAAATATAAATAAGTTTCGTAGTTTAATTTTTTTTAAAAATAAATTACAAACATTAGAAATTTGAAATGTTATAGAATTTTTTTATTTTGATAGGTGGATTGAGGAGAAATTTTAAGTAAGATGTTTTGAGCTTAGCGCGCGCTAAGGTAACCTAATACTTCCACAATATAAATTTTTTAGCTTATGGATTGCAAGCATATAACAAGTCAAAAATATTATTTTTAGCTTAGAGTCCACTAGCTTATGTGACACCATAGTAATTGGATATTAACGATTGATAGGAATTAACAAAATAAAGTAAGATATTTTCATCATAGAGTCTGCTAGGTTATGCCACAACAACATATTCTGATGTACAAAAACTATGTCCATTTTTTTGTATAACGGTTAATATGGGGGTTTTGAAAGGACTCGCATCCTTTTACAAAAATGTCCTTAAGGCAAAATATGACATTGAAGCATAGAAGAGAGAAATCCCATAGGCAACAAAAGACAAAAGCCACATAACCACGATACAAATAGAGAAAAAATTACATTTTGTGAAATTTTTTGAGGATAACTGCTGCTTCTATAATAACATCATCTTAGAGTTTCCTTGTTCCTTGAATTCTCCTTTCACAAATCTGTATTCGTTATTTTGTTCTACACAATTTGTTTGGTTCTCCTACTCTTGCATTACCATATTTTTTTCGCAAATAGGTCACTGTAATCCAAAACCAACACATTCAATGGAAACTCATTCTTAAAATGAATATATTCTAAAATATTTTCATTGAAAATGTCAACGATGTCATAGCCATTGAATTTTGTTGAGTATGTGCAGTGGAGGACTATTTAAGGACAATAATAAGGCCAACAAAATAATATCAATTTTATAAAACACATATGCTCTTCTATTCTTGCGCACCACCATGTCCATAAATAGATTTCGATATTCACTTTTTTATTGTTCAAATTGAGCCACCATCCATACCACCAGGATTATTTTTCAAGACTCAATAAAACAAGTTCTTGGCAGGCGTTTTTGGTTTTTAAAAATTCCACAAATCTTCCTCTCATGTTATTATGTATTAAGTTACGCCATTTCTCTCTCAAGATGTGCTCCATTCCATCCTCTTTCAATTCTCTAACAAATGTTTACTATATTACAAAATTATTTATTTGATAAACAAAAATAACTTCTACAAAATATTGAATAAAAAAGTTGCTTCCATTTAATTATCTACAAAAGCCCTACATGGATATAAGCCATAATCAACTATGGAAAATTTTACATGGATATAATCCCTAATCAGCTATGGAAAATTTTACATTAATAGAATTTTGTAATTTTTGAGGGACTGAAGGTGAGAATGGATACCAATTTTTGACACGAAGAGGAAATCAAAATGTTTCCAGAACTCGAGCACATAATTTTCGATGCTTGTGATGATGAAAATTTTCTGTTGATGAATAAGCTTACACAATGACGAAGAGAATAGAAAGGAAAATGTTAAAAATATAAACTCAAAAACTGTCCACTTATAGTGATATGTACAAAAATCCAACCGCTAATTTCGTTGATGCGTGAATTTAAGAGGGCACGCGTATGATTTTACAGTACTTTTCATTAAATGGCTAATTAATGGCTGACAACAGTTACATGCTCTAAAAGGCACACATATTTTGAATGAAACATGTAATTTTAAATGGTAAATTTTACATAGCTCGAATTAATCGCTAATCAATGTTGAGGCAAATGCAACATTAATTAGCATTTTGCCTTATAAAATGGTTATCATTAATGCTACAAAAACTTGCAAATCTTTGTAATAAATGTCACACACAAATTGCATATTTAATATTTAACCATCAATTATTAATATAGATTTATATATAAATTGTGAAGATTATCAATTTATTTACATAAATATATATTAAAAATAATGAAATTTATACAGAGTAATTGGTATAAATAAACACGATTTTGTATTTTTAAAGGGTAGTGTTGATAAATTACCGTTACCCAAAAATTGTTTAATAGAAGAGTTATCACACTTAGCTGTGCAAATCAAGACTCGAAAAAGCAGTACTAATCAAGACTTGTACCTAGAAGTGCGGTTCAAGACTGACACTTAGAAGTGCGAGTCGATACTCGTACTTAAAAATGCCTATCGATACTTTCACTTAAAGTGCAAGTCGAGAGATGTATGACTCGAGGCTTGCACTTAGATGTACGACTAATCACACTTGTAAGTGCGATCACTTGCACTTATACACTACTTACAAAATTTATAAATGACAATTATGGATTTAATTAACTATACTTATTATATATAGATAAATTATTTATATAAATGTATATAAATATTGATGGTTAACTTTTAAACATGTGAGTCACACATGCTAGTTCTATTAAATATTTGAAAGTATGCTAAGTCTAAAATCACAAAAAAACGTTTAAACAACCATCAATTTTAACACCATTCAAGGAGGTTCATGGAAGAGATTTTCAATGTCAACGTTTATTGATTTAAATAAGGTATGCATTAATAGTTGTATAAGCATGATGTATTAAGATTGATATGTGGCATAAATGAAAACAATCACTTACACACTATCTTGAAGTTAGAGGCCGCTTGACATATGTAAGTTAGCGGCCACTTGGAATATGTAAGTTAGCGCCTGCTTGGCTTATGTAAGTTTGCAACTGCTTGGGTTATGTAAGTTAGCAACCACTTGGGTTATATAAGATATCAACTGCTAGGATTATGTAAGTGGGTGGCCTTCATGCTTATGCGGTGAAAGTGAAATCCAATAATAACATTATTAAAATCCAGTAATATTGAAATTGGAGTCCAATAATAGGGAAATTGGAATCCAATAATAGAGAAATTGGAACTCGAATAAGTTTGATAATGAAAATATTGGAATCCGATATTGCTACTAATGGAATCCAATATTTCTACTAATGGAATCCAATATAGCTAAAAATGGAATCCAATATACGTAAAAATAGAGATGGATTTCTTCCAATACTTGAAATACTAGAGTCTCAATTCACTGGAATATGTCCCAATTTAGTGAAATAAGCATTACTATACCCCCTCCCCTTAGAACATGACTTCCTTGTGAAATTCACCAAAATAAGTGAGGGTGTTGAACCCTCAAAGTTGCGGCATCTTCCAATATGGAAGTAATATTATCATATTGATCCCAATGTACTCTTAATTAATCTAGCTTATGACTTGAAAAGTTGAGGGTGATGTGATTTAGAATTTGCATGGGATCTAAGGTCACACTTCCATCCTCCTACACCTACAAGTATGTCCAATCTAGAATGTGAGATCAATCCTATACATATCTCCTCAAAACAGAAACATGAAAAACATCATGGATATGTGACAAGATACGTGGAAAAGCAAGGCAATAGGCTATTGGCCCAAGCTGCTATAGAATCTCAAAGGGTCCCATAAACTGTGGTGCAAGCTTAGATCCCTTACAATAATGGATAGGAATCTTATGAGGTTTAAACCACAAGAACACATTCGTGTCAACCTCAAAACTCTAGTCAATCCTATAGGCATCTACATAATTCTTTTCCCTCTCTTGTGCCTCCTGTAGTCACTTTCTGATAAGAGTTATTGTTGTATATCCTGAACTATGACTGGACCTATAAAAATTATATCCTCAATTTGATATTTACTCAAAGGATTCCTGCAATATCACCCATATAACTCATTATAAGGTGCCATACCAATAGAACTGTGAAAGATGTTGTTATAGGTGAATTCTACCAAGTATAAATACTCCTCCCATTAGGACTCATGATCCATGTCATGCATGCAAACCATGTCCTCTAATACCCGATTAACTCATTTAGTCTAACCATCTTTCTAAGGCTGGTAAGCAATGCTAAAATTTATCTGTGTGCCCAATGTTTCCTCAATCATGATCTAAAAGTTAGAGGTATACAAAGCATCACGATCACAAATGATTTTACGTGGAATCCTATGCAATATGAAAATCTCATCCAATTAGACTCTAGATATAGATATAGTTGTATACATTGTTTTCATTGGTGAAAAGTGTGTTACCTTTATCAATTTGTCTTCAGTGACCATGATCACATTATGATGGTATGGTGAGGTGGGTAGACCAAAAAAATCCATGGAAATAGTATCCCATTCCCACTCCAGCATGTCATGTGGATATAGAAGACTGGGAGGAGGATGATGCTCGACCTTTATTCATTTGTACTCTAAGCAACATTCCACCAAAGAAGAAATTTTTATCTATAACCCTACTCAATGGTATAACTATCGTAGCTTTGTGTTAGTATTCTTCACCCTTGGGTGGGATGCAAAGGGTGCACAATGAGCCTCTGATAAAATTAATCAGTGTAAATTGCCCTCTCTCGGTATATAGATGTGACCCGTATGCATCAACATTCCATCTTCCTCTAAAGTATAACCCACAAATTTTCCCTTAAAGGCTCACTACTCATCAATCTCCCTCCGAACAACTAAATAAAATCCATCTCTAGGAAGATGTGCTCGAATTCATCCCATCAAGTCTATCTAATTAGTAAAATCCATCATTGTTTGATGCATTCGACTCAAAGCATCTACAACTACATTATCCTTTCCTTTCACGTGTTCAATATCCATTTCATACTCACATATAAGATCCATCCAATGTTGTTGATGGGCGTTAAGTAAAAATGTGATAGGGGCTCAAGCGATCTGTTCTTAACACAAAACGTCTTCCAAAAAAATGATGCCAATGAACAAAGAAATGAACTAAATCTATGAGTTCGAGGTCATGAGTGTTATAATTCAGCTCATATTCCTTGAGATTTTTTGACTCAAAAGATATCATGTGGCCATCTTGCATGAGAACTACCCCCAAACCTACCAATGAAGTATATATGTAAATTGTGAAGTCTGGTTTGGGTTAGGAATTGATAAAATAGGAGTAGTGAGCTTCTTATTATGTGTCATGAAAGCTTGCTCACACTTTTATTTCTATTCAAATTTCTTCCCTTACCATTGAAGAGAAGTAATAGGATGAGCTATATGGGATAAGTCCTATACAAATATGCGATAGTACCCTACTAAACCCATGAAAATGTGCACCTTAGTAATACTAGTGGGTGCGGGATAGTCTATCGCTGATATAATATTAGAGGGATTAACAATGATTCCCTCACCTAAGATGATGTGTCCTAGGTACTATACCTCAGTTTGAAAGAAGGAACACTTAACAAGGTTCCCATATAACTCATTCTCTGTCAAACACTACAAAACCTGAAAAATATGGTCCTCATGATCCTCCACTGTACATGAGAATATCAAGATATCATCTAATAACACAAGGATAAAATTCTCTAGGGAAGTTTTGAACACGGTTGGAGCATTGGTTAGGCCAAAAGGAACTACTGTGAACTCATAGTGGCTGTACCTCATCCAAAATGTTTTCTTATGGATATATACCTCATGAATAGTCAACTGATGATAGATATACTTCATATAAATATTTGAGAAGATAGTGGCACCATATATCTGGTTAAAGAGGTTATTAATCTGTGGAAGGGGAAACTATTCTTCATTTTTACCTTATTAAGTTACCTGTAATCAATAAAAAACCTCATAGAATCATCCTTATTCTTAACAAATATGACTGGTGCCCCCAAGGGGACACACTATGACATATCAGGACCTTCTCAAGAAGGCCCTCAAGCTACATCTTGAGCTTATAAAGCTCAGGTATGGTCATCTTATAAGGTGCTTAAGAAATTGGATCTGCTATAGGCACTAATTCAATATGATAGTCAACCTCTCTTTGTGGTGGCATACCTGAAAAATCACTAGGGAACACATCTATAAACTCACGAAGGATATGGTGGTCATCCAGTGATGGTCATGGGGACTCATCCTTAGATTTATCACTAAATGTGATGGAAAACAACTGACATCCCTTCCGCATACTCTTTTTAAACTACATGGTGGAGATATTATAGATAGAAAGTGACCTTCAAATCCGTATCACTGTTGGCACATGCATCCAACACTCCCTTTGAGTTTTGTGACATGGACTAACTGCTTGTTGTAGATCCTAACTTTGGCGATTTTAGTGGAGATTAACACCTGCGAGATTTGGTCTAACAGAAATCATGGTCCAACAAATGGTATCATAGTGACAGGTCTCAAGTTTGAAACTACCCGGGTAACACTGGGAGGGGGGATTGTTAGCATGTGCATCCAACGCTCCCCATGAGTTTCGTGACATGGAATAACCGAATTTCGTAGAACCTAACTCTAGTGATTTTAGCGGAGATTAACACCTATGGGTTTTTGTCTAATGATAATCATGTTCCAACAATCATCACTGCCTTTGGACTAAGGTGATTGCGGCACTTAATGACCTTACGATAGAAATTCATTTTATCTCGGTGTACTACAATCCAATCTATCCCTAAAATATCCTCATACGAGCCCAGGGGAAGAACTTGTAAGTCAGTTGTGGTGGTAAAAGATCCTAAATCTAGGACACACTCCTTAATCGTCATGCTCGCTGGTAACTTGGCTCCATAAGCTAACCCGACCTCCCAATCTGAACCCTTCCTAACTGCTACCAGCCTGCATTGATCCACCAATCTAGGTGATATGAAAGAGTCAGAAGACCCTGAGTCTAAAAAATAGAAATATGAACTCCTCTAATACTATTTGATGCCTCAATCACTGTGGCCTTTTACTCTGCTTGGTCCATATATAATCTATGTGCTCTGCCCATGTCACCTATTTTAGTTTTAGATGCAAGGGATTTCCTTATGTTATTCAATGCAATATTCTATGGGAAATCCTTCTTATGGCATATAAGATCCCCACAAGTAATAAATGCCCTCCATGTTTCTGAGCCAAGCCTATACCACCTGTACCTTGTGAAATTAGTGTTTTGGACCATTTAGGCCCTATCCTGTATGACTACTGTGACTGTGATGGCCTAGTATACTATCCATGTTGACACTAAAATTTATTACTCCCCCGAAACTAGGAACTAGTGCCTCTATCTCTCTATGCCACATGAAAAGGATGAGAATGATGTTGCTACTGCTATTAGAGTCAAGGTGTTTGTACTGGTGGTCTGAATCCACCCATTGGAGGAGGTGGTGCACCCATTTATTGAATGTTCTACATAGCCTGAATGTGTTATCTGGACTTTTCCCTAGCTTAGGTATTTCCTCTGTTCTCATCGAAAATACACGCCTTCTCCACTTCCTTGGAGAGTATGCAGATAATATATGCATACTACTCTACCAATATCTAGGTTCAGACCTCGAATAAATTGGTGAATCTAAATATGCTCATCCTACATATAGTCCACATAGTGTAGGAGGTCAAGGAACTCCCCCCATACTCAGTCAATGTGTTTATTCCCATCCTCAAATCATGAAACTTGTCAATCCACTGCTACATGAAACACACACACACACACACACACACACACACACACACACACACACACACACACACACACACACACACACACACACACACACACACACACACACACACAACCTAAAACTCTCCTCGATCAACTCCAAGATGATTATGTTTGAGTCTATAAGGATCTTTAGCTCCTCTATCCTCCACAAAAATCCAACACCATATCTTAGTAAATGGATAACTACATGAGATTTGGTGTATTTCACATAGGGGCGAAGCTTAAAATAACCAGTAAAGCTCACCAACCATACCTTGGCCTAGATTATAGTAGTGTCTCCAAAGTAAGTGGGTGAATGGAGTCTCAAAATGTCACTGATGTGATTAAATATATCCATTGATCTAGACCTAAGCCTATCTTTTGATGGCTATCCCTTTTCCCATCACTGAGGTGATAGACTCTAAGTCCTCTCTCTATGATCTGATGAAGCCTCTCTGTTTGTAGTAGGCTGTGGAGACTCACGTCTCTCTTATGATGGGGGAGGTGAACATTCTCTACCCTCCTCCACTCTCACTAAAACCTTCTCCCGGAGGGCCATCAAAACCTCCTGCAAAGCTTGTAGGATCTGAGTCCCTAAAACCGTCTGATTTTGCTCAGGTGACATCATGGTCCACTATGTGTTGGCTGTCCCTAGGCCCACGTGCGCAATCTTGTAGAGGCCCATAAAGGGTTTTAGAACACTAATAAAGTGTTTATAAGATGAATCAATTAATCATATATATACTACATAGAGTCCGAGTGTTTCAACCTTACACATTGATACTAAAATGTGACGCCTAAAATTTAACACACAAAAAAATATATAAAAAAGTTGTAAAATTATGATATTTTTTAATTATTGTTAAAGGAATTGATGAGGCGATACATAATTTTATGATATCGAAGGATTTGATGTCATCCTAAAATATGACTAATCCTGTCTTGAAAGACACACTTATACTTTCGATTGTGGAAGAGATAAACATTACGCCTTACCCAAAACTATAGTTTCCTCATTTTATCTTATTCTCAATTATAAAAATGGTTATATCGTACTTATTAAAAGGTGAAATTTGGAATGAGGGTCATTTATTTCAAGGTAATTAAAGTATGCTAAATCAATAATAAGACGCATGAATAGATGAGGCCTAAAACAATATTAAATCCAAGTTATAACTACCTTAATAAAACCCATATATAATAAAGCACCTATTATGTCCTAGGGTCAACTAGTCAAAAGTAGGTGGGAGAGTGAAATGTGATCCCTAGGATATATTACACCTAGAAACCCTAGCCCAACTATCAAAATCTTTCTCTATCTCTTTTAGTCCAATTTAATTTCTTATTGTTTATAGTTTATCTCTATTTTTTCATTTGTACAGGCCTATGGAGAAATTACAAGCATGGGGGAGAGAGAACATCCAAATATATGTATATGGGTGTAAATACATATACATATACATATATGTAAGTTTACTATTTTTTGTATATATATATATATTAAGTTGCACGGTTTTGAAACTAAATAGGGGCGGATATATATATATATATATGGTTTTGGGGGTTGGGTCAGGCATAGCCGCCCAACCCTACATTATATAGCAAATGGGGTGGATGGATATGGCTGACCCTCCCCCATATCTTATAATATTGGGGTGGGTCGGCCATGGCCATGTACCCCTTACTTAAGCCAATTAAATCATGGGGTCACAACTATGTAGGCCGTCGCCCCTCATAATTTTTTTAAAAATATCTTATATTTAATTTTTATATAACTTATAAAAAAACTAAGTAATATAGTTTGTTGTGTTACATACTTCCCCTTTAAAAATCATCGCCTCGATGATTAAAATAAAAAACCATTAATAGATAAGACAAATTTAGATAAGCATACCCATTATTATATCAAAGTAATCACCTGATTAAATAAAACAAGAAATTGTTCAATTTTTCAAAAGATTATCACTAGAGTCCATTGGTTGTAGCAACCCATATTTAGCAAAATTTAAATTTTACATCATTTTTCAGTCAATCTTAATAATAAAATATAAAGAAAATCATATAAGATGTCAAAATATAAGTTCTTATTATTGAAATAAGTTCGGAAAAGTAGTTTTTTTATCCTTAAGATTTTCCCAGGTTGCGCTTTCTTTAGAAAATTGGTCCCATTAGACCTTGCATTAAACAATATCTTGATTTCTTAAATGCAACATGCAAGTTTCTAGCAATTTCATTAGCTCAACCATGATGATTCCTGGATCCTGAACTTGTAAGGAGTTCTAGTTTAGAATATGAGATATATCAGACACATACTTTTTAAGAAAAGCAATATGAAAAACATCATGCATCTTGGATAGTGCGGGAGGAAATGATAAACAATATGCCACATGAATGATCATTTCAATCACTTCAAAAGGTCCAACAAAGTGGGGTGACAGTTTGGATGACTTGCCAAAAGATGTTTAACTTTTCTTGGGCTTAACCCTTAGGAAAACCTTCTCCCCTTGTTTAAACTTTCTGTCAACCCTCTTTAGATATGTATAGCTTTTTTTCCTATCAGAAACTTATTTTAACCACTTATGAATGAGCTTGACTTGTTGTTCCATTTCTATAAACATATCAAGTCCCACTACTTCTATATCCTCCAAGCTATCACAAGTGATAGGATTTATACACTTTCTCCCATACAATGATTCAAATGGATCCATTTTTAGAGATGAATGACAAGTTTTATTGTATGTAAACTCAACCAGTGGAAGGTATTCTTCCCACTTGTATTGTTGATCCATGCAGTACATTCTAATCATATCCTCCACTATCTGATTGACTCTTTCAATTTTCCCATTAATTTCTGGATGGTATGTAGAACTGAAATTTAGGTTTTTCCCCAAGGATGAATTCAAGGTTTTCCAAAAATGAGAATTTATTTTAGGATCCCATCATAAATTATCAATTTAGATACTCCGTACAATCTAAAAATTTCATTTATAAACCCTTTTGCAAGCATTGACGAATTATCCTTCATATTTCCTAGTATAAAGTGAGCTACCTTAGTTAGTTTATCCACTACAACTAAGATCACATTATGCTTATTCTTTGACATTGACAATCCTTGCACAAATTTCATGCTAATTACTTGCCACTTATATTATGGAATGCTGCGTCGGTACAACAATCCTACTGGATGTATATGTTCATCCTTATCATGATGACATTCTAGGTAATGTGAAACATAGTTTACAATGTATTTTTTCATCCCTTTTAAAAAATATTGTTGTTTGACATCAACAAGCATTTAGTCACTCCAGGATGTCTAGAATAAAGAGCGTCATGAAATTATTTAATCACTTTTGTCCTTAAGTCTTTTTTTAGTGGTACATAAACTCGGTTCTCATACCTTAGGACTCCTTCATTATCAAATTTTAAGCCCTTGTACCTCTTGTCATTTGGATAAGAAATTAGTGTTGTTTTAATATGATGATAATAAAAATCAACTAGCATTTCCTTTTGAACTTCATCCTCCAATTGGGTTCTCAGAGTCACAAGAGTATAAATGAGCTTTTTACGAACTAGTACACCCACCACCCTATTTTCCTTACCTTTATATAGCTGATATCGAATTCATACTGAGATAAAAACTCTAACCATCTCCACTGCCTTGCATTTAGGTTGGGTTGTGTAAAGATGTAATTTATCCCGAGATGATCTATTTTTAGTTCAAAGGGCTTTCCCAAAAGGTACTACATCCATTATTGTAAGGAATGTACAATGACAATAAGCTCCATGTCACGAGGATCATAATTAAGCTCATGTATTTGAAATTTTCTACTTTCATACATAACCACGTAGTCATCTTACAAAATTATACCTCTCAATCCTTCATTAGAGGCATTTATCACCACAGTGAAGTTTCCATTGGGATCCATAACCTTTAAAATATATGCTAAAGTTAATATTTCCTTTAGCAAACTAAATGCACCTTCACACTTTTCTAACCAAATAAATTTATTCTCCTTTTTCTAAAGGGAGGTGATTGGAGTAGTGAATTTAGAAAAGTATTTCATGAATTTTTGGTAATATCCAACCAACCCCATGAAGCTTTTAACTTCATCCACATTTTTAGGAGCTGTCCAGTTAGCTATAATAGTGATTTTTGATGGATCCAAATAAATTCCATCTTTGGTTATAATATACGTAAGGTATTGTACCTCATTTTGATAAAATCAGAGCTTTGAAAGTTTACTATATAATTTCCTCTTCCTTAGCACTTCCAAAATAGTTATAAGATGATCATTATGTTCCTCCACACATTTGGAATAAATCATAATATCATCCAAGCATACCAGCAAAAACTTGTCCAAGTATTCCTAAAAGACATTATTCATCAAGTTCATAATTTTTGGAGCATTGGTAAGACCAAATGGTAATACCGTGAGCCCATAATGCCCATATCTTGTCCTAAAGGTAGTCTTATGAATCTCTTCTTCTCATATTCTCAGCTGGTGATACCCTGATCATAGATCGATATTGGAATAAACTGATGCACCTTGCATCTAGTTGAAGAGGTCATCTATCCTTGGAAGAGGGTATTTATTTTTGATAGTGGCCTTGTTAAGAATTCAATAATCGATGCATAACCTCAAAGTTCCATCTATTTTCTTAACAAATATGACCAGTGCCCCCTAGGGAGACACACTTGGTTTGATCAATCTTTTGGATAGTAATTCATAAAGTTACACTTTTAGCTCAACAAGTTAAATTTTGGTAATTTTTTAGAGAGCCTTAGAGATTGGTTCAGCTCCTAGTTTGATGTCAATAATGAAATAAAACTCCCGTTTGGGTGGAAGTCTTGGTAGATCTTCTGGAAAGACGTCATTGTAATCACATAGCACTGGATGGTATTCCACCATGGTCTTATCTTCCCCAAAATATGAATTTTTTATAGTAAAAAGCATGTAACATGTATTCTTGGCCTTCTTAAGTTGCATGGTTGAGATTTTACTTACATTAAATCCTCTCCTTGTTCCCTATATTTCTACCATTTTCAGCAGATCATCTAGACATTTTATTTGCTTTTCAAAGCAATATACAGTCACTTGGTGTTGTGAAAACTAGTTTATTCCTATTTCTACGTCATATGAACGTAAGGGAGTTACATAAAAATCTAGTTCAATGGTGAAACTTGGTAGTTCTAATGCTGCTCTAAACAAACAATGATTCACCATATAAACAATGCCATTCCTGTAATGTACAGTCCATGAGTTATTCATATGACGAGATTTCATTTTAAATTTATAATATATTGTCTTGGAAACATTACATTATGTTGCTCCAATATCAAATAAAATAGTTACAAGTAGTCCAAACAACTTACTCATGAACTCGATGGATGTAGCCTATTTCTTTGCTGCTTATCAGCCACTGTAACATGTATCTTGTGTTGCTGATTGTTGTCCTTTTTCCTTTATGGATAGTCACTCACATAATGATCTAAGCCACATATAAAATATCCTGTTATAGGTCCCTTTATTTTGGACTTGTTTTCAAACTTTGCTGAATTGCTATGTCCATTCTTTTTAAAATTTACAGTAGGATTTTCTTATGCATCCTTCTTTCCATTTATGGGCTTATTAATAATTTTTTTACATCCTACCTTCTTATATGCTAATGGTGAGGGAAAATTGAATTTTTTTTTGTTCTATTCTTCTCAGTGTGTAGATATAGCCCGCATCTTCTATTCTTGACTTACAACCTTTTCAGAAACCCCCTCCATAGTTAATGGTCCATGAACATAAACTTCTCCACCTATGATAGGGTTAAACCCCATGATAAATTTCCTTATACAAAACTTCTCATCAGTATGATACTGAGGGACATATTTCAACAATTTTGTAAAATTTTCCCAATACTTATTTACCATTATTTGGCCCTAAGCTAGGGTTTGGAATCCTGACATCTTTTGGTTGTACTACGTATGTGGTAACCAACGCTATCTAAAATAGGCCTTGAAATGTTCCCAAGTTATGTTAGCCTCATTAACCCCCAATTCTATCTTCAAGCTATCCCACCATTAGAAATATTTGTTGGAGAGCTGATAAGCACCCCAAACAACCTTAGTCTCTTTAGAAAAGTTCCCAATGGAAAAATACTTCTCCATCTCACTGATCCAATTCTTGGCTTGATCACCTAAAGTTGTTCCATCAAATTTAGGGGGGTTGATCTTCTTAATATCATTTGACAGATCTACTACCAATAATGCCCTCTTGTTCTCAGGTGGATTTACAACATACTCATTCAAATTTTCAGTAATATGCGCCCCCTAAGGCTGTTCAATATTACCACTTTCATTACCACTAGCATTACCCATCACCTGTTGTTCCATAACAACCATATCATTGCGTATGTCCTGAAGGAGAACGAGTATTTCATCCAACTTCTATGATGTAGACACTTCACCACCCACATGTTGATGATTCACAACATGACCTCTTGTCCCAACCATTTTATCCTTATAGAAAAGAACTAAGTTCAAGTTAGTGTAGGGACTCAATAATTCCAATAGCTATAACCTTCAGCTCTGATACCAAATGTAACACACCCTATAACAGTGTTGCTAAATGTGAATTTTTCTTTTTGAAAACATCCTTCCCATACTAAGTTTATGTCTTCCATGATTTAAATAGAGAAAATTTAAATCTAGTATTTAATTAAAATTCAATCCATCTGATAACATAAAAAACCATGTGTAGTTGTATGGGTCAACTAGATCTATTTAATCCCCCATAGTTCACTCTGTTGGAGTGCATACACCAAGTATACTATTGGTTTAACATGTAACATGCATTAATAATCAAGTGTAGTTCCTAAGTGTCTACCAAGAATTCAATCAATTGAGTTCTGAGTGGTATATCACACCTTAACCAGGAACTTGGTGAATGTGATAGTATAATTAGAAGCTTACACTACTTTGGCCAAAGTTTATGAGACATGCATGCATGTTTAGTATTGTGAGGACACACTCATCAATAAAAAAAATGTCCTCTCACCATATCACTTAATATAGTTACCTGGATTTGAATAATTTAGTTATGTAATTTATATTACTAGTTCACGCTATAGACACCAAATTTCAGTCACAATCCTCTTTGCCCCCTTTAATTAATTAATGTAACATATTCACCTAACCATGACCCCTTACCTTGCATTCATATTAATTTAATTACTTACAATTAAATTAATTTTCATCCTCACATTATTAATTAATTTAATTACTTTAATTAAGTTAATTTACACATCACCTAGACACCTCACCATGGAATTATTCCTAGCCTATTAATTAATTAAGACTAGGTCCTTACTTATCCCAACCAATTGGGACTTAGTCTAACCCTAAAATTAAAGTCCTATTCCTTCACAAACAACACTCCCACTTATCTAAGTGCCAACCCTCACTTGAGACCCAGATTGGCAATCAAAATTACACCAAAAATAGTAAATATCTACCTATTTTTGGTAAACCTAGACTTACCTGCCTTAAACAACACCGGTTATCCCTCGACTGACATCGGTCACCTAACTGCCATCGGTTACTTTATATACAACTTTACAACATTTTACCTAGGTTGGTCATTTTTAGTTTTGAGAGAACTATTGCATTCCAGCGTGAGTCCAAAGCATATCAGCATCCAGATGACACAAAATACTCAACCACATGCCTAAACATACGGTTCTACTTCCATAGCATTGGAATACTCACGGGAACACTAGGGGAGTATTTTCACGACAGTGACTCCATAATCTCTTCACAGATCAACTAACACCCACCTTCACATACCATATCTATAAAGGAAAGTAAGTATTCATGATTTTAATCATATTGTGTTTGTTTGAAGTATATATTCATTACCTCTTTTATTATAATTTATTTCTACCCTTATTCCTTTATCTCCAGCTTCTCACTAATCTACCAACCCAACCACCTATATCCTTTTTTCCCTTTGTAACTTCCCCCTCTATATCCCTGAGTCTTCTCAGTAATATCACGAACATAACCACACCCTTCTTACTCTCTGTGCAATCAGAGAGAATCCCAAAACCAATTTTTATCAAATTATTGTCAATTTCCCTTATCGACGCCGGTTACCTAACCACCATTGGTTTTACATCCATACCAAAATCAGTCACTTGACCGATATCAATCTCTATGTCATTTCATTCCTTTTGACCAGAAGCCTCTCTATCAACTAAAACTAACCCAGACCTTACCCAATCAATCCCAGACACCTGTTAGACCTACAAAACCCAAAATAACTTACCAAACCTCCAAGTTTAATCATAACCTTTACTGTTAGATTAAATTTTCTTATTTTATTTGCTTGAGATACCTAAATCATATAATTACAGTAGGATTTCCTTACTTCATGATATTTGCATTAAATTATATTTAAAAGTTGTTTGACAACCTTTTAGGAAGCATCTTTCTTCCTGGATCTAGCATTCACTAGGAAGTCTACTAACCTATATTATTAATACTATTTAGTGGTCTTGTTTTGTTTCTTATATAGGTCGTTCCTCATAGCCAAAGAAAATCTCTTCATGATCAACTTAGATCAAAAATTCATTAACGTGCACATTCAACCTTCGACCTACATATCACACATATTCCTCCTAACTATTTCCTATTCCATTTTAACCAAATCAAAAATTAGGTGAAACACACGCATAAGGTAAATGACCCATCCACGTACATGAAAAGTCACTTCAACGTCCATTTAGTCGCAACTATAATTTATCAAATAGACTTATGACTTGTTCCGTACTTATGATGTAGTATCCTAATAGTATATGGCAATGATAAATAAAAAATAAGCAGTACCCATCACTATTTAAATCATTTCTAAGTTATCTTTCCAATTTCACTACTATATGGTCACCTATGACACTTATAGTAAACTCACTTCTTTATTACACTATATAATATACATGTTAAATGTCATCATATTATTATATGCATCGTAGGTACATTTATCACGTTCTTCTTTCATACTAGGATTTAAATCCCAATGTAATGACAATAATCTTTACAAGAACATTTACCAAACAGTATAAATAATAAAATATTTTTATAATCAATATCCCAATTTTCATCCACATCATAATTATTTAATAGTAACATCATCTTTGTTAACTAATAATGATTCCAACTGCACTATGGATTACCATAAGTAATAATTTATTTACAATAGGATTAACTACCCCTTTTTCCTCTTTGATCTGACAAAAAAGTATAACTTTTACTTTACAAAATGTCATTTATTTAAGTACAATAATTTCAACTTAATCATCAAATTCAGGCATCTACGCATGCATAAAATTTCTTTAATCATCCACGAATAAATGGAACATCTTTGTCATCTGTAGGAGGTAGGGAGGGTAACAATGGTTAGTTCAAAATGAACTAGTATGAATAGTCATTCTCATCATCCTTGAGGTTTATCACACTATAACATATATGCACAACATCCCTGCAATCCTAACATTTCCATTTTATGGAATAATCAAGTAACAAAAAGATTAAGGCTGATAAAGTAATTCCTTATTTCCTTCATGCCATTCACATAATAGGAGAACATAATACATCATAATAACTAGAATTACTATTGACCCACCTTATATTACTACAACATCATATCATAGAGTCATTTCTATGGCAACATGATTTACTTTATTTAAAATAAGTAACATGAATCAATCCATATTAATAAACACTTCTTCTATCAATTTCATAAAATCATAAAATCACTTCCTGTAACTCAAGCCTATCATCCATGCTACCGCTAACATCATTAATATGAAACCAACCTTGTCGTAGCCATTTTCCACCATCAAACTCCTTTCAAAATGCAACTGGCTGAAACAGTAGTAAAATGCTACTGAGTAGCACTAATAGAATGCAACCAACCAACATTTTAGTGAAATGCAATGGGTTGAAACCAACCAAACATGATACCGTCCAAAAACGTAGAAAAATGATACTAGCCGATACCAACAAACATGCTACTGACTGACACCGTATCAACATGCTACCGACAAACACCAACAAAATGCTACTGACTGATACTGTAGAAAAATTCCACTGACCGACCCCAACCACATGCTACTGAACAAGACTATAAAAAAATGATATCGGTCAACCCCAACCAACATGCTACCAGCCGACACTGTAGCAAAATTCTATCGACCAACTGTAGCAAAAATGTTACTAGTTGACAACATCCAGGAATGCTACCGGCTGACGATAGTAAAAAATGCTACCGACCGACTTTAAGCATAGGTTTTCTCCAAGGTCTAGGAAAATAATATTTTCCTTACTCCTTGGCTTGAAAAAGAATTTCTATAGAACCATACTTGTAAGGTTCAGGGCCATCAAAAAATAAAGGGATCCATGAACCCAGAAACAAAGTGACCCAGATGAGCTTCCCTTATTTAGAGCTTAATACAATGAAACCCATTAATTTTTGACAAATTGAACAACAAAAAGGGGTGAAAGAAATCAAGTTTCCCATACCCAATAAACCGTAGTTCATGATTTCCCACAAGAACACACCATAACCCTCATTTATCATAAAAAAAATATTCAACATATGTATAATAAGGCAATAACAACATAAGGGAGAGAGTTAACGAGTTGATTCCTAATAAGAGACGTTTGAAAATTTCTTACTACTTCTACATGATTTTCCAGCAGTCTAGCAAATCAGCAAGCCCTTTCACCACATTTTTACAGCTGAACCTCCAAATCAAGCAACCCACAATTAAGGAATAACACCACAACTTTAATAGTGAGACAGGGCTCGAATCTCTCTTATCGCTAATAACAAACCTGCTACAACCTCCACAACTAGTTTGAAACTTACATGCATAGGTCAAAGAAATAATGGAGCTCACAAGGGAAAAGAAACTCAAGCAAGACCACAAGACAATAATAATGAACGTTCACATAAATGGTTAGCTTTCAAGGGAAGTTTCAGGATTCCCTGTCATTAATGTCATTAAATGCTTGACCTACAAAGTACAAGTTTCAGGATTTCCACCACCACCAATTTTTTTAAAAAGTCACATCAACCCTGCTTAGCTAGATGTTTGGTATTCATAATCCGATTGGTTAAAGATTAGGGAAATTAAATCCTAATTAGCCTGAGTTGATAAGATAGCAAACAATTTTAATACCCAATGTTCAACTGCCAACAAGGATATTCTAAATTGGCATGCTAGCATAGAAAGATAACCAAATGGTAAGATAAAAACATTATCCACAACAAGTATGAAATAATCATTACCAAATAAATGAATGCAAAATAAATTGCAATTAGGCAGGGTTTTACGTACTTTCCCCTTTAAAAATCATCGTCCCGATGATTAAACTAAAAAACATTAATAGATAAGATAAAGTTAGATAAGCATACCCATTCTTATATCAAAATAATCATCTGATTAAATAAAATAGGAAACTGTTCAATTTTGCAAAATATTATCACCAGAGTCCATTAGCTGTAGCAGCCCATATTCAACAAAATTTAAATTTTACTTTGTTTTTCAGTCAATCTTAACAATAAAATATTAAGAAAACCATAAAAGATGCCAAAATATAAGTTCTTATAACTGAAATAAGTGTGGAAAAGTAGTTTTTATATCCTCAAGATTTTCTCAGGTTGTACTTTCTTTAAGTAATTAGTCCTATTGGACCTTGCACTAAACAATATCCCGATTTCTTAAGTGGAGCCTGCAAGTTTCCAACACTTTCATCAGCTCAATCATGATGATTCCTTGATCATGAACCTGTAAGGAGTTCAAGTTCAGATGATGAGATATATTAAACACATACTTTTAAGAAAAGAAATATGAAAAACATCATGCATCTTGGACAGTGTGAAAGGAAATGCTAAATGGTATGCCATAGGACTGATCACTTCAATCACTTCAAAAGGTTTGACAAAGTGGGGTGACAGTTTGGTTGACTTACTAAAAGATATTGAACTTTTCTTGGGCTTAACCCTTAGGATAAAATTGTCCCCTTGTTCAAACTTTATCTCAACCCTCTTTAGATCTGCATAGCTATTTTTCCTATCTGCAACTTCTTTTAACCACTCACGAATGAGCTTGACCTGATATTCCATTCCTGTCAGCATCTCAGGTTCCACTACTTATCTATCCTCCAAGATATCCCAGATGATAGGAGTTTTACACTTTCTCCCATATAATTATTCAAATTGATCTATTTTCAATAATGAATGGTAAGTGTTATTGTATGCAAAATCAATTGGTGGAAGGTATTCTTCCCACTTGTACTGCTGATACATGCAGTACATCCTAAGCATATCTTCAATTATCTAATTAACTCTTTCATTTTTCCCATAGGTTTCAGGATGGTACACAAAACTAATATTTATATTTTTCCCTAAGGCTGAATTCAAGGTTTGCCAAAAAGGAGAATTTATTCTAGGACCCCGATTAGAAATTATCGATTCAGGTACTTTGTGCAATCTGAAAATTTGATGCATAAACCTTTTTGCAAGCACAAGAGAATCATCCTTCATATTTTCTGGTATAAAGTGAGATAACTTAGTTTATCCACTACAACTAAGATCACATCATTTTTATTATTTGACATTGGCAATCCTTGCACAAATTCCATGCTAATTACTTACCACTTATATTATGGAGTGTTGCGAGGGTAAAAAAATCCTGCTGGATGCATATGTTAAGCCTTGACACAGTGACATTCTAGGGAATGTGAAACATAGTTTACAATCTATTTTTTCATCCCTTTCCAAAAATATTTCTATTTGACATGAGAAAGCATTTTAGTCAGTCCAGGATGTCTAGAATAAGGAGTGTGATGAAATTCTTTAATCACTTTTGTCCTTAAATCCTTTTCTAGTGGTACATAAACTCGGTTCTCATAACTTAGGACTCCTTCATTATAAAATTTGAATCACTTGTACCTATTGTCATTTGTATCAACAATTAGTGTTGTTTTAACATGCTAATAATAAAAATCAGCCAATATTACCTTTTTAACTTCATCCTTGAATTGGGTTCTTAGAGTCACAAGAGTATAAATGTGCTTCCTACGACTCAGTGCATCTGCCACCCTATTTTCCTTACCTTCAATATACCTGATATCGAAGTCATACTGAGATAAGAACTCTAACCATCTTTGCTGCCTCACATTTAAGTTGGGTTACATGAAGATGTAGTTTATCCTGAGATGATCTATTTTTTATTCAAAGGGCTGTCCCAATAGGTAGTGTCTGCATATTTACAAGGCATGTAAAATGGAACCAAGCTCCAGGTCATGGGGATCATAAGTCAACTCATTTAATTTCAATTTTTTTCTTTCATACACAACCATGTAGTCAATTTAAATAAGTATACCTCCTAATCCTTCACCAGAAGCATCTGTCACCATGGTGAAGTTTCCATTGGGATCCAGAACCTTTAAAACAGGCACTAAAGTTAATATTTCCTTTAGAAAACTGAAGGCACCTTCACACTTTTTCAACTAGATAAATTTCTTCTCCTTTTTCTAAAGGGAGGTGAATTTAGAAAAGTCTTTCATGAATTTCCAACAATATCCAACCAAACCTATGAAGTTTCTAACTTAATGAACATTTTTAAGAGCTGGCCAATCACTTATATCAGCTATTTTTGATGGATCCACATAAATTCCATCTTTAGTTATGATATGCTTGAGGTAGTGTACCTCATTTTGATAAAATGAGCACTTTGAAAGTTTACCATATAATTTCCTCTTCCTTAGCACTTCCAAAATAGTTCTAATATGTTCATTATGTTCCTCCACACTTCTATAATAAATCAGAATATCACCAAGAATACCACAAAAAACTTGTCCAAGTATTCCTGAAAGATGTTATTCATCAAGTTCATAAATGTTGCTGGAGCATTGGTAAGACCAAATGGTAATACCGTGAACTAATAATGCCCATATCTTGTCCTAAAGGTAGTCTTATGATTATCTTCTTCTCATATTCTCAGTTGATGATAAATTGATCGCAGATTGATCTTGGAATAAATTGATGCACCACACATCTGGTCAAAGAGGTCATATATTCTTGGCAGAGGGTATCTATTTTTGATAGTGTCCTTGTTAAGCATTTGATAATCAGTGCATAACCTCAAAGTTCCATTTTTTTCTTGACAAAGATGACCAATTCCCCCCAAGGAGATACACTTGGTTTGATCAATCCTTTAGATAGTAATTCATGAAGTTATACTTTTAGCTCAACAAGTTCAAATGTGGTCATTCTATAGGGAGACTTAGAGATTGGTTTAGTTCCCAGTTTGATGTCAATAATGAAATCAAACTCCTGTTTGGGTGGAAGTACTAGTAGCTTTTCAATGAATACATTGTTATACTCCTGTAGCAGTGGATGGTCTTGCACCAAGGTCTTATCTTCCCCAAAATCTTAAATTTTTACACCAAAAAGCATGCAACCTTTATTCTTGGCCTTCTTGAGCTGCATGGTTGAGATTTGCATTACATTAAATCCTCTCCTTGTTCCCTGTATTTCTGCTACTTTCAATAGATCATCTAGACATTTTCTTTTCTTTTTAAAGCAGTCTATAGTCATTTAGTGCTTTAACAACCATTTTATTCCTATGAATACATCATATGAACCTAATGGAGCTACATAAATATCTAGTTCAATGGTGAAACTTGGCAATTCCAATGTTTCTCCAAATAGACATTGGTTCACTATATGAACAACGTTGTTCCCATAATGTATTGTCTATGGATTATTCATATGAGAAAAATTAATTTAGAATCTAATTTATTAGAAATAAAACATTTCGTTGCTCCAGTATAAAATAAAACAGTTACAAGAAGTCCAATGAAATTATCCTCGACCTCGATGGGCGTAGCCTATTTCTCTTCTTGCCTATTAACCGCTGTAACATGTATCTTGTGTTGCTGGTTGTTGTCCTTTTTCCTTTATGGATAGTTAATTACATAATGATGTAAGTAACATATAAAAAACCCTTTATTTATTTTTTATTTGATTCGGTAATAAACAGGGATAGGCTCCCAGAGGCCTTACATAAGAGAGTGCATCATGAATGCTAAAAAACAAAACCAAAGTAGAAATAAGACCAAAATGAGTTAAAAAATATTAACTCTAGGCATAGAAAGGTCCAACTCACAAGACACTGAGTTGAACAAAAAAAATAAAGTAATCCAACTCGAACAATTCACCAACAATCCGTAAAAAGACCAAGAACAAAAAGAAGAAAACTAATTAATCTTTTGAAACTTGGGAGAATTACAAGAGGTATTGAAAGGATATTCATGACGATGCTCCTGCTCTAGCTCCTTCTAGGTGGCCTCCCTCTCATCCTCATCGTTGGAGCTACTCATAAAAAGCTATAATTTCCTTTTTTTCTGTTCCCCTTCCACATCCTCTTGACGCTCCCTCATTTCTCTAACCAACTTATCTAGCTCAATAAATTCCCTTCTAACTTTGGACTGAGACATGTAGAATTGTTTGGTGGCCTCAATACCCTCAATCATCACCTTCCTGAAATCTGTATTAGTTTCCTCCATAGATTTTACAACTATTTCTAAATACTTCACCTTTTTGTTAAGCTCCTCATAATTCTTTCCCTTGTCCTCAGGAGTAATGCCTTTCCCTTTGGAAGTGTACTCATTTCCCTGTTCTTTCCCAGCACTAGTATGTAAATATTCCTCAAACCCCACACAATTAAGGGGGGCCTTACCCGCTCTCATCTTAGTAGTGCACTTAGCCAAGGTAATGTCGTCATCCTCCTTAGTGGCTGTCCAAGCTTAGTAGGAACTGGTTTACCATTATGTTACAGGAGAAGTGTGAGACCTTCATGAATAGGAGACTCCACCTCCTCCTTGAAAATCCCTATCATATTTTGAAAGAGACATGTATAAAAATAACGGGATACTCATCATAATTTTGTGTCTAAACATGTTAAGCAGAGATAAATGGTGTGTATAATTTTTGTGGTACTTTCCTTCCAAGGTAATATATTTCATGATATATAAATATACCTCTTTCCAAATCCCAGGGATACAATATCTAGCTATGCCATCCATAAAATAATGGACTTTTTCCTTACCAACAAAGAAGGTTTTGATTTCGTGTTCCTTGCGATTCCTGTCCTTGAAAATTTTGAGGCCATCCATCTCCATTTCAGTGACCTAGGTGATGACCTTCTCAGAAACCTCCGAATCCATGCCATGAGTTGTAAATGTACCTTCCTTCCATGCTATGAAAAATTTCTTAGTGAGTGAAGGATTGAATCCATGCAACTTGGAGATGATTTTTCTGAAACCTCCAATTTGAAGAATATGCCACATTGAAGGATTATCAATAATGTAGCCATGGCTCAAGAACTCAACACAAATTTTGTCTCCCCCATTGAATCTTTGTAATTCTGTCGAAGCACAACCACATAGAATTTGTTACAATTAAAATTGTAATGGATAAAATTAGGAAAGAAACCAGTCCCCTCGATAGTGTTATCTTAAAAAATGTGACACTTGAAGTCACTCGTGTGAGGATAAAACATCTCATTATAATCTGTCCTATTGGATAATATCATTAATAGTAGGGGGGATTACATCACCTTTCAACCATACTTTAAAATCATGAATACAAACCCCTATGTTAGCAAGATTGTCTGCACATTTATTTCCAAGGTGGGGGGTATGATTAATTGAATAGGAATAAAAATATTTAAGGTGTTCCTTTACATCAGAAAGGATGTTACCTAAAGTTAAATTATAGTTACTATCCTTAATGAGAGAATTAACAATGAGGAGAGAGTCACCCTTAATTTGGACTTTTTAAAATCATTTTTCCTTTTCTAATTTGACCCCCCATAATAAGGCTCTAGCTTCAGCAACATTGTCTCTTAGAAATCCCAGTGGTCCAACATAAGCTAGAATCCAATCACCCTAATGACTTCTAATGATTCCCCCTCCACCAGAATGACTAGGGTTGCCTTTTTATGCTCCATAAAAATTTAACTTGATGACATCCCCTTGTGGTTTGGACCATTTGATTATGGAACAAGGCATTTTAACCGAAAGAGAACTAAAGGTGAACTATTTGAGAATTCCTCCTCCTCCCTTGGACAGGGTTTTTTAGCATTACATTTGAATATTTTAATGTTTTATTTAATAGAAGAGACCAAATGGGCTCTGGCCTTTTTGACATTGGAAATTCGGTTCCTAAAGATGAGAGTGTTTCTCTCTTTTCAAAAACTCCAAAAGAAGTGAGGAAGAGCCATCCTCCAGGTTGCCACAAGGACTGGAAAATTGAAAGGACACTCCCATTACAAACTAAGGTCTTCAATATTATTAGGTTGTGTCCACTGAATCTTGAACAGGTCCAGAACCACCGAGAAAACCACTTGAGAGAAAGGACAAAAAATAAAGAGGTGGTTGACACTTTCCTCCATCTTACCACAAAGAGAGCATTTGCTAGGAATGGTCATGCCACATTTCCTCAGATTATACACCATTAATATCTTGTTTTGAGTAGCTAACCAGTAGAAAATATTAAGTTCGGGAAGAAGATATTTCACCCAAAGTCTACTCCAGTAATCCTTTTGAACAAAGTCTTTAAAATTTTATAGATAGGAAGATTTAAATGAATACTCTCTTGATTCCTCTTATTTTCACATGAAAGAATCCTCTTAATGCTAGAATCTTGGTATGTAATGATTTATTAATTTGTGATTGAGCTCATTGAAT
Organism: Taxus chinensis; assembly: GCA_019776745.2. Taxonomy (NCBI): domain Eukaryota; kingdom Viridiplantae; phylum Streptophyta; class Pinopsida; order Cupressales; family Taxaceae; genus Taxus; species Taxus chinensis. Next base: position 18,735,125 of record CM034155.1, on the reverse strand, counting down.
GATTTATATCCCCCTTGATAATTGGGAGGTGGAGTTATCACTATCTAACTGGGTTGATAGCCCCCCTTGATAATCAGGAGGTGGCATTATCACTATCTAATTGGGCTCCTCATTGATAGCAACCTAATAGTCCTAAATCCACACTTTACCTATTTCTTCATAGTATTGTACCACACTTTTCTAGGTCTCTTTCTTAATAAGAGGTTTTTCCTCCAGCTAGTAATCCTGCCAAAAACAAATTCTGTTTCCTTTTCTAATGTCCCACTTAATGCGTTTAGACAGTATATCCTTAGAGGCGAGAAAGGATTTCCATAAAGTGGAGCCATTAGAGAGGTTATTATGTAAAAAGAAGATATCAATTCTACTAACATTCCCTAAGTATTTCTTCTTGAGAATGTCCACTCACAACCCTTCCTCTCTTAACACCCTCTATCCAAATTTGGACACCAATACCTTATTCATAAGTTTGATATTTTTCAAGCCCAATCCACCATATTTTTTCGGTTTGGTGACTTTATCCCAATCCATAAGGGGAATTTGAATTTTTCCTCTGCTCTAGCCCATAGGAACTGTTTATGAATCCTTTCCAAAGCATCAATAATTTTAACAGGTGGATTGAAAAGTGACATAACGTAAATAGGAATACCTTGGAGCCAGCTCTAAAGAAGTTGGATTTTGCTAGCCTGAGTGAGGAGGGACCCCTTCCATGTAGAGAAATTTCTATTAAATCTCTCTAATATGTTATTCTAGATAGAGAGATATAACCTCTTATGGGTAAGGGCTCATGGGTAAGGGGCATCCCCAAATAGGAATAATAGAGAGTTTTAATCCTACAACCAAGAATGTGTGCTAACTTGACTTGGAATTATTCTTCCACATTTATGAAAAAGACGACACTTTTATGGAAATTGACTAGCATCCTAGAGACAACCTCATAATCATTCAACACCTTTTTCTAGTTATAAGCCTATTGGATAGAAACTTTCCCAAGTAGGAATTTTTCATCCACAAATTGGTTAAGACATATAGGAGGAAGACCATTAGAGAATTTAATGCCATGAATATGGTTAAGAGATATGGCCTATTTGAAAAGTGTACTCAAGGATTTAAGAAACATAATATAAAGGAAAGGGGAAAGGGGGTCCCCTTGTCTAAGACCCCTGCCAGGTCTAAAAAACCTTCAGGTTTACCATTAACAATGACCGAGAAACTAGCAGTGGAAATGCACATCATAATCATATTTAAAAAGGACTCACAAAATCCTACCTTGACCATGAGAGCCCGGAGGAAGGACCAAGAAACCTTGTCATAGGCTTTGTGCATATCAAGCTTGACCAACATAACAAATCTTCCTGAGTATTCAAAAAAGTGGATGTCCTCTTGGATAACTATGATACTATATAGAATTTGTCTCCTAGGAAAAAAATCCCCTTGATAGGGTGAAATGAAGTTAGCAATCACCCTTCGGATCCTGGTAGAAAACATTTTGGTTATCACCTTATAACTAGTATTACATAAACTAATATGTTTGAAATATTATATATCTTTGGCCCCTGTCATTTTGGGAATGAGAATCATAAGATTATTTTTCATCTATTTATGGAGATGCCCACTATTAAAAAAATCTTGAACCATATCAAACACATCTTACTTAATCACCTCCCAAAAATGTTGAAAAAAGAAGGCTGATAATCCATCAGGACCCAGGGACTTATCTAGCTCCAAATAGAAAACAACAAACTTGATTTCTTCCACAATAGGGATGAGAGTAAGCTATTTATTATCTTAATATGATATAGAATTATGGAATAAACCGAGTAATTTATTCCTGATATCCTCCTCCCGAGATAGCCCTGGGAGAAAGAGATCCTTAAAATAATTAATAATAGCTTTGTTGATTTCATTTTCCTCTACAGTAAGTTCTCCATTAGCACGTCTAATTTAATTGATTTTAATATGGTTGGCCTTCTTAGTTACAGTAAAGTTAAAGAACTTAGTATTTATGTCACCCTCCTTTAACCATTTCACTCTGGACTTTTGTCTCCAGTAGAGTTCTTCTTTATCTAGAATATTATGGTACTTTATAGGTAGGTTTTGCTCCTGATTCTTGAGAACCGGGTTAAGGCCATATTCCTCCATCAATTCCTCAATAGTTTGTAAATCCTCAACAATCCTACTTTTTTACTGGAAGATGTTCCCAAAGGTCTCCTTGTTCCAGACCTTAAGTTTTTTTTAATGTATTTCAGTTTGAAGCTTAGTTTAAACATTAGGACCCCATGAATTTACACCTCACATCACTCCTTAATTATATTAAGAATGTCTGGATGCTCCAGCCACATCTTTTCAAATCGAAAAGGCCTAGATTTCTTAGGAATTATTCCTAAGTTAAGGAGGATCAGGTTGTGATCCGATCCAATATTGGGGGGAGTGGATAAAGAATACAACTAATTAATCACACACAAATGAATCACCACAAAAATTTCGAGTCTAATTTGAGTCAACTCTGATCTGGTTCTTCTTTTAGCCCAAGTAAATTTGGAACCCCCCAAATCTAGATCAAACATATCATTTTCATCAAAAATTCAGCTAGATCCTCCATACTATCAGTGTAGGAAATAGATCCCCCCATTTTTTTCCCAGGAGAGAGGGGAGTGTTGAAATACCCCCTATAATCCAATCACCATCTTTAAACATATTTTTGAATCCTTATAGCTCACTCCGCAATTTCCTCCTTCCACTAACCGTGTTAGGAGCATAAATGTTGGAAATGATCCAAGTTTTTTTGGATTCTATCTCAGTGAAATCAATAGCTACATGAAAAGGATTAGATTTTAACATCTCACCTTGCACCACCTGTGGGTTCCAAAGGGCAATAATACCCATAGAGGCACCTTCTGAATTCACACCTTTCCAACAACCATCTTTCCAGACACTCCTACTTACTTATTTAAATATTTCAAGGCTCATTTTGGACTCTTATATCATCAAAATGTCTGGTTTATATTTATTCCTTAGATATTTCACTATTCTATGTTTGCTGGGGTTGTTCACCCCCCTTACATTTTAGGATAGAATAAAAATTTAAACTTATTTATTGGGTGAAGGCTCCCCCCAAATATTTCTATAAACCCATATCCACTTCCTTCTTCATAGAGGATTACCTCATTTACTTGATACTTTTAGTCCCCCTTGAAGATGATTCTTTCCCAACATCTAATCTGGCTCTGCTTTGAGTCACTAGTTTTTATATACTCACTAGTATTTTTGGTGATGACATACCATCTAGCATATTTGGAATCACTCCACCCATACCCATCAGGACATCAAAAGCATTGGAGGTGATGAAGACCTCATCCCGTCTCTGTCCAAAAGAGCTATGCCCCACTGATGAAACCTATTATAGTGAAGGGCCTAGGGAAACCTTCAATGCATAATGACCTTAAAATTCAAATACCGCCTCTATTTCAATTTCATTATCCTCTTCCATTTTTTATAAATCCACCTTGACTTGATCTTCCTAATTGGTAGAACCCTCTACATGATTTCCATTAGCCTTCGGGGAAGAGGGAATGGTTTCCTTAGGAACTTCCTATCACTATTCCTTGATGGGGTTCACCACTTTTCCATTTCTCCCAACCTGCCTCCACTCTTGAGTTTCCTTGTTATTTTTTTGTGGTGGAGATTTGGGAATCAAATCATGTTGTTTTTTTGGAAAGGGGACATCTTTTGAAATCATGTCCAACTGTCTTACATTTTATACAAACAAAAGGAGATGGATCATAATAAAATATTTATACCCAGTCCCTAAAATTGGACATCAATTTGATATTACCTGCAAGGGATGCATCTTGACACATGTTAACACAAAATATAACATGAGTGACCCCTGTCCTAGCTTTGGTAACAAGATCTATAACAATAGGGGAACCCAAGCTCTTGGTTATTCCTATAAGGACCTATGATTTCCAAAACTCAAGAGGTAAACCTAGAAGGATCACCTAGATAGGATATTCAGAAATATAAGTATTAAAAGGATTAAAACCTGGTTCCTATTTTTGGACAACCATATGAGACTTGCCAATAAACCACGACCCCTCAGTTAAGATTTTAGCAACTTGTTCTTGACTCGGGAGGGAAACATGAAAAAAAACCATATGCATAATTTTTTACCTCTATGGATCCATTTGAATCCCATATTCACTTTTTTCAACCTCAAAAATAGTCAATGTTGGGATGTGAACCCATACGTTTCACAAATAATGCTCCTTCCATGGTCACTTTTTCCATGTCTAAGAGAATCTCTGGTACCTTAAGTGAAAGACTTCCCTTCTCTTTAGAAGGCACCAGTCTTTCCAAAAGAATTTTGTACAATATTTCTCTAACCAATTGATTAGCCCATATGGTCTCCACCATGGCTTCATCCTTTTCATCCTTTCTCAATGAGATCACGTGCTCCTGCTCCGGTCCCAAGGCCTTCTCTAGCTCCTTAGAGTTTGCAGAGAGTTCCCACCCAACTCCCTCATTCAAAATTAGTGTTCCCACTCGTCCATCATTCAAACTCTCTCCCACTCCATCCATCATATTTTTTACTTAAATACGTCCCTTTATAGGTCCCTTTCTTTCACAATTATTTTTCAGAGTTTGTTGAATTGCTATTTCCATTATTTTTAAAATTTATAATAGGATTTGTTTTCACATTCTTCTTTCCACTCGTGGGCTTACTACTATTTTTTTCCCATCCTATCTTCTTAGTTGCTAATGGTGGGGGTGAATTGAAAGTTTTATTTTTCTATTCTTCCCGGTGAGCAGATATATCCTACAAATTCTGTTCTTTCCTTACAACCTTTTCAAACACTTCCTCCATAATTGATGGTCCATGAACATAAACTTATCCAACTATAATAGGGTTCAACCCCATGATAAAATTCCTTATATGAAAATTCTCATTAGTTTGTAATGAGGGAAATATTTCAGCAATTTTGTAAACTTTTCCCAATACTGAGTTTACGTTATCTAGCCTGGAGCTAGGGTGTAGAATTCTAACATATTTTAGTTGTATTATAGCAACGGTAACCAGTACTATTTAAAATAGGCCTTGAACTGGTACTAGGTTATGTTAGATTCATCAAACCCTAGTTCTATCTTCTGGTTGTCCCACCATGAGGAAGCCTCATTGGAGAGCTGATACTCTCCCCAAACAACCTTAGTTTCTTCAGAAAAGTTCCTAATGGTGAAATAATTCTCCATCTCACTGAGATGATTCTCGGCCCCATCACCTAAAGTTATTCCATCAAATTTAGGTAGGCTGATCCTCTTAATATCATTTGACAGATCTACTGCCAATTGTGCCCTCTTATTCTTAGGTGGATTTACAACATCCACATGTGTATTCGTAGTAATAGGTGGCCCCTGAGGCTACCCAATATTTCCACTTTCATTACCGTTGTCATTAACCATCACATGTTGTTCCAAAACAACCATGCGATTGCATGTGTCTTGAAGGACAATGCTTATTTCATCCAACTTCTTTATTATGTCCACTTCGCCACCTGCAGGTTTATGATTCACAACATGACCTCATCCTAACCATTTTATCTTGATAGACAAAAAATTAGTTCAAGTTAGGATAGGGACTCAATAAGTCCAAGCGGTAACCTTTAACTCCAATACCAAATTTAACACACCCTATAACAATGATTTTAAATGGGAATACACAAATAATTTTAAAAAATCCTTTCCATACTAACTTTATGCTTTCCATGATTTAAATACACAACATTTAAATCTAGCCTTTTATGAAAATTCAATCTATCTGATAACATAAAAAACTATATGTAGTTGTATAGGTTAACTAGATCTATCTGATCCCTATATTTCACTCTTTTGGGAGTGCGTATACCAGGTATACTATTGGTTTAACCTGTAACATGTATTGATAATCAAGTCTAGTTCCTAATTTTCTACCAATAATTCAATCAATCAAGTATCGAGTGGCATCTCACACGTCAACTGGGAACTTGGTGAATCTGATAGTGTAATCATCAACTTACACTGATTTGGCCAAATTTTATGAGACATGCATGCATGCTCAAGCTTGTGATGACACACTCATCAATCAAAAATTGTCATCTCACCATATCACTTCATATAGTTATCTAGATTTGAATCATTTAGTTCTATAATTTACATTACTAGTTCACACATAAGGTACATCAGCCGTCCATGTACATGAAAAGTCACTTGGGCATCCATTTAGCTGCAATGATAATTTATCAAATCAGCTTATGACTTATTACGTACTTAGGATATAGTATCCTAATAGTATATGGCAATGATAACAAGAAAATAAGGAATACCCATTACTACTTAAACAATTTCTAAGTTATCTTACCAATTTCACTACTATATGGTCACTTATGACGCTTATAGAAAACTTTCTTCCTTATTGCACTATATAATATACAAGTTAAATGCCCTCCCAATATTATATGCATCGTAGGTACATTTATCTCATTCTTCTTTCATAATAGGATTTAAATCTCAACGTAACGACAATCATCTTTACAAGAATGTTTCCCAATTTCCATCCACATCATATTGATTTAACAATAACACCATCTTTATTAAATAATAATGATTCCGACTACACTATGGATTACCATTAGTAATACTTTATTTACAATAAGCTTAACTGCCCCCTTTTCCTCTTTGATATGACATCAAAGTATAACTTTTTCTTTAAAAAATGTCATGTATATAAGTACAATAATTTCCACTTAATCATCGAAATCAAGAAGCTACGCATGTGTAAACTTTCTTCAATCATCCACTAAGAAGTGGCACATCTTTGACATCGTTAAGAGGTAAAGAGGGTAAAAATGGTCAATTCAAAATGAACTAGCATGAACTGTCATTCTCATCATTGCTGAGGTTTATCACATTATAACATATATGCACAACATCCCTGTAATCCTACCATTTCCATTTTACGAAAAAATCAAGTAACAAAAAGATTAAGGCTAATAAAGTAATTCCTCATTTCCTTCATGCCATTCACATCATATGAGAACATAATACATCATAATAACTAAAATTATTGTTGAACCACCTTAGATTACTAAAACATCATATCATAGAGTCAATTCTATGGCATCATTATTTAAAACAAGTAACATGATTTGATCCATATTAATAAAAAATTCTTCTATCAATTTCATAAAAGCATAATATCACTGCCTATAAATAAAACCTATCATCCATGCTACCAGCCAACATCAGTAATATGCAATCAGAATTGTTGTAGCCATTTGCCAAAAAATTAGTAAAATGCTTTCGACCGACACTAATAGAATGCAACTGACCAACACTGTAGTGACATGTTATCGACTGACACCAACCAAATATGCTACTGGCTAACACTATAGAAAAATGCTACCAAATGACACCAACAAACCTGCTACTAGATGACACCATATAAACATGCTATCGGGACACCAAAAAACATGCTACGGACTGACACTGTAGCAAAATGTCACTGAACCACACCAACCACATGTTACTGGATGAAACCAACTAACATAGTACTGGCCGACAACATAGTAAAATGATACCGACTGATGGTATAAAAAATTCTACTTACTGATATCATCTAGGAATGCTACCATCTGATTGTAAAAAAATGATACCAGTCGACTCTAAGTACAAGTTTTCCGTAAGGTCTAGGAAAATAATATTTTCCTCACTCCTTTTCTTAAACAATAATTTATACAAAACCATCCTTGCAAGGTTTAAGGACATAAAACAATAAAAGGATCCATGAACCCAAAAACAAAGTGACCCAAATGAGCTTCCCTTATCTAGAGCCTAATAAAATGAAACTCCATTAATTTTGGACAGATTGAACAGTAAAAAGGGGTGAACGAAATTGAGTTTCCTAGACCCAATCAACCCTAGTTCATGACTTCCCATAAGAACACACCATAACCCTCATTTATCATCAATAGGAACATTCAACATATGTATAATAAGGAAATAACAACATGGGAGCGAGAGTTAACGAGTCCATGCCTAATAAACAAAGAAGCGGTTGAGAATGATGTGTTCTAGGGTTGGTGCAAAACGTGCTCTTGTAAAACAAACCATTAAATATTTTCAAAACTCTACTAGGACACGAGTACCTATTGTATCACTCAAAACACTTGTATTACAACTATTTTAGGATAAATTTAGTTGCAATATGGAAGCTAACACATATCAACCAGTTCTTGTCCCCTCATACCCCCATTCATCCAACCAAAAAGAAAAAACATCCACCCAATTGCTAATGGTTTAATTGGAATTTAGACGATAAATTTAAGATTTTCCTCAAGATATTCAGCATGGTAAAAAAAATCCATATAAACATAATGATCAATTACATGCGTAAAGAGATAATAAGAATTTATGTCACTGAAATATAGTCCTCATCCATTCAACCCACATGATTGTATCAAAATAAACAAAAGCAATCAAGGTGTGTTTGAGAGTCTTTTATATAGTCAAAGAGTTTGAAGGCATCCTTGGAAAGCCACTTGTATGGCCTTTTGTATTTTTATATTGACTTGACTATTTTCTAAAAAATTGGTGGTAGAGCACTGCATGCTTCTCCCTCCTTGAAGCAAAATTTATTGTGAATATTCACTTGGGTTATGGTATAGAGACAATCTACAACTATAGCATGGGATTCAGAGGCTTGGGTGAAGGTTTGGAGTGACTTGGATGTCTTGATCTCAAGTTGTATATTGTATTTTGTTCTTTAAGAACATATGGGTTTTAACATCTATAATATTCCTTGAAAGAGATGCAAGTTTTATCATCTTTACTTTATGTTTCAGAAATTATTTAAACCCCAAGAGGGCATTTGTGTCCCTGCCCACAAGATGGTTTATAAGGCATTGGCTTCAATGAGATCTTTGTGAAAAGTTTTTCCTAATTTTTGTTTGTCGGCACATGACTATGGTTTCATGAAAATATATATATATATATATTGTTTCAAATGCCACTTGATTTCAAGTGTGAATGGTTATATTTTATTTGCTCTTGCCCATTGGGTTGTTATCATGCTCCCACTAATAGTTGGGGTGGGTAGGTCTAATAAAGCAACAAATCCCATATGGAGGGCTCATCATTCCCATTCCTTGGAGATTCATTCATTTCTTCTCTTGTCCATCAGATTTTACTTGGAAAATATTTTTCTTATTATTCTTAATTAGTAGTAATGTGTATTGGTCAAACATTGAGCTAGCTCACTAAATTTAGAGCAAGGTTTTCATGGTTAAGTGTAGACTGGTTTCAAAACAAACCTAGGAATATGATGGCCACAACTATTGCATCTTCTTCTTGAAATTATATTTGGAATTAGAAATTTATGGGACAATTATTTTGTAACCATCACTCTTGTAAGCTATAAGTATTTGGCATTGTTCATCAATGCATGGAATTACTAAACCCATGTTATATAAATGATATTGGTTTATTTGATTGATGATTTTTTCCTTTATAATTTGCATCATCTTCATGTGTATTAAGGCTAGCTACAAAACTTGGAGATTATCCTCAATGCCTCTCAAAGGTCCAAGGTTATTGATAAGCATGTGATGTTAATTATGTTGCTCACTGATGTGGATATTATATGTTAAAGAGTTGAATATTCAATTGGACATAACTTTTTTATATTTTTAATGTAGTCTTGTACATTGTTTTTAATATGTTGAAATGAATGGAATTTATTTTATACAAGTATCATGGAAGTCCTTGAGTAAGAGTTAAATTTTGATCTTATGTACTAGTAATAAATAATGGTTTCATTTTTGGCATATGAAGAGTTGTTATGGTGGAAAAGACCTAGATCTGATTTATCAAGGTTAAATTACTTGTTTTTGCTACCCTTGGATATGACTTGAGGGATCTAGGGTTTATGGTTAGTATAAAAATATCATTATATTATTATGACTGTAGTTTCATTTTTATTGTGTAGTTGTTAGTTAGAAGGGGAGAGTTGGTGATCTTGATTACTTGCAATGGAAAGAAGACGCTTGAAGTAAATTTTGGTATCGTGGTGGGTTTCCTAACTGAGCTAGGGTTTGCAATATCTTTGTTTCTTCTCTTGATTGTATGCATTTTATTCAAGGTTCCGTTTTGTGTAAAGATTGAAATATCATAAACAATTCCTTGTATAGAACCTCATTGCAATGTGTACCTTGATGGAAATAATCAATATGTGTGTGTTACTTAAAGGTTTTGTCTTGATTGTAAATACTTTAATGTTGTTACAATGAGGCAGACTTACCTCGTCATTAGGCATGGAGTATTTCTTCTTTCATGGTCTTTGCATTATTGATATTACTTAACAATCATAATAGTTTTATGGTGCGTTCATAAAAACTCGAAACATTATTGTAGGTTTTAATTGTAATGGAAATTGTTAGAATATGTGGTGTCTTTTCACTATGATTGTAATGATTTCTCTTGAAGGTCTTGAATCTGTACAAAGAGGTAAATTTTTCTTGTATGAAGCTACATGATAGTTGACAAGATACTTAAGCTAGGTACCTAAGCATGCAAGTAGTAATCATGACTAACTTGAGAAACATTTAGGCTTTAAGCCTAAATTGTGGTATTGAAGTAGACATTGTCTTTAATCTTATCCACATTTACACTTTTGATACACTTGACTAGTTGGCATGAAAACATTAGACTATGAAATGTGTGGAAATAATTTTTGGCATAGGCATCCTGTCCACTAAAGTTTCTTGTGAGCTCTAATTGGAACAACATGAGTAGATTTACTCATGTCATCATACTCGTCCTTGCATTGATATTTGACACAATTATAGGTTCAAGGTGTTTATATTTGTATCTCTTAAAATTTTGTTTCACATATCTTCTTATCATGGCCCCTAGAAGTGATCAAAAGGAGGATCCATGAATACTTAAGTTGTTATCACAAGTGGGTAATTTAGGGAAGAGTGTTGTCTATTTTTTTACCACTCTTTCCTAAAGGAATAACAGAATGAACACAAATGTAACACAAGATGTTGGTAGTGAAGTTGGAATAAGCTTAATCCAGTAGGATATTGTCTTAAGGAAGTATCACATTATATGATGATATTGGATCATTGACATTATTATATACTTAAATTTTATGGGTAATTGTGTATTCAGACAAGTTAAGGGTAAAAACCTAACACTGTTATTAAGTAGTTTCTTCATATGGTTTTTTTAGTGTATTTGTAAGGAATTGATCTTCTTCACTAAGATCATGTATTAAAGAAAAATAGATCAGGGTCATGATGAATGATTTGGAGGTGAAAAAAGGAATTTCTTGAAGTAAAGTAAACGTAATGAATGTCATAAATCTAAGTTGAATTTATGTCATGTTGAGACTTTCTTTGTTGCTCTTGAGAAATGAGCTTTGTGTTATCCCAAAATCACCCCCAGTCCATTTTGGCGTTTTGACAGGTCAGAGGGTAGGAGTTTTCAATGTTAAGTAGAAGGGAAAAGAAATGAATTAGTCATTTTCAAGCAAAAACCCCTTTGGTTGGCTTAATCGATCATTTGGGAACAGAAAGAACGTTATTTTGTTCCTCTGGTTCACCAATTTACTGTCTTGGCTGCATACACTTACAAACCAAATAATTCGGGCCTTCCTTACACCTTTAAGCTTGTTCCAATGTTCATCACGTTCCCTACATTGCCGCTCTAGCCGACATGGTTTAATTACACAAGGCGGCAGGTAAATTGGAATGTCAAGCACACCTGGAAAATTCTTGTGTTCCAACCATTCTGTCCGATTATCTGCATCAACCAAGGAGGTTCAAATGGGCATGTAGTAGGGAAATTTAGGGACACAAGGCACTACTGGAATGTTCCCACATTCCGAGCATTTACAAAAAATCCAATGGGGTTATAACACAGGGCAGTCAGACATGGCAGGCCCAAACAACACTCATGGAACGCTACCAAGGTTCTCCCACTTCCCCGAAACCCTTGGTAATAATTGCAATGCACTAGACATCGGTTAAAGTGGTAAATGAAATCACAAATGGAACTATTCTCCCAGTTCCTTGAAACACTGCCTAGGCCAACTATTAAGTTGTTTTAGGGGGAAACCATAAAAAACACGAGTTTTGGAGGGAGAAAAGTTTCATTTCTATGCATTAAACCACTTCAACCACCAAGATTTATTGATGAATGACACTCATCTCTCTCTCTCTTTCATATATATGTAATTGCTTATGCATGGGAAAAGGGTTCTTCTATGTATTATCTGGATCTCTCCCCTGGAGTTTTTCATTTTCCACACCTTTAGACCTATGTAACTACATATTTTACAAGTTTTGTAAACCTCTGCTTTGTAAATGCAAGTGAAAATTCTTTTATTGACATGCAATTGTGGTTCATTCCTTTAAATTCCATGTATTTGATGTGAATTTTTGTCCTCTTACTTTATTTTGAATCTATTCATTTGTATCTTATAAAAATATTTTTGTTTCTCTTGTATTTTTGCATATATGTTTACATTTTTGCTTTGGTGCATCACCCCCTTTCATTTTACAACATTTTTTCCCTTCTTGACTCTTTTTTATATGAATTTTTAGTTTAGACTTAGTTTAGTTGCATTTTGAAGTTTTAGGTTAGTTTGTAGTGGGCTAAAATAGAAGGAACCAACCTTCTCTGGAGGTTTGTTCCACATTTGGAGGCAATCCCATGTTACCCAAAAGTTTTGTTGTCCATTCATGATCATGTAGAGGGTGCATACTTTACATGAAAATAATTTGGGAATGCTCGGCGAGACTACATTGAGGAATTTATTATCATATCACTAGGATTGGTGTGTATCCTAGAGATTTTTAGCCTTTGGAGATTTCACAATAACACATCAGGAGACTCCAATCATCATATCCATTCGTTTAAGAATGAAATTATCTTTACCTTATAATAAGAATTCAAACAAGGTAAAGAATAGAAAGTGGAGATCCTTTTGATTATTTACAGTGGCCACTAAGGAGAAGAAGAATAGGAAGAGAAATTCAAAGATCACCATCACCTCCAGACCCATCACATTCGTGGATCTTCAAAATAATCAATATTTTTTCACATTCAATGGAGGAATCCCTTTACTTTTGGCCCAATATGACAACATTCCACCCATAACTCTAAAAAGTGTTCCTTCTTTCATGGAGATAACACCAGATAACCCACTAAGCACATTAAATATGTAACAAACATCTTCTCAATATATTATGTTACACAAGACAATATAATAGTCATTTTATTGACTACTTATTTCAAGGGGAAAACTCTATAATGGTACATGGGTTTGAGAATAAATTATATTACCAGTTGAGATGAGTTAGGAGAAACCCTTTATAACCATTTTAAAGAAAAATCAGACCATCTATCTTTAGTAGAACAACTAACTACAAAAAAGGGGAACCACATGAGATAATATCTGATTTTAATATTAGATTTCAAAAGACATGAGATAGAATCCCAAAATGGTAAGACCTACACCTCAATATATCTGATTTTAAATAGTGACATCTATGTCATGATTCAGTTCAGGGGGGTATAAATTTACCAGAGACCTATGATATTTCTATTAGAGTAGAAAAAAATCTTATTCATGTTGGGAAAATTACTCCTAGATCTCCATATTCCCATATTCCCAGAGGTAGGAACATCTACACCTTATCAAATGCCTTAAATAGCTCCCATTCCATCCCCTAGAATCTAAAGCTCAAGTCTTGCATCTACCTCTACAAGCCCTTCAAATGACTTGTAGGAAGTTATGAAACAATTGTAAAATTTTGGAAATGAGTTGGTATCCTTGAAGAGGTAGAAAAATCAAAATTTCATACCTTATCAGCCTAAAAAAAAACCTTTCAGTTGATCATAGGAAATCATTTGGGGAATAGTTGCATGATGGACTCAGGGGTAAGTAGTTCAGTGATGCCCAAACAGATAATAGATCCAATGTGAATTAAATATGAATTTATCTCTAAAGGAGTGGTGCAATTAGATGGAACTATGGTGGGAGGCATGATAGTTGTCAAAAGTATAAACCTCACACTTTATGCATACCTAAGTTTCTCAATTCTACAAGATTTTTTCATCATTTACCTTCCACCATTCTTTTCCTTGTTCCTCCCAAGGGATTTCAATGCTAAGATTGGTAGGTAATTATCCTCAGATTAGTCTTATATACTTTTCAGAACTAGATATGACACCAAATCTACCATAAGGTCTAAGCCTATTTCCACATACCACATATAACCTTATGTTCCCATCCCCATCAATGATAATTTCAATATTTTGATCAATGGGATCACCCCCTTGTCCAAGAAACAAATGTGAAAGTAGAAGGAATCCCAAATTTTCTACTTGATGAATGGGGAACTAAATGCCATGGTTGTGATACCTATAAAAAGATTGAATAAGCTGGCCTTCACATCTATTGTCTGCATGAAGATAATTCATTTGTGTATGATGTTGTAAAAAAAAACAATGGAAAAAATGATAGAATTTGGAAATTATTATTTGATGGATTAAGAAGTAAATAAGGTACATGAGGTGTATTACTTATATCCCCCTCAGGTGTTAAGTATTACCCTACTTTTAATTTCATATTGTAGTTCAGATGTTCTAATAACTCAATAGAATAGGAATCTCTAATCCATGGCCTACAATGGGAAATGAAGAAGGATTTCAAACAATTGCACGATTTTGGGGATTACAAGATGATATTAAATCAAGTTAGAGGACCTAATGTGGCTAAGAATGAAATGCTACAAGCATACACACATAGATTATGGGACCTTCTGGAGGATTTGGAAGGTTGCAACACCCATGCCATAGAAAGGAAAGAAAACGAATCAACTGACAGTTAGAGAATTGGGAGAAAATTTTAAATTACTGAAGATATCAAGTAATCTAGATTATAATCACATGTTAGAGTAGTGATGAGTCCTGCTATACCAGACAATAATATAAATTGGAAAGTGTTTAAAAGTGATCAATATAATGTCAATTTCATCCAAGAATAACACAAGTTTTCATCTAGAAATCAAGAAAAATTAGAGAAACAATATGGAGACCAAATTTTCCAACTCAGATAAAACAAACTACCCAAAGGATTAGTGACTTTGGAATCCATTTTCAATTTTGATGATCAAATCGTAAAAGAAAAGGAAAACATGATAGTCGAAGGTGCTAATTATGAACCAATTTGAGTTGGCAAAGAGAAGTTTCTTAAGTTTGGAAATGTTTGTAATTCATAAAAGAAACATGCATTTGTAGAACTTTTTCAAGAGTTTCTTGATGTTTTTTCATGGTTTTATAATGACCTTATAGGTTTCATCTTAATTTGGAACAACATACCATTGATCTAGTTCTGATGGCCAATCATATTAGGAAAAAATAATGTCTTGTCAATTTGTGGATTGAGCTTCTCATAAAAAGGAATTCAATAAGATGATTGAGGAAAACATCGTTTTCCCAATCAAGCCTTCATTATGGGTTGAAAATATAGTTCCAGTGTGGAAGAGAAATGGGGATATTAGATTATGTGTTGATTTCAAGGATCTTAGTGAAGCATCTCTAAAAGATATATATCCATTTCCTTTTATGGATCAGATTTTGCAAATGATAGCATAGTCATAAAGTTTTTACCTATAAGATGTATATATGGGGTATAATCAAATTATGGTGAAGGAATAGGATAAATTAAAAATAACCTTTACCACTAAGTGGGGGACCTACGCCTACAAGAAGATGCCATTTGGTATGTCCAATGCAGGAGTCATATTTGAAGGAGCCATGGATATGGCATTTAAATGGATAATCAATAACATTATTCTTGTCTACCTTGATGATATGAAAGTGTTTTCCAAGGATGCCAATGATCATCTAGTCCATCTCAAGCATGTATTTGAAAGGTGTAGACAATTTTTAGTTTCTTTCAATATTAAGAAATGTATCTTCCTAGCTAATGTAAGAACATAATTTCATTGTACATATAAATTTTTTGTTAGAATCACAATACACTGGGGGGTGAATTAGTACAAAAAAACTTTAAATTCTTTTATCATGAAAATCATTCAACATTCATTTAACCATTCATCATTCATAACTATTATCCAAAATGTGCCCCTTGCTCATTTTGTGGCTAACTCCCCTCATTCTTCCCTCTCTTGTGCCTCAGTCATAATTTTTTACTTTTCAGGCACTCAAGACTTTCTGGAAATGGCACCATTGGATAGATATTTTTCTCAGCTTTCCAGAAAGGTAAAGTTTTCGTCCTAACTCCATGTATTTTTGAAGTTATGGCTCGGTGGAGTTTTTGTGGGAAATTTTCCCCTGGAAGGCCCGCAGCCAATGGCATGGTGCCACGTGTCCAAGGAATTCGGCGGGGGTCGGAGGGAAACTTGGATTTTTACCAAGTGTTTGGCAAAATTTAAAAAGGGATATTTCACCCCATACGTTTTCCGTCCAATTGGATTGCACCACATGTCCAAAGGGGGGAAAAAATTGGAAAAACGACTAAGTGTTGGTGACTATGGACAATTTTCTGCCTGGAAGGCCCGCACCCAATCATGTTACGCCATATGTACCTATGGCACTCACACCAGTGGCGGAGCGTAGAGGTTAATGTTTGGAATTTTGGCAGAACTGTTTTACGTAAAAAGTGAAAGAGTCAAGTTCTGGGCCCGCTGCCCCGTTGCATCCAAGTTAGAGCCTCATGCCACGTGTCCATGGGCACGTGGGCCAGCGGAGCGCGGGAGGAGACTTGGAAATTTTTCCCAAAGGGATTGCGCAAAAGGGAAAAGGAAAATTGTTTACTCGTAGGGCCCGCAATGACCAGTCAGAGCCTGATGCCACATGTCCATGGGCACGCAGTGCCGACGGAGCACGGTGTGGAGATTGGAAATTTTTCCCAAAGGGATTGCGCAAAAGGAAAAATGTTTTCCCTAGGGCCCGTGCAGCAAATGAGATGATGCCACGTGTCCCAGGCCGGTGGAAGGCGGGGAGAATTTGGGAAATTTTCCCAAGGGAAAAAGCAAGGAAATTTCAAAGGAAAAATCACCCCCCCAAGCACGAATCCAATGGAATCTCGCCACGTGTCCAAAAACTGGCAGGCCCGCATGAAAAATTCTCCAGAAAAAATCCCTCAACGAAATGCCACGTTTCTGAGTCAAAAATAGGAAATGCGATGGAAATTTTAGCCCGCATGCCCAATGGTGTTTACCTACTGCCACGTGTCCTCAACTCATCGGCCCGAAAGGAGAATTTTTGGAAAATTTTCCAATGGCGAAAACAAAGGAAAATCAAGTGCAGAGGGCCCGTGTCCAATCAAAATGTGCCACGTGGCACCTAGAAGCAGGGGAGCGTGGGGATTTTTTTGGAAATTTTCCCAAATGCAAAAAAGTGGAAAATTTAAAAATTTTCACCGCCAATCCATTTTGGCCCTGTTTTGCCCTAAAATTTCAAACGGCCATAACTTTCGATCTAGAGCTCAGTTTTTCACGTTCTTTATATCAACAGAAAGATGGTGAAATTCTCTACAAGATTCCAAGGTC
Organism: Taxus chinensis; assembly: GCA_019776745.2. NCBI lineage: Eukaryota > Viridiplantae > Streptophyta > Pinopsida > Cupressales > Taxaceae > Taxus > Taxus chinensis. The sequence goes on along the minus strand of CM034155.1, from coordinate 18,717,507 downwards.
ATTTTTTTATTTTGATGGAGTTTGGAGAGATAAAATTGAAAAATGCCTCTGGCATGTGGTCATGAGCAGAAATGACGTTTCAACCACCATTTTTAATGAAGAATGGCTCGCATTCTCTCCCAGCATGGTGAAAAATGTCAGGGGATGGGCCTGTAAGGATGCCCATGCTATTTTATTACATTTTTGGTTGGTGGTTGAAGCTCTCCCATGTTTTCCCACGTTTCTCTCTCTTGGGGTCGTTTCTGGCATTGTAAAAGCTAGATTTGGCTCATTTTTTCAAGGGTTGAACATTTTTCATGTATTACAGGCTCCCTCTGTCACTTTGAAAGTGATTTTTGTGGAAAAACCAAACCTTTTCCAAGACTGCAACCTATTTTTCCTCTCAGGTGTTGTAATGCAAATGGTTTTTGATGTTAAAATGACAATGGAGGCTCTGTGAATGAGTTTTAATCCTCTGTTTGTGTTGTTTGATTCATTTCTAACCCTCCATTATTATTATCAGTTTGTGCATGAAGTTTTGTTGCATTTTTATGAATTGTGTCAATCTGCAGAAGTAAAAAATGCTCACCACTCCTTTGGTGCATCACCTTATTAGCACTAGTTTCAGTTTTTTGCATTCTCTATCTCTGTCCACTTTGGAATTTAGAGTAGGATTTTGAGTTTGAAACCTCTGTATAACTTGCAAGAAATACACCTGATCAGAGGAGTTGAGGAACTAGCCTCTAAACTGGAGATTCTTTTCCCATTTTACAAGTCCCACACTTGGGGAAAATATTCAATGTTGTGCAATCACACTGGATGTCCAAAATGTCAACTAGAAGTCTGATCAACATCCAGGGGTGCTGCTGATTTGCCACAATAGTTTTGGCTCACCCGGTGGGACCTTAGAGGTCTTCATCTTCATTGCAACAAAATTGATGTGCATTTGTTGTAATTTTCTTTCTCAAAAGAGCCCTAAATTACACATCTGGCAACTCCAAGGAAGAAGAATCAACTGGTTTTAGCAGTGCAGACCTGGAAACTCATGAGAAGAATCACCACAAGGTCAAGAGCTAGAGAGGAAGACGTGCTATTTGAATATCTGTAGTTATCTCCAAGAAGAAGTCAAAGAGGGAGGAGAATTCAAAGGTCTCCATCCCCACCAAACAAAACTCTATCATCTCCTCCACCTGGTAGGCCTTTCATTCAATCAAAAATGGTTCTAAGGCCAATCAAAATGGCACAAAACAACCCCTATGTCAATTTCACTGGCAGCAGCCCACTTGCTCTCAATGCACAAAATCCAATCCCAGTTGTAGCATTGAAGAACATTCCATACTTTACTGGAGAGAATCAGACCACTCCTAGTGATCATGTTAAGGATATTGCTAATATTTGTGCAATCCATGAGATCAATGAGATGCAAGTTGCTGGCATCTTCATTCAAAGGGAAAGCTTTGCAATGGTTCAGGAGTCTTTCCTCAGGTTCTATTCAAAATTTGAACCAACTATGTATAGCCCTCCATGAGCAGTTTGGAGAAAAGGGAGACAACTTGTCCCTTTTGGAACAGTTGACAACCATCAAGAGAGCTCCCAATGAGCAGCTGACTGAATTCAACTTCAGATTTCAAAAAAATTGGGAGAGGATCCCAGTGACAGTAAGGTCAGCAGTAGAAGGTACTTTTCTATATTACCTTAAAGCTTTAAATTCTGATATTTCTATGTTGATTCAATCCATGGGAGGCACAACTATCCCTGTTGCTTATAACATTGCCATTAGAGCTGAAAATTGTTTGATTCAAGCTGGCAAGCTAGCTCCTAGGCCTCCAATGCCATTGTTTCCAAGTTTAGAGAGCCCAAATACTAGTCAAGTGCCTATTTTAGCTCCTATTCCCACTCCTAGAAATTAGAATTCAAGTGAAGCTTCTACTTCATCTTCTAGTGCCTCAAATGAACTTCAAGAAGTCATGAAGCAATTGCAAAATCTAGGAAATGAGCTGGTTACACTCAAGAGGCAACAAGCCCAAGGTTTTAGACCTCCCTTCGAGCCTCAAGCTCAGCCTAACCGGCAACCATACCAACCTCAAAGGCCACCCAATCCAGCTGCAAATTTAAATCAAGCAAGACCTCCTGCCAACAGACCATTTCAGCCCTATAATCCCAATGCTATATCTGCCTCTAAGGCATTAGTGCCAGTACAAAACAACATAGCTCAAGAGTATGATTGGTGTTTTCCATGCAATGAACCTCACAACCAGTCTATGTGTTTCAACGTTGCCTTAAATCAAACATTAATTTTGACAAATACTGGTGTGGAGGGTGAAGGTAGTCAAGGAAATAACCAACAACAAGACACATTCCAGTAGAACTCAGCTCCAAATGATACCACACTTGTAAACTGGCATGTAGAATATTTTTTTGGCATGAATCAAACAATTCCCCAAAGTGTTGCAGCCAACACAAGGTCAAAAAGGAGAAATTTGGGTGAAGAACAGCCATTAGCTCCAAGCAATCCACAACCTTCTATCACTCCACAAATTATTGGCAAACAAAATTCAGTTCCAAACACGCAAGGACTGCCTAAGATAGCTCCTAGGCCAACTCAAATGCCAGTTGTTGCTGCCCATGTGCAAGGAATGAATGTGTAGGCCAAGGGACAGCAGAGAGATGCTTCATCTCCATTCAATATCATTGATCAGATGAAAAGGACAAATGTAAACATATCAATGTGGGAATCACTATCCATCCAAGGCCAAAGAGATTTGCTACAAGCTGCCATGAAGGACTGGTCAACTTCAAATCAGTAGGTGCAAATGCAAGAGAAGGTACTCACAAATGCTGCCTAGCCTGAAGGGAATCATGGAGGATAGTAAGGTAAAATTTTGAAGCCCCCCCATTCTATGTTTCATTGATCATTGGAAACCAATTAGTACATAATTGCATGATTGATTCTAGGGCAAGTAGTTCAGTAATGCCCAAGAAAATAGCTGATCAGCTAGGGCTTCAATATGAAGTCATATCCAAAGGGGTAGTGCAATTGGATGGGACAGAAGTAACAACAGTTGGAGTGATTAAAAACTTGAGTCTTACTTTGCATGCATGCCCCAACATTGTTGTTTTGCAAGATGTCTCAGTAATAGACCTTCCACCACTCTTTGCCCTATGTCTGTCAAGGGATTTCACAGCCAAGATTGGAGGTTACTTATCTACTGATTGGTCACACATGTTGTTCAGGAAAAGATATGGAACTAAAGCCACAATCAGATTTGAGCCTATTGCAAACTTTCACATTGAGCCTTACACTCCAAGCCAAATCAATACCAATTGTTCAGGGTTTGATCAAGAAGATTATCCAAGCACTGATGAAGCTGACACCAAGGTTGGAAGCATCCCAGATCTGACTCTTGATGAATGGGCAAACAAGGTGCATGCTTTTGATCCTTATCAAGAAATAGAAGAATCTGAGCTAGGAGTCTATTGCATGCATGAAGAAAATCAACCTATTCCTAGCATCACCAAGCCAAACCACAAGGATGACAATGAGGTATGGCAGTTGTTTTTTGATGGATCAAGGAGTAGACAAGGTGCAGGAGGGGGAGCTATGCTTGTTTCACCTCAAGGAGTTAAGTATTATTCAACTTTTAGATTTCAGTTTGCATGCTCTAATAACATTACTGAATATGAAGCCTTGGTACAAGGATTGCATTGGTCAATCAAGAGAGGAATAAAGAACTTGCAAGTCTTTGGTGATAGTGAGTTGATTGTCAACCAAGTTAAGGGGCAGCATATTGTCAAGAATGATCTACTCAAATGCTACAATAACAGGTTGTGGGACCTCATTGAAGATTTTGAGGGCTTTAGCATCAAATCCATTCCTAGAAAAGAGAACCAAGCTGCTGACAGGCTTGCAACAGTTTGCGCAGCCTTTGACGTTGTTGAAAGCATTCAAAAAGACAAGGTACAACCAAACATCCATGTGATTGTAAGGCCTTCAATGCCAGACAACAATGTAAGTTGGCAAGTGTTTGAAAACGATCAACAAATCATCCATTTCTTGCAAGAAGAGGCTGAGTTCTTAGCTAAAAATAAGGAAAAGTTGGAGCAGCAGTATGGTGACCAAGTGGTACAGCTGAGAACCAACAAACTACCAAAGGGACTTATTACTTTGGAGTCCATTTTCAATCCTAATGATCATTTTAGGAAGGAGAAAGAAAACATCCAAGTCAAGGGAGAAGATTATGTGCCCATCTTGGTGGAAGAAGGCAAATCACTCCAAGTTGGTAAAGTGACAACTGAGCAAGAAAGGTATGAGTTCATACAACTTTGTCAAGAATTCCCTGATGTGTTTGCTTGGAGCTATGAAGATTTGAAGGGTTTCAATCCCAAGTTAGCTCAACATACCATTGAATTGGATCCAAGTACTAAGCCCATCAGACAAAAACAAAGGCCAATCAATCCACACATGGAGCCTCTCATGAGGAAAGAATTGAATAAGTTGATAGAATCAAGAATCATATTCCCTATCAAGCATTCTAGTTGGGTGGCCAACTTGGTTCTAGTTAGAAAGAAGAGTGGGGAAATCAGATTGTGTGTTGACTTCAGAGATTTGAATAGAGCATCTCTCAAGGATCATTATCCACTTCCTTTTATGGAGCAAATTTTACAAGTAGTTGCTGGCTCTGAGAGGTTTTCATTACTTGATGGCTATTCGGGGTACAATCAGATTATGGTAAAAGAAGAAGATCAGTTCAAGATAGCCTTTACAACCAAATGGGGAACTTATGCATAGAGGAAAATGCCATTTAGGCTATCCAACGCTGGAGCTACTTTCCAAAGGGCAATGGACATGGCGTTCAAGGATTTGATTAACAACATGGTGCTGATATATCTTGATGATATCACTGTTTTTTCAAAAAATGCAGCAGACCATCTCTTTCATTTGAGACAAGTGTTCCAAAGGTGTAGAAGATTTGGAGTATCCTTGAATCCTAAAAAGTGTATTTTTCTAGCCCATGAAGGAAAGCTCCTTGGCCACATTGTCTCCAAAGAGGGATTAACAATTGATCCAGAAAGAGTTGAAGCCATAAGAGCACTACCATTGCCAAGCCACAAGAAGGCCCTTCAAAGTTTCTTGGGGAGAATAAATTTTGTTCGGAGGTTTGTCCCAAATTTTGCAGCCCTAGTCAAGCCTATCACCAAGATGTTAAAGAAAAGCATGGCTTTCAAATGGATAGTAGAAGGAAAAGAAAGTTTTGAAGCAATCAAAGAAGCCATCTCTCAAGCCCCAACTCTCATTAACCCAGATTTCTCCAAGGATTTCATCCTCTATGCATTTGGGGGTGATGATACTATTTCTACAATTTTGGTACAGCAGAACAAAAACAATGATGAGCAGCCAATTGCTTTCTTTAGCCAAAGCCTAGAGGACTATGAGGTGAGATATTCTTTCATTGAGAAGCATGTTCTTGTAGTAATCAGGAGCTTGAAGAAATTCAAGCATCTAGTTTCAAACAACAAGGTTCAGTTGCTGGTTTCTCATGTGGGAGTTAAAGATTTCCTCCTCAACAAAGACTTGAATGAAAAAAGGGCAGGTTGGATTACTCATGTCATGGAGTATGACATAGAGATCAAAGTCACCAAGTTGATCAGAGGAAAAGGATTGTGTGAGCAGCTGATTTTGAGCAAACAAAAGGAAGCATGCAATGAGAAGGAGGTTGTTTTGGCGTTGCAAGACAACCATGAGCAAGGAAGCACTCAAGAGGAAAATAATGGTGTCCTCACTCCTTGCTGGACCCAAGACATAATGCACTTCCTAAGCATAGGTCTATGCCCTCCAGAGATGAACAATACCAAAAGAAGACCCTTCAGATTGTAGGCTGTCCCATATGCCCTTGTTGATGGTGTTTTGTTCAAAAAGGATGTGAATGGAGTGCTACTGAGATGCATTGGTATAAATCAGATTCATAGGATGTTGGAAGAGTTCCATGGTGGACTAGGTGGTGGTCATTTTGCACCAAGAGTGACAACTCTAAAGATCATGAGGGCTGGCTATTATTGGCCCAAGATTTTCAGTGATTGTTATGCATGGATCAAGAGGTGCAAGAATTGTGCATTCTTCACAGGTAAAGAGAGGTTGGCTGCCCTTCCATTGCATCCAGTTTTAGTTGACCAGATGTTCATGCAATGGGGTTTGGAATTCATTGGAGTCATTAATCCCAATTCAAGCCAAGGACACAAATGGATTCTAACATCAACAAATTACTTCACCAAGTGGACTGAAGCAGTAGCACTCAATGAGGCGAATGAATCTAGCATCCTACATTTCTATGAGGGAATAACAACTAGATTTGGCATACCTGCTACAATAATATCAGATAATGCATTGGCATTCATTGGGTCCAAGGTGACTGAATGGGCTGTCAAGAATGGGATCTACCTAAGTAATTCATCAAACTATTACCCTCAGGGTAATGGCCAGGCTGATTCTACAAACAAGAACTTGTTGAGGATCATTAGAAGGACTCTTGATGAAAATCGAAGGTCCTGGCATACCAAATCAAAATCAGCTTTATGGGCTGATAGGATAACTCCCAAGAGATCTATAGGTAACTCTCCATTTAAGCTTGTTTATGGGAGAGAGGCAACTTTTCCCATGTCACTTGAGTTGCCAACATTGGAACTCATGAAATAGTTGGAGTTATTGGAGTTTGAGCCCATGGAGGTTAGGTATGCAGAATTGATGGAGCTCCAAGAAATTAGAAATCAAGCATCCTGAGCAATGGAGAAGGATCAAGCTTTGATAAAGAAGACCTTTGATAGGAAGGCCAAGAATAGATCTTTCCAAGTTGGAGATCTAGTGTTAAAATGGGATGCAGACAGAGCAAAACCGGGAAGGCATTCAAAATTTGATGCCATTTGGAGTGGCCCATACATGGTAATGAAGTGTAAGGATAGAAATGCCTTCCAATTGTCTTCATTGGATGGCAAAGAACTACAGATTCTAGTCAATGGAATCCATCTAAAACATTTCTACTAAAGGGAATTCTCCACCTTGTACCTATTAGCTTAGGTTTTCATTCCTCCAAGTGCTTGTGCACATTGTTTTACTGTAGATTAGTTTGCTTTCCCTAAGTGCTTTGGCACAAGCTTGTTGTTCCTGGAAATGTATTTGCAGGCCTTGCTCCATCAGGTGATGTTCCACCCTCCATCTTCCTCCTTGCAGTGTTCTAATCAGTTGGGGTACCAAGCAGAGAATTTAATGACTCCATACCCAATGGATTGTTTCAGGAAACTGGTAACTTCATCCAGCAGGTAGATGACCCCTCTGAGTCACCAAAGTTGTTATCCAAAATGTGCCCCTTGCTCATTTTGTGGCTAACTCCCCTCATTCTTCCCTCTTTTGTGCCTCAGTCATAATTTTTTTCTTTTCAGGCACTCAAGACTTTTTGGAAATACCACCATTGGATAGATCTTTTTCTCAGTTTTCTAGAAAGGTAAAGTTTTCCTCCTAACTCCATGTATTTTTGAAGTTATGGCTTGGCAGATTTTTTGTGGGAAATTTTCCCCTAGAAGGCATGCAGCCAATGGCATGGTGCCATGTGTCCAAGGAAGTCGGCGGGGGTCGGAGGGAAACTTGGATTTTTACCAAGTGTTTGGCAAAATTTAAAAAGGGATATTTTTCCCTGCAGGTCCATCGTCCAATTGGATTGCGCCACGTATCCAAAGGGGGGAAAAAATTAGAAAAACGATCAAGTGTTGGTGATATGAAAAAATCTCTGGGGCAGGCCCGCGCCCAACCACATTGTGCCACATGTCATATGACCTCAGACTGGTGGAGCGCAGAGGTTGAGTTAAAATTTTTGTAAAATATTTTGCGAGGGCGCAAGGTCAAATTTTTCCTGTGGGGCCTGCATCCAATGGCCTCATGCCACGTGTCTCAAGAGCCGCGGACCATGGGGGGAACTTAAAATTTTGGCAAAGTGTTGGGAAAAAGGGAAAAGGAAAATTGTTGGCCCGTGGCCCCGCCGACCAGTCAGAGCCCACCATGTGTCCATGGGCACATGGGCCGGTTGAGCACGGGAGGAGATTGGAAAATTTTCCCAAAGGGATTGCGTAAAAGGAAAAATGTTTGCCCAGGGCTTGCAGCGAATGAGATGATGCCACGTGTCCCGGGCCGGCGGAAGGCGGGGAGAATTTGGGAAATTTTCCCAAAGGAAAAAGAAGGAAATTTCAAAGGAAAAATTGCCCCCCCAAGCACGAACCAATGAAATCTCGCCACGTGTCCAGGTGACAATAAAAATACAAGAAAGGCCTGTAGAAAAAAGGAAAAGGAAAAGCTCGCAACTAATGGGGTTTTGCCACGTGTCCTCAACTCATCGGCCCAGCGGGGAATTTTTGGAAAATTTTCCAATGGCGAAAACAAAGGAAAATGAAGCACAGAGGGCCCGCATCCAATCAAAATGTGCCACGTGGCACCCAAAAAGGTGGAGTGTGGGGACCCAAATGCAAAAAAGTGGAAAATTTAAAAATTTTCGCCTGCCAATCCGATTTGGCCCTGTTTTGCCTTAAAATTTCAAACGGCCATATCTTTCGATCCAGAGCTCGGTTTTTCACGTTCTTTATATAAATGGAAAGCTGGTAAAATTATCTACAATATTATGGGGTTAATTTTGTATTTTGAATAAAATTGAAAAACGCCTCTGGCATGTGGTCATGGACAGAAATGATGTTTCAACCACCATTTTTAGTGAAGAATGGCTCGCATTCTCTCCCAGCATGGCGAAAAATGTCAGGGGATAGGCCTGTAAGGATGCCCATGCTATTTGATTGCATTTTTTGTCGGTGGTTGAATCCCTCCCATTTTTTCCCGCGTTTCTCTCTCCTGGGGTCATTTCTGGCATTGTAAAAGCCAGATTTGGCTCATTTTTTCAAGGGTTGAACATTTTTCATGTATTACAGGCTCCCTCTGTCACTTTGAAAGTGATTTTTGTGGAAAAACCAAACATTTTCCAAGATTGTAACCTATTTTACCTCTCAGGTGTTGTAATGCAATTGTTTTTGATGTAAAAATGACAATGCAGGCTATGTGAATGAGTTCTAATCCTCTGTTTGTATTGTTTGATTCACTTCTAACCTTCCATTACAGTTATCAGTTTGTGCATGAGTTTTGTTGCATTTTTATGAACTGTGTCAATTTGCAGAAGTAAAAAATTCTCAACACTCCTTTTGTGCATCACCTTATTAGCACTAGTTTCAGTGTTTTGCATTCTCTATCTAATTCCCCTTTGGAATTTAGAGTAGGATTTTGAGTTTGAAACCTCTATATAATTTTCAAGCAATACACCTGATCAGAGGAGTTGAGGAACTAGCCTCTAAACTAGAGATTCTTACCCCATTTTACAAGTCCCACACTTGGGGAAAAGATTCAATGTTGTGCAATCACACTAGATGTCCAAAATGTCAACTAGAAGTCTGATAAATATCCAGGGGTTCTGTTGATTTTCCACAACAATAACCACATGTGAGATTATTAGATGTGCATTATCCATTCACAAAAGCACACAATAAAAGAGAAAACACATAAACACTAGGTGTAAGTGGTAAACCCTTAAGTGGAAGAAAACCCACTAAAAAAATTGATGATATTAATCATAAAAAAACACTCAAGTGAATATTACACATCACAAGAGATTTCTTTAGTGAGGAACCAACCCCACAAGGAGCACCAACCCCTAAACCTTTACTGCTATTACACAAAAAAAGAACTCCTAAGAATATGCATAATCATAGGAGATTTTTATAAAAAAGAGTGACCAATGAAAGTATGTTGATATCACAACTGATTGTGATCCAAATGCAGCTCTAAAACATTTCAAACCCACTTCAAACTTTTCTCTCCTTCAACTCACTCAAAAGTTTCATCTCATGGTTTATTAGGTCCCTTTCCTTTTCATTACTAATCCTATGAATTATTTAAGTCTTCATAGGTCTTAAAGTTCTGTTTATAACCCCTCTTCACTCCTTTATAGGTGGCTCATAACCTCATAGGAACAACTACTCACAAATGACAAAAACACATGCTTCTTATTTTCTCAAAATCTTCCTCTCCTTCAACATGATATCATATCTTCCCTAGTTCACCATTAAATTATCTAAATTTGGAATATTAGAACATAAAATTCTCCTCTTTGGGATGGTTTCTAAGACCTCATTTAATCTCCAAACTATGCCATCTAGGTCACACTTTTTCACCACTCCAACACCTAGTTCAAATGAACCACAACACTTGCTTATATACCAATCTCAACTCTAAAACACACCTGGGTTGGTCATGACAAAGTAATTCACTCACCCCAACTAAAAAATGGAACATCAACATCATATAAATAAACTTTAAATGACCATAATGGTTAGAAAGAGTCAAGACACCATCACCAATCACAAAAACACTCAAGCAAGCTCAAAACAAGCTTATCAAGTACTAGAGAATCCTCCAACAGCTCCAAAGTCTTCAAACAAAATTTTTAAGGGTCCATCAATTTCAAAAAATTCATACATAGGTCCTCAAAATCATCAATATCCATAATAATATTTGAAACATTCATAGCTACCATGAAACTCACCAAGAAGTAAACGTGCACAACTAGGTCTCGAGCACCCACAAATTCAGTCCTGAATAGTGACCAACTTGAAAATAAAATATTATCATTTTAAATCAAGTAATATACCATTGGAAATATCTTTGAGTCTAATTTCTATAACAACTCAAATTTTAATTCAACTCACATTGGAAGACCTCCAAACAACTAAATCTCTACAACTGCTCCAAATTAGCTTCAAGACCCCAAAACCAAGTATTCTAAAAAGAGATGGTTCACCTATCAAAAGTATTCACCAAGAGAAAAAAATATATAAATCGAAAGGTATATGCATATAGTTTTCATAATATCTCATTTAAACTTCCAACTCATAGTGGAAGGCCCTCAACCAATCTAATCTTTGCAACTACTCATTCAGGCTCTAAGGAATCAAGAACTAGTCCTGAGAGAAACATGAAAAATTACTTATAAATAATCTTTTGAGATCAACCATCACCTGGAACACTTCAATGAAACTTTTACCAACATATAAAATCACTAACATGCATATCTCATATAGAGAAATATTGCTCAACACTCATGTTTTAGTCACCTCCTCAAACAAGCCTAATAAAACCAACTAGGCCATTAGGGATTCAATATGAAACCACCTCATTTGATCAAATAATGAGCTCAAACAAATCATTAAATATTACAACATGTTTATCCATGACCAAAAAATTAGCTACAATAAGAAAAATGATCAAGCTCACTCCAAAGCACAAGACTAACATTTTAGCCCTTAAGGCAAAAATCGATAGTACACCATTGAGCACTTGTAACTCAAAAAATCTCCACTATACATGCATGGAAATTTTCATGTCTGTGTACCTCCCAAGTATTCTGGAACAATTCACTTCTTATTATATAACTTTTATCTCAGCCTTGAAACATCAAAAACTCATAAAACTAGGGTTTTTCTCTCTTCCCAAAATAGCTGGAACAAAAAACCACTACCAAAATAAGCTATGAGGAATCCTCTATAAGCCAAAAAAATTAAATTAGAATTTCTAGGTAATTTTCACACCACACCAATCATATTTTCTCTATCTCTCTATTTATAGGGTTTACCAAGGGTTTTAGGCCTGTCTGACTTCTTAAACTTTGTTCATAAAGTTTTGACATCCAATTTATCTCATTGCACTTGTTATGTCTTCTTAACTCCATGAAATAACATCCATGAAATCCTTAGGGTCACATGAAAAGAGTATATTCTTCTACAAACATCATAACATCATCTTTAATCACAAAATCTCACTTACTCTAACTCGGTAAGAGCAAAAATCTCATAACATGCTTAAACTTGCAAACCAACATCTGAAAATTGGTTCATACCTTAAGAATAACCTTCTACATCATTTCCAAATCTTACCTTTTCATGTTCATGCTCAAATATTTCCATCCAATCTCATCTACTTGTGCTTACTAGCCTTGTCCTTAATAAATTACTTCCAAAAGACCTTATAGTTGTAGTATATCTCTGAAAACTAACCTTGTACATCTTCTACACCTGATTTACAACATCATAAAACACCTCATATGCTTGTATAGACTTTCATTATTTAGCAAATTACATCATTCCAAGATTTAGGTAAAATATAAAGTAACCAGTTCATACTCCAAAACAGTAATTCATATTCCAAAGAAATTGTTTAGACTTCTAAGAAACCAAGTATACTTCGAAGAAAATGGTATTCCACCTTGCAAACACACATATACCTATGACACACCATATGGACATTAAAATACCTCCTAACACCCTTATACCACCTTATGAGGATTTAGAACAAGCCTACTAGACCATGCTTTATAAAACTATAGGACTTTACCAAACTCAGACACTACCAATCAACCTTCAGACTTAACACTGAAAGACACCTCATGAAGACTGATATGACTTCTACATACCCTTTACTATCAATGGATTTTACATCAATGACAAAACTAAGACATAATTGCCAACAATATCCCCCTTTGTCATTGATGGCCACCAATAAGACCAAAACACCTACATAGACTCTTTTTCCATGTTTCATGATGCTATCTCTCCCTCCTTTGACATCTATGAACAAAGGACATAATAACATACTAGACATGGATAATAACAACACATAACATGACACAATGGAAAAAATGAATGAACTCAAACTTACTTCCTTACAGTGAATCATCCCTTGGACTGTAATTTCTCCTTCTGGTCTTCACAAAACAACAATAAATGATCCATGGACCTAATAATGATGCATGAAAACAAATTTCCCATTGAGTGTAATATCCTCAAAAATTGTGACTTCATATCTACTCATTTGTCATCATCTCAGGACCTATACCATGCTTGAGAAGGTCATAAAAGCTCAGCCTCTAATGCTTGCAAAACCTCCTTCTCAGGACCATGTGTCCCTAAATCCACATTCTTCATAGTGCATCTTGAAACAAACTTCACAAGGTAATAAAATCAATCATAGTTCATAAAACTCATGTCTCAGCACTCCCCTTGGAACTATGTACCATAAAAAATAACTACTTCATTAAAGTCATGATTAGTAACACATCTTGAATCCACTCCCCCTTAGATAGTCAATACCTACTAACCAATGATTCTCAACATAGTCACCACTTGACTTAGCCTTCTTAGGCATCCTCCATCTCACTTGATGAATCACGCAAGTGATAATACATGCTCCCCCATACCCAATTTTATGTTTTTCATACATGCTACCATCCTGGGCTATAATTGTATTAGTTTTTGGCTGGTTTCACTAGCTTGAACTCTTTTTTCACAGTTGTATCAATATGATATAGGTCACTTCAAGCCATAAAAAACATCCTTTCACCTCATATTTTCAAAATTAGGATTACACAACCTGACCCCCTCAAAAAATGTACATTTGCTTATAAAACCTTCTAACAGATCAAATACAAGATTTTTAGATGTAATATAATCTTATAATCCTATTCATAGATATTTTAAACAACATAAAAACTATGTTCTTGACATAATTTCTAGTAAACATGCAACAGAAGTATTCATAGCACCATTCATACCTAATTAAGATTCATTTGACACAACTTCCCCTAATTAATCCATGCCTAAACGTTCTGACAAAATTCTTCAATTCACTTGACAATGATACTTAACCATACTGCACTCAAAAACTTACATTTGAATATCCCTTCATGACTTGACACACTCTTGACAATCACTCAATAGTAAGACATCACATACTTTGATGACTCATTACACAGGACCGCTGAACTCATTGACCTAACAGCTTGAACAACATTCAAGATGCATTGAATCCCCCTCAGACATCACTTTAAACCTTGTTATTTTGATATCATTTTCATGTGTCCACAAACTGACATGAACTTAGACAGAGCATAGACTTTATGTTAAAAAAAATCTTCAATCAAACTTAGAGACCTTAAAACTCTGATTATTCTCTTAGAACTAGATACCTTCAATGAACATTTTTTCTTCACTTGAGATCATACCTGAATAACTTCATACTTGGATTAAGACCAAACATTATGTCTATATACATAAACACAATACATATCATAATCATACAAACTTATGAAAACATAAGCACAATACCTAGTAGATACTTCAATAGTGACAATAAAGACTTGAAGACCTTATGTACATCATTAAGAATACACCCTGAATAATAAACAAAATTACCTTTCATTATTTGAAAAAACCATAGACTATAGGACATACATTGTCTGTGAACTTATTTGCATCCTTAAACAACAACAGATTATGATGCATATTGAAACTCACCCATGCTTCCTTCAGATGAATAATATCTCCTAGAAGCTTAGACAAGACACTCAAATCTCACGGGATCTTTAAAACAATATATCACTATCAAATGATCCCAAGGATCAATCCCCTCTGTTTCCTTTTTATTCATTATTTTTGAAGATATATATTTTTTAGGTACAATGATCTCATTCCCAAAATCTCCATCTTCTGAATGGGAAGTTGATAAACACATATGGATGTTTTCATTTACAACAAGATCCAAGAGACCTTTATTAGTCTTGTCAATATTAACACCATATTTATTAAAATCACTTAAGATGGACACTACAGACCTTTTGAAAATAAAGGAAGACACTCAATCTTATAGCTACTCAAGGCCATCTTTGATCTCCTTCAAAAAAAACATCAAGTCCTTTTAAACCTTAGGAAAGTTACTTCTGACCATCGTACATAAAAAAAATGAACTTGAATAGTCACAACTCATGACAACAATTTGATCCCTTAATACTTACTTGATGTTCATGACAGATTTTCATACTCTTACCAACAACTCAACTATACAGACTTAGTGAATACTTCTTTTTACCATACACTTAGATTCAAATTCTTTGAAGAAACAACATTAGAATTACATTTTTATTTTGTCCCTTGAATACCTATGAGATGCTTCATTCCTTTGAATCTGCATAGAATGTCACAATACATACCTTAAAATATAGCTTTGATAGTATCCTAAGGCAATCTAAACCTGATATTCGCAGATTTCATTGAAGCAACATGTGCAGTGTTGTGGGGTTTGTAGCATCAACACTATATGACCATTGACCATCTGGTTCTTCATGACTCTAGAAACTATGACGACTTCTTGATTTCAATTTTAGCCTGAATATCATCCAGCATTGAAAAATCTACCTTTTTATAATTGATTGCTTTTCCAATGGTTATCTCCTTGATAAATATTACTATCCTTTTCTGAAAAAATTCATTAGTTCAGGATTCAAGAATGTTTTTAATCCTTTTGTTTTGATTTGAACATCATTGGACTTCATTGTCAATTTGGCATAGTTGATCCTTTTTGTTTTGGTTCACAAATTGAACATTCTAGCATCCTTTAGATGAATCAAACCTCTCTTTGTATGGAGAATTCCAACTGACATAATCTTTCAATATGACTGATTTATGGCAGTACAGAAAAAACAAACAATTATTCCAATTGCTTATTAACTCATAGACACTAATATTCCAGCCACAAGTCCTTACTCCTTATGGCCATACTCACAACATGAGTAACATTGACCTTTGAAGGATTTTTCACCATTCCAATATGACTCACTTCTTGAGAGATTTATCTTTCAATCCCTAGCTCTATGACCAAAACCATTACAATCATAACAATATCCATTGAAATAAGAACCATACCTCATAGCATTAGGTTGTCTAACATGGTTATACCTTCTTGAATCAGTCTTCTTGGGCCTCCTTCTTTATTTCAGATTGAGAGCTTGGACCAACATCACCATCATTTTTCACATGTTCTCCTTTGAACCCTAGACCTGTTTTATCACTAGACACTCTTTGGCTCTCCAAGATCCCACCAAGAGTTTTAAAACTCTTCTCAAGCTTCCCATACATCCTTAACCTCTTCGAATTATCCTCTCATTTAGATCCCAAGAATTTCAACCTCTATTCATACTTAGAATAAAAATCTTCTTTATCCTTAAGGGATTTAGACACATCCTAAGTTTGAGACTCTAACATTTTTATGGCTTGTCCATATTCATTATCCATACTACTGATATGATATCAAAATGTTTGAATAATATACTTAGCTATCTCATACTTCTTCCTCAAAGTTGCTTCAACATCTGAGGACTTACCCATTGCTTATGCTTCTAGGATCTCCTTCAAGTGATTATAGTTGCTTCTCAAGTACCTACTCTAATAGAAATTGTTAGAAGTACAATGGGCTATAGGGGGTGAATCATCCCTACAAAACTTTAACTTATTTTATCATGAAAAAAATTCAACATTCATTTAACCATTCATTATTCATAACCACATGTGATCTTATTAGATGTGCATTAACCATTCATAAGAGTATGCAATAAAAGAGAGAACACATAGAAACTAGATGTAAGTGGGAAACCCTAAAGGGGAAGAAAACTCACTAAATTTTTTGATGATATTACTCATAACAAAGAACTTAAGTGAATATTACACATCACAAGAGATTTTTTTAGCGAGACACCAACCCCACAAGGAGAACCAACCCATAAACCTTTGCTGATATTGCACACAATAAAGGAATCCTAAGAATATGAATCATCATAGGAGATTTTGGTAAAAAGAGTGACCAGTGAAATTATGCTGATGCAAAATATTATTTTGATCCAAATGCATCTCCAAAACATATCAAACTCACTTTAAACTTTTCTCTCCTTTAACTCGCTCAAAATTTTCCTCTTGTGGCTGATTAGGTCACTTGCCTTTGCAATAATGATCCTATGAATTATTCAAGTATTCATAGGTCTTATAATTTCTATTCATAACCACTCTTAATTATTATTCACTCCACTACAGGTTTTTCATAACCTCATAGGCACAACTACTCACAAATGACCAAAACACATGCTTCTTTCTTACTCAAAATCTTCCTCTCCTTCAAGCTGATATCATACCCGCCCTAAATCTCCATTACATATTCTCAATTTGGAATATTACAACAAATTATTATCATCATGATGGTCTCTAAATCCTCCTTTAAGCTCCAAACTATTCCTTCTAGGTCACACTTTTTCACTACTCCAATAACTATTTCAAATGAACCACAACACTTTCTTATATACCAATATCATCTCTAAAAGATGCCTGGATCGGCCATGACCAAGTAGGCCAGTAAAATAAAATAAAATAATAAATACATCATATAAAGAAACTAAAAATGAACAAAAGGGTTGGAAAGAGTCACGACACCATCACCAAGCACAAAAATACTCAAGTAAGCTCAAAACAAGCTTCTTCAGTACTAGTGAATCCTCCAACAACTCAAAATTCTCCAAATTACTTTTTCAAGGATCCATCTAGTTCACACAAGTCATAAAAAAGGTCCTCAGAATCACCAATAGTCACAAAGAAGTTATGCAACATTCATCTCTTCCATGAAACTCACCAAGAAGCAATAATGCACAACTAAGTCTTAGGTACCCAAAAATTCAGTCCTGAAGAGAGACCAACATGAGATATAAAATATCATCATTTTGACTCAAGGAATATACCATTGGAAATATATCTGATTCTAATTTCTAGAATAACTCACTTTTTCATTCAACTCCTTATGGAAGACCTCTAAAACGATCAATCTCTGCAACTACTCCAAACTAACTTCAAAACCCCAAAACTAGGTCTTCTAAAATTATATGGTTTACCTATAAAAAATATTCACCAAGAGATAAAAATTATATAAATAGAAATGTATCTTAGTATAGTTTCCATAAAATCTCATTTCATCTTCTAACTCATAGTGGAAGGCCTTCAACCAATCTAATCTTTGCAAATTCTCATTCAAGTTCTAAGGACTCAAGAACCAATCTTGAGAGGAACATGCACAAATACTTATGTTATCCATTTTTACCCTTAGAAAAAATGGATAAGTCAGAGAAATTAGACCTAAGAAGTTGATCAAGATTTGAATGAAGAATCTTGAGTTACATGTATTTTCATGTTTTGGAACACTTATAACTGATTTTTGAGCATTTAGGGTCATTTAGTGCAATTTTCCTTCTTTTGGGATCAACACTTATCTAATTTAAAAGTAAAATGGGTAAAAATGAAAAAATTAGCTTTTGGGGGCACTATAATCTTCTTCATCTTGCACTTCAGTGACCTACTTGGCCTAAGGACTTATCCAAATTTGAAAAAACTTAAAAAATTGTCATTTTTAGTGTATTATAGATAAAGTGGGTCCAAGAGGAATAGAAGGAACAATGGTCTCTGGGGCTTGAGTTCTCCGCATACTCGATTTTACCCATTTTCAAAGTAGGCAGTGTTTTACAGATATTTTAGAGTTTTGAAGCCTATAAGGTACATGTTCTATAGGGACATGAGTTTCTCACAGACATGAATTTTCCACAATGGTCACAAACTTTGTTGTGCGGGCCAAAGGGGTGTGGGTGGAACTGATTTGGGTAGTAAAGAGGTTCCGAGAACTTGGTTTAGGCTCGAAATATAAAGGATCCTTTATATTATAAAGATTGTGGATGCCGACAACCCGGGAGGAACAAGTTCCTTAAGGCCTCAAGTTTTATGAACCCCTCAAAATGCCAAAATATAAAGGATTTTGGGTGGGTATAGCGTAGTGCGGGACAAAGTAAGAATGTGGGCCTGGAGGGCTACAACAGTACTAGTTCTGGGGGGGCTTGTGTTCCCTGTAGAGATGATATCTCCATAGTACAAAGGTGATAGATTTCAATGCGGGTAAAGCGGATAATGCGGGCCCATGAGGCCTATAAAACCCTTGTTCCTGTGTTCCTCATGTTATCTAAAGACCTGACATACTTGCAAAACAAAGAAAAATGGAAATTTTTAATGGTTGACTATTATTAACATCTAGGAACATGTTCCTTGCGACCTCTCTAGGTCCGCACAACTATAATGTTTGACTAAGGCCTCCATTTTCAACAAAATTAGACTTTTTGGAATCGTTTCTTCACGATCTACATCAAGAAATCCATAAATTTGTTTTTTGGAGGGAAGAAATGGGTAAAAATTAGAAAAAAGTGGGAATATCACATTTCCTTAGGCTCCAAGTAAAAAACCAACCAAGTTTCAATCATCCTTTGCTAGTAATCATTTTAGAACTTCTAGAAGGGCTAAGACCACTGGAAACATGCTTTGGAATGATCCATCTCTGCCTTCTCTTTGGGATCAATAAATGTAAGTGATAAGGCACATTTTTAGGGGGAATGTTCATGTAATGGAACTCTGTAAATTTTTTTCAGATCAGTGTTGAGTTGCAGGCCTCTGTTCTGAGTATTCTGAGAGAAGATCCTTTCCTTTCTCTTGCAATTGTAATGAATTATGCATCCATTTAATCAATAAATCCATGGTTTTTGGCTATTATTTTTCCTAGCTATGATTTATTGCATTTTTCTTTCCTTTCATTGTATATTCTAGGTTTATTGTACATCATATTATCTTCTTGTAGGCTCAAATCTATTGTGTTCCATGGAAATGATGTCAAAGAATGCAGTTAGGGACCGTGTCACTTCTTTCTGACATCTCTCTTTCCCATTCTTCATCTCATTTTCACTCATCTGGATGTTTTCCCATTCTCTGGTGTAATCACCTCTGTAGTTTAGGATTTAAATTTTTATACAATATTTCTCTCTCTGGTCCCTTGGAAGCTTAGGATATAAATAGATAGAAATTTTTCCCTTTTAGGAGCATTATAACATTTCAAATAGAAAGAGTAAGCCAACTTTATCTAGAGGTTTATCTCAGTTAGCAATTTCACAACAAAGAGACAATACACACATGAAAAATTAGAGGGTGTTGTAATTTGGTGATAACAATTTCTGGCACGGCTGGTGGGACAGGTTTGAAGCACCTTACCACTTCACTTCATCAAGTTTAATGTGCTCTTGGTGAAGATTTCAACCTTTAGAGGCACATTCAAATCACATATGATGACTTAATTGATCCAAAAACCCTAGTTCTGAGTTACATACCTTTCTTTTCATCCATTTCCATTCATTTTTCTTTCAATATGTTTAATTTTTTTTCCATCTATGAAGTTGTGCAATCATGACTTCATTTCCACCACAGGATTCCCATTTGCAGCAACAACAATGTCATTTAAAATCATCTACAGGTCATTACAATCCACCTCCATATCATTTTTATGATGAAAATCAAAATCAACATGCATATCCACATGAACAAAATGAGAATATGTTTGGTTATCCACCAAATTATGAAGCTATTCAAAAGTAGGGGTATGCATATTTTAGAGGCCATCCTACACCTGGAGATGCTGAATTGTAGATGGAGGTTCAGAGAATGGAGGCAAGTATGGTGTATACTAGGGCTACATCTCAATTGAAAGCATTCAAAATTGGATTTAGGGTCCCTTTTCCATGGGTTGTCCCTTTGCCAAGACACTATGACCCTCAACAGAAGCCTGATTTCATGGTTGAAATGTTGTCACAACTTCTAAAGTGGATTAAGGAGATCGAGGCTTACGAATATAATTCTAGACACTCCTCTTAATGGGAAACTCTTACATTACCATCTTGCAACCCTCTTCCCATTCCCCAACCTAAACCATATCAACCTGAACCTCAATTCCCTTGCTTCTCATATGTTTCTCCCAATGTGAATTCCATTTCTTCACATTCTTCCCTTCCATTCCACCTTCTATCTTCTACCATTGTCTCTTCTAAAACTCCAACCCATCCATAAAAATAATAAAGAATAACACCATCACTTCTATAAAAAATGCAAAAACTTGTTGAGACCTAACCCACCCCTCCTCTTGCTATCCCAAATCCATTTTGGGAAGAACAAAATCAAAAAATCAGTGGAGGGAAGAAAAATGAGTATCATAGTAGAGAAGAATTAACACAAAATTTGGGATATCAAGTTCAATATCGATGAAATGAAATTGATGTCTAATCCTTCTAAAGAAGTTATAATTCAAGAACAAGTGGTAAAAAACCGAGTTTGTAGAGGAACAAGTGGAATAAAAAGAAGCATATGATCAACAATACTTAATGTACCGAGTGTAGTGTTCACATTGGTACTATATTCTCAAAGGTTGTTAATCCATCACCAGTTGTAAATTCAGTTGAAGAGGAAGAGAAATCAGCTCCAAATCCATAGTAAGAGGAGCACATGGAGGAAACCAATCCAATTTTAGAGGTCTTGAGTGAGAAACAGGCCATAAATGAAATTGTAGATCCTTCTCCCACTTTATCCTTCCAAAAATATGAGTTTTTGGATGAGTTTGAACTCTCAAACTTCATGTTTGAGGATGAAGAGATCCATGGTGAACCAATTAAAAATTTAGAAGCCCCCATAAATAAGGTAGAACCCTTGACACAACTGGACAATGAAAATATTGAGCATTTATCATATTTGGGGGATTGCATTTATGGAGAAGGGCCCATTGAGCTTACCACTTTTTCTATTCCATCACCTATTTTCCAGCAACAAGAGCCTCGTGTCATGGATGAGATCATTCAAGAAGAGCTTGCTACCCACAATAGTCCTCACTAGTAAAAAATGGAGAATTTTGGTCTTCCAAGCTTCACATTAGACAAGGAGGAAGAAGAGAACAAGGATGAAAACCATTCCAAATTAATCATCAAAGCAGAGGATAAACTATTTGTAAAAGCACAACAAGATCCAAATCAACTTTCAAATAGTTAAATTATCTGAGAAAGTCTGTAGGGTGACTCCATCCATGGAGTTGAGCTTAAAAGGAGTGGGAACATTTAGAGAATCAACCCAATAATTTCAAAGGTTGTGTGTCCAATTAGATATCTAACAAGTTTGGAGCCAAAGACCGAGTCACCACCAATCATGTTTAATATAGAGCATGAGGATGAGATACCAAGTACCAAAGGTCAACACCAAAGCCTCTAAGATCTAAACACATAGCAACTTGAGGAGGTAGTTTCTTTGTTTGTTGTTGATACTTGGGAAAATTGGGTGGAGAATTGGTTCCATGTAATTTTTTCACTCTTACTATAGGCCATGTTTAGAACCAAATCAAACACATGGTCTCAATTTGTGAGAAAAAGAAGCTACTTCTCCCTTCCACTTATAGGATTTGTTTGAGTTTTCCATTCCTTTGAGTAGAGTAGAGTAGAGTTGGTAGGTTTTTTTTCAGCAGAACAAGTGCTCGTGCACACTTTTCATGCTTCCACTTGGAGCATGTATCATCTTTATTTTTGTACATAGTTTTTACTTTGTTTTTGTTCTTGCAAAGTTCATTGAAAGTGGCCGTGTTTAGGGGAAATAAAAGTTTTACTAATAGTTCCAAGTGTATTCCCATTATCAACATGTGTTCTATAACTCTACAGTGCTTCATCCTTTCCCATGATGTAATTCAATTTTCTTCAAAAATTGGCAAGAAAATCTGATTTGTGAAAACTTGAATGTTTCATCCTTTATCCTATCAGATCATTTTTTCAAAGATGAAAGAGATTTTAGATTCAAAACTATTTTCCACTTGATCAAATTTAGAAAAAATTCTTATAAAAGTTGGAAAATTTGAGCAAAAGGATCAACTCCAGGTTCAATAGTGTTTAAGTACCGCAAGGATAGGATTTCAAAGTTTCAGATCAGATTTGTATTTACCAAGTTGACTCCATGCCCAATAGATGCTTAAGGCCATTGATCAACTCATTTAGTAGGCATATTTCCATGTGAGTCACCAAATTGTTATCCATTTTTACCGCCTCACAAAAATGGACAAGTTGGATAAATTGGACTTGAGTAGTTGATTGGGATTTGAATGGAGAATTTAGAGTTACAAGTATTTTCATGTTATGGAACACTTACATTTGATTTAGGAGAATTTAGGATCATTTAGTGTAATTTTCCTTCTTCTGGGACCAACACTTAGCAAATTTTGGATTAAAATGGGTAAAAATGACAAAAAAATATTTTAGGGGCACTATAATCTTCTTCATCTTGCACTTCGGTGACCTACTTGGCCTAAGAACTTACCCAAATTTGAGAAAACTAAAAATTGGTCATTTTTAGTGTATTACAGATAAAGTGGGTCCAGGAGGAACAAAAGGAACAATGGTCTTTAGGGCTCACGTTCTTTGCACACCTAATTTTACCAATTTGTAAAGGAGGCAATGTTTTACGGAGATTTCAAACTTTCAAGGCCCATAAGGTACATGTTCCATGGGGACTTGAGCTCCCCAAAAACCCAACTTTACTATAATAGCTATGAGATTTCTTGTGTGGTCCAAAGGGGTGTGGGTGGAACTGGGTTAGGTGGCACAGAGGTTCCGGGAACTTGTTTTGGGCCCATAATACAAAGGATCCTTTGTATTACAGAGATTATGAACACTGATGACCTGAAAGGAACAAGTTACTTAGGGTTTGGAGTACTTTAAATGCTTGAAAATGTTGAAATATAGAGGATTTTTGATGGGTATGGTGTATTACAGGCTGTAGCAAGGATGCAGGCATGGAGGGGTTGAGTGGTACTAGTTCTATGGGGCTCGTGTTCTATGTGGAGCCGATATCTCTGTAGTACAAAAGCGACAGAGTTCAATGCGGGTAATGCAGACAATGTGGGCCCATGAGGTCCAAAAGACCCCTATTCCTGTGTGTCTCGTGTGCTATGAAGACCTAACATACCCAAAAAACAAAGGAAAATGGAATTTTTTAATGGAAAACTATATTTAACATCTGGGAACATGTTCCTCATGACCTCTCTAGATCTGCACAGCTATACCTTTTTACTTAAGCCTCCATTTTAAAAAACTTAGAATTTTTGGAATTGTTTCTTCACACTCTACATCATGAAATCAATAAAACCATATTTTGGAGGGAAGAAATGGATAAAAAATGAGAAAAATGTGGGAATATAACATTTCCTTGGGCTCTAAGAAAAAACCTAGCCAAGTGTCAATCATCCTTTGTTGATAATCATTTCTGAACTTCTAAAAGGGTTGGGACCACTGAAAAATGTGCTTTGGAATTCTACCTCTCTCTCTTCTCTCTAGGATCAATAAATTTAAATGCCAAGGCAAATTTTCAGGGGTAAATGTTCATGTAATGGAGCTTTGTCAAAATTATTTCAGAGCAATGTTGAGTTGCAGGCCTCTGATCTGAGTATTATGAAAGAAGATCCTTTCCTTTGTCTTACAATTGTAATGAATTTTGTATCCATTTAATTAATAAATCCATGTTTTGTGGCTATTATCTTCACTAGCCATGTTTTATTGCATTTTCCTTTCCTTTCTTATGCATATTATAGGTTTATTGTGTATCCTATTCTCTTCTTGTAGGTTTAGATCTGTTGTGTTCCATGGAAATGATGTTGGAAAATGTAGTTAGGGACTATGCCACTTATGTCTGACCTCTCTCTCTTTACCATTCTTCATCTCATTTTCACTCATCTAGATGTTTTCCCATTCCTTTCTTAGTGCAATCACCTCTATAGCTTAGGATTTCCATTTTTATGTAATCTCTCTCTCTCTAGTAACTTGGAATCTTTAGATAGAAATAGATAACATAATTTCAATTCTAGTAGCAGTTTAGCATTAGGAATAGGAAGAGGGATCTGGCCTTCTCTAGAGGTTTATCTTAGTTAGTAGTCCCATAACTGAGAGACAATCCCATGTTACCCAGTTATACTGATAGCTCATGCACACACATGACAAACAAAAGGGTGATGTAATTTGGTGATAACAAATCCAAATAATATTTTGCGCACACCCATCACCTGAACCAATTCAAGGAAACTTTTACCAACATGTAAAAGCACTAACATGCATATATCATATGGAGAAATCTTACCCTACCCTCCTGTTTCAATCACCTCCTCAAGCAAGCCAAATAAGACCAATTAGGTCATTAGGGTTTCAACATGAAACCACATCATTTGATTAAACCAGGAGCTCAAACACATGATAAAATATGCTAACATGTTATCCATGACAAAAACATTAACTACAACAAGAAAAATGATCAAGCTCAATCTAAAGCACAAGACTAGCATTTTAGCCCTTAAAACCAATATCGATAGTGTACCTTTGAGTACCTGTAACTCAACAAATTTCTATTATACGTGCTTAAAAATTTTCATGGATGTGTAGAATGTCTCCCAAGAATTTTGGAATAATTCACTTCTTATTTTGAAACCTTCATCTCAACCCTAAAACATGAAAAACTCACAAAACTAAGGTTTTTCTTCTCTTCCCAAAACAATTGGAACACCAAACCACTACCAAAATAAGCTCTGAGGAATTCCATATAAGAAAAATATCGCATTAGCATTTTGAAGTCATTTGGAGAAAACACCAATCATATTCCCTCTATCAATTTACTGCTAGGGTTTAACAAGGGTTCCAAACCTATATGACTTTTTAAACTTCGTTCATAAAGCTCTGACATTAAATTTATCTCATTCCACTTGTTATGTCTTATTAAATCCATGAACTAAAATCCCTAAAATCCTCAGGGTCCCATGTAAAGTTTACATTCTTCAATAAACATCAAAACATCAACTTTGATCACAAAATCTCACTTACTTGAACTCGGTAAGAGTAAAAATCTCATAACCTTCTTAAACTTGCAAGCCAACATCTAAAAATTAGTTCATACCTGAAGAATAACCTGATCCATAATTTCCAAATCTCACCTTTACATGTTCATGCTCAAATATTTCTAGCCAATCTCATTTACCTGTACATACTAGCTATGTCCTTAATAACTTGGTTCAAAAGCACCTTATACCTTCACTTTATCTCTGAAAAGTGACATTGTACATCTTTGAAAACTTCTTTACAACATCATAAAACACATCATATGCTTGTACTAACTTTCTTGATTCAACACACTGCATCATTACAAGCTTCAAGAAAACTTTGAAGAAAATTGTTCATACTTGAAAGCAACAATTCGTACTCTGAAGTAACAATTCAGACTCCAAAGTAAACAAGCATACTCTATCTTTTTTTATTCCATCTTACAGAAAAACATATACCTCTGACATACCAAATGGAACTTTCAATACCTCGTGACTCCCTTATACCACCTTATGACAATTTAGACTAAACCTACTAGACAATTCTCTAGAACACCATAGGACTTCACCAAACTCAAACACTACCAATAAACCTTTAGACTTAACACTGAAAGACACCTCACGGAGACTGATATGAATTCTACACACCCTTTCCCATGAATGAATTTGACATGAATGACAACACTAAGACACAATGGATTTTTTTTTTTGGTTTTCATTAGTATTTTATGTGTAGGAGGTTCTCTTAGGTGTTTTGGGATGGATCATAGTCCATTTGGATTGTTTTTAGCTTGTAATAATGCCATGTTTGAGTTTCCCTCCAAAACCACCATTTACAAATATTAAATTTCCTAATGTTGTGTTTAGGGGTCTGTGTGATAGGATAGGGTGAATATAAGGTATAAATGGATGTCAAGGAGAATTTACAAGTCTAGTCATGTGTTTACATGTTTTTTATAGGTTTTGATAAATATGGCCACTCTCAGCATAGTTAAGTTAGGTACACTTGTGTCCTAACTACCTTATTTTGATGCTTTAGAGAAGGTAATCAAATGAAGGAAAAGGTGAAAGGTTTTGGAAAGAGGAGGAAATAGGTGAAGGAATGTGTTAGAGAGCCATCATGGCTTAGGAAGGTCTTTATATGCCTATGAGGATTTGATATGACAGGTCTTGTAATGAATAAAGGTGGGAGTTCTTATAATATGAGTTGAATGTATAAATGAATAATAGTATAACTACATATTTATATTCCTATTGAGTTGTATACTGTTATGTTAATTAGTTAGTAGATATGTGAATGAATGGTATACTGATGGTACGATAGTGTTGTTCTTGAGTGATTGAAACTAGGTGGCATTTGGAAGAAAATTCTCATGTTTAGAGAGGAAAATTTGTATTTTTGGTGTATATGATGATTGAAAATGTTATGGAGATAGTATAGTGGAAATTTCAAAAAATAAAAGTAGGGTTTTAAACATGAAGGACCTATGGGAGGTTAAAACAAGTCATTTGGAGGAGGTAAGGAAATTGTTTGTAGTATTTTCTTATTGAGGTGAAGGAAAGAAACACACATATCTTACATTGTGATAAGTGAAAAAGGATAAAATTTAGTATCAAGGTGGATTTAGGGAAAATAAAGAGTCTCAAGAAGTTTTAGGGAAAATGAAGAGGTTTTAAGAGGACAAACACAAAGATCTGATATTTACTTTATAGACTAACCCAGTTTTGAGGTTTGTGTTTCACCGTTTTCTTTACCTTTTCGAAATGACGAAACAGATAAGGGTAAGGGCCAAGGAGGAATACCTATTAAATGTTGGTCGATTGATAGTCTTTATGCATGTTTTGCTTCTTGATCCACAAATGAATGTGAGAGATTCCTTTTGGCTAGGAGGAACTACCTGTAATAGAAAACAAGACCACAAGATGATAGTTAAATGATATATGACAGTGGACTACCTAGCGTATGCTAGTTCTGGGAAGTGTGATACTCCCTAGATGACTATGTCAATCCACTATTTAAAACAAATTAATGTGAGAAACAAGTAAAGTCCTACTGTAGTTGATAATATTTAGGTATTTCATTCAAGTACAATAAGCAAATCCAATCACAACAGGATAGGCTATAGTTGGATTTGAGAGATGAGGTGTCTGTCAAGGTACTGGGACTGGTCAGGGTTTGATTCTGGGTTATTTAGGTCAATTGGTAGCATGATTGTTGGGTGTGTTCTTGGTCAAGGTGTAAAACATAGAGACCAATGTCAACTAAGTGTGACCAATGCCTATTTAGGTAGAACTGACGACGGTTGTGAATAACCGGTGTCAGTATGGTCGAGGTAAAAGAAACTCAAATAGATTAAATGGCAGGGGCTGATTCGAGGTCATATAAGGTTGGGAGAGTGAATGGGAAGGTATGTGGAGATCTCAAGTACACTCAGAAACAAATATTAGGTTGGAATGGCTATTTGGTGGTGTGGGTAAGGGAAATGGTGGAATTACAAGCTATTAAGCAATGGAGGAATGAACATGCAAAGTATGAACTAATGAAAAGAATGAAAAAAGTTAACTATGCTGAAATGGACAATGCTAGTAGAGATGTACTTACTATGATGTAGATTTTTATGGCTGAATGGTGGTGGCTGTTGATAAGAAGAATAGTGTTGGATATCGTACCAATGACTCCTAGAATGATTTCGTGGGTGCAATGCTTCAATATCTATCCTGGTGGTAAAAGGATGCTGGTTTCACTTACATGCAGCTCTGATATCCTTTTCTTGCTCTCAAAATGTGCCAACCCAAAAACAAAGTTGTTTGGGTGAATAAATGGTAACTGATAATGGTTCTAGGTTGACCAGTGTCATTTTAGGGGTGAGTGGTTTCGGTTAAGGTGAGATTCCCTAGGTTTACTAAAATGGGCAGATCTTTCCAATTTCTTGGGCCCAGTTAGTTTATTCTTGCATATTAGAACTGAAACTTCCCTTCTAATGAGCAGGAATGTGGTTATTAATATTTTAGGGATTGATTTTAGGGTTAGACCAAATCTTAGCTCATTAAGGCAAGTAAGACTTAGTTATTATTGGTTATGGAAACATGCCAAGAATAGGTCTAGTGTGAGGTGGCTGGATGAGGTGTCTAGGTGAGGTGGAAATTAAGGTAATTAGATATTAAATATTGTGAGGATATATATTAATTAAATTAACTTAATTAAATTAATGGTGATGTGGGGTGGAAGGGGCCATGGTTAGGTGAGTATGATTGAGCTGGTTATTTGACAAAGGACCAAGGGGAGTGTGACCCAATTTTGGTGTCTACATTTTCCCCCTTTTTGTTGCGTACCTTATATTGGTAGGTGACGTTGACAAAAATAAGATGTGGTTGCCCCATGTGTGGGTGAAGGTGATCCCCCTCAAACTAGGAATTGATGTGGCAAAAGACATAATTGATGAGTGGTTTGATAAAAGGTGAATGTGATGAAGAGGAAGGTGGAAAACGAGGGTAATGGGATAAAGGTCTGATCGGGTAATCTAGGTAATGGGCCAAGGTCAAAGGTAGCAACAGTCAAACACACGCACATGTATAATTTGTGGCACGGTACCAGGTTGAAGAGAATGCAAACTCTACATCATCTAAGGTTGATAGGTTTATCCAAACAAGGTTGAGGTGATTCTGGTATCCAAGGTATAAGATATGGTGTGGAAGCACTTCGCAGGTTAGGTGCAAGAACGTTTAGGTATGTTCTGGAACACCAAAGGTTGGGTCAGGATAAACAGTCATGACAAGAGGCAAGGTAAGGTCATTAGGTCAAACAACATGGGTAACCATGTCGCAAGGTATAGCGAGCACATGAGTTCATAAGTCACTAACAATGTTTCAGGTCTAAGTAGTTAGGTCACGACACAAGTAGGGCTGAGGTATGGGTAAAATAACAAGTCCCTAAATGTAATTAAAGACAGGTATAGGTAATGTAGGCTTGGAGGTAGGTTGCGATAAGGGTGGGTAAGGCCAAACGGTGGCTGGGTTGGTTAAGTTGGGTCAGAAATGGGGAAAGGGTAGTTGACAAGAGCATGACGGGTAATCGATGTCAGTCATACGGAACCGTTGACGGTCTAGGTAAACCGGCCATGGTTTTCTTGGGCACACGACCGATGTTGGTTTGGGTATAACCGACCATGGTGTTCTAGGGCATAGGAATGATGTTGGTTTAGGTATAATCAACATCGATCAGGTTGACATGGGTATATAAAAATAAAAAAATCATATAATACAAGTTTATTTATACGTTTTGGCTTTTGTGAAAATGACAGAGTGCTGAACGAGTTGTGCTTTATCGAGAGGAAAGGATGAGGGATGCTATCCTACTGAGGTGGAGAGATCTAGTTTTTTAGAGGAGCTAGGTAGATGGGTCCATGAACATAGGGGGATCAATTGTGATTAGGTGGAGGTCAAGAGGATAGGATTTGGTGATTGGACATGACATAGGTAGGAGAGGGATCGGGTGGAGCACCAGTGCAGCGACCTGATGTGCCACCACATAGAAGCTAATGCAATGAGGTATGAGTCAATCCCTTACCTTTTTTTATGAGGTAGATTGGGTATATAGGTTAGGTAAGGGAAACAGGTTTTGGGGGGAAAAGGGGATTTTGAATTTGGGAAGGAAAATTGGGTAAAATAGGAATGGGGAGAGGTGTGGTTAGGTGAATGAGGGGTGGGGAGGAGTTGAGGGTAGATTTAGGTAGGAATGGGTGGGTATAAGGTAGAAGAATGGATTTAGGAAGAAAGGGGTTTGGGTGTCACATATTTTGGCGTGATAATGACCGGTGTTGGTCAATGGATGGAAGATGTTAGTGATTTCGAGCCGGTATCGGTCACAGATAAGGTGACCGATGCTGGTTTGGGAGAGATTGTGGTTGGTTAGGGGTAACTGTTACCGGTCATTATATGGAGAAAAAGGGTCCAAAAGAGCCCTAGGGTGGGTGGGTGAGATAGATAGTGGGAAACGAAGATGTTGTTGATGAAAAACATAACATGGGTAAGAGGTTGAAATAGGTATGGTTTGATCAATAGTGGGTGAGGGTTGGGGTGGGTAGATAGAATATGTGATAAGAAGGTAAGTTGCAAGGGGGAAAAGAGGGAGGGTAATAGGCTAAGGTGAGGTGTCAAGAATGATTATGGGTATGATCAAGGTGTATTAATGTGATGTTTTGTTGGATGTAGGTGAGAGATCAACTGCGGATGTGAGATAGGTTTCCGCCCCTGCTCGTGACGTTTGAGGAGGTGCGATCTTCGATGATTGGTGACATGTTGTAGAGGTTAGCCTGATTGGGGTCAGATGCTACCAGAATGTATTCTGGCAATTAAGTTTGATGGTCACCCTCATTGATAGATGGGATTCAGAGACCAACACATTCCATCTGCCGACATGTGAGATCACAGTCACCCTGGAGGATGTGTACAGGATCCTGCGGTTACCGATAGTGGGGACACAAGTATATTCAATCTCCTTAGAGGCGTATGAGGAGTTGATGCTGATAGTATTTGGTGAGGGGTTGGTAGAGATGAGGTTTCATAGTGCCAGCATGAGCTATGGAGAGATGTACTTGGCTCGTCTAGAGGAGACTAGGCTAGTAGTGTTGCTGATGGAGGTAGTCTACTATTTTGCACTACCAGATGTAGAGGGTGGGAGATTCCCATGATCATTAATGGGGGTCCTACATGATATGGTGGTGGACTAGACCCATTTTACATGGGCACCAACATTCCTGGTGCAGCTATATAGGGAGTTATGGGTGTATGGGCGGCTATGGAGGTTCAGCTTATGTTACACTTTCCTACTTCATTGTTGGGCATATGAGCACATTATGTGTGTGCGCCTAGTTGGTATGCCCCATGCTAATACATTTGAGCCATGTTTGGTTTGGGTGGGTTACAGGTGATGGGTGCCTATTATTGGAGAGCGTTGAGTGACCAGGGTGACTCATGATGTCACCTACTATAGGTGTTTATTGGAGGGGTTGTCTGGTGTGGACATCATTTGGAGACCGTATGTGGGTTTTCCCTCATACAGACAGATGGCCGATGAGTTAGATGGATTACAACTACTTAGATGGATAGAGGGCTGCCGTGTAGGAGAGCATAAGATGATACCTATGGATAGGGTTAGATGATAGTTCAGGATACTTCAGGATATACCGCCACCTTTCCCACAGTATAGGAGGGATGACATGGAGAGGCCTCTGCCTCTACCACAGCCAACAGTTATGACAAGACAGGAGGAGTAGGGGAGAGATTGGTAGATTGATGATGCCAGGGTTATAGATAGATACAAATAGTGGTGGGCTGCACACTTACGAGCAGTACCAATGAGGCCAGGGCAATCGGATTTAGCCACCATCACAGTGCAGAGGGACGCCCTGCAGAGGTAGGTGGTGACTCTAATTACATAGTTGGGTATAGTGTAGGGGCAGTTGACAGGCTCAGAGGCACAAGTTAATTTTTTGCAGGCATAGGTGGCCACTCTATAGGCTCAGGTAGCGCAGGGATAGGTACCCACATAGGGTAGATATAGAGATGGGGTACATGTGATTGCCCTTAAGGTGAAGATTACAGGTTTGCAGGTCTAGCTGACCACTACACATGCACAGGTAGCGACTCTTCAGGTCCAGATACTGGCAGGGGTGGGAAGGGGTCCCTCAAAATAGGTATAGGCACATGGACAGTGACATGGTCCCTCTTTATAGGTACTAGTGAGACAAGGTCCCGCAAGATAGGTATAAGGGCCGAGGTCAATGGCACCACCATAGACAGTACCGATAGGCAGGTTGAGAGATGCCTTAGGTGAGGTCCAGTATTATCAGGATATTTTGATGGCCGCAGGGATAGATTTTCTATCCTATGGGGAGTATAGAGCACAACAGGCCTCGAGTGAGAGGACAAGGTCACGCATGCACAACGTGGAGAGAATAGGGGGCATCGAGCCACGAGATAGGGTCAAGGTGAGGCCACCAGTTCACGGAGGCCAGCCGTAGGTGAGGTACCAGTAGAGATCTGGCCAGGACTAATGATGGGTGGTGAGATGCTAGCTGGACGTTGTATGGGGGTAGAGGAGGAGGAGGAGACAGGTGAGACAGATATGGAGGATATCTAGCAGGGTGATATCTGATAGCTGTATGTACCTCCTTTTTTTGTATAGTTATTTATTTTTGATATATACTAGCCTGCGTGCTGAAGATAATGAGGATGTACATGAGAGTTTTGGAGATTCTTGATGATATTCCAGCCTGCACGCTGAAGATGGTGAGTATGTATTTGAGTGATTTGAGATGATTGTGAATTTTATTGGGATATATGTTCACATGTATTTTAATACAGACTTTCCGATTTATAGATGCTGGTGTTTATAATATGAATGATGTACATGTTTTAATTTTCAGTATTATATATATAGGTGGAAATAAGGTGGATTAGGCATGCTATAATCAAGGTCGTGTAGGCATGGTGGAGTTAGGTCATAGGCATGGATTGAGTTAGGTCATAGGCATGGATTGAGTCAGGTTGACTTAGGCATGGATGGAGTTAGGTCATAGGCATGGATTGAGTTAGGTTGACTAGGCATGGATTGAGTCAGATTGACTTAGACATGGATGAAATCAGGTTGATTTAGGTATGGTTGAGTTTATAATTCATTAATTTGTGTGATGAATGATGATGTGGATCGTGTTAAGATGTTTTGTATGATAATGGTCAAGAAATGGTAGACAAGATGAAATGAATGTATGAGTGATGATGGTAAAGATGTTAAGCAATTGTTTTTTGTGTGGTTTAATTTCCAATGATTGATATAAAAGGAAACTAACTAGGGTAGAATGTGAATAGGAAAGGGGAAGATGGAATTGGTTAGGGTAGAGAGTGGCTGAGCTAACCTCCAAGGGCCCCATGCCCTAGGAGTGTTGCCTACATAGTCCCGGTGAAAAGGGACCTCAGGATGATGTAGTTCTCCCATAAGCTAGGGAAGATTAGGGTGAAATAGTGGAATGGGTTGATAGGTGCTAGGCATGGGTGATGTAGGTCATAGGCATGATTGAGTTTAAGGTTGTAGGAATGGTTGAGTGATTTTTAAATACATGTGTTGAGGATCTGGTCCTATATAGGATAATCAATAAGTAATGAGGAAGGCGAATGGTAAGAGGTGGTAAAAGAGCTGCTTAATTGATAAGAACCCTAATGAGTCTACCATACCCCAGATGGGCTTATGAACGTAAGACCCTACAGGCCTTGCATAATGGACTATTCTAAGGGTGAAGAAAAGTCACATGATCACAAAATGTCACGTTTTGCGGCAAGTCCCTTGAGTAACAAGGATTTTAGGCAAAAAAATGTAAGGAGGTGAGAATGGGAGGTTTAGCGTAACTTAGTGTACGACGACGTGTATTTCGGAACAAGAAACCTAGGATCCAAAAATAGGCAAGTCCATGATGAAAATTTCATCTTTTTCCTTTTTTTTTTAGACTAATCGATGCAGGAAGTCTATATGGGATGGGTATATTATCTCCTTGAGGTCTTCGTGAAGTTGATCAATGTGGGAAGCTTCTAAATAGTTATTATATTTTTGTAATGACTGTATATAGTTGTCCTTCAAGGGAGTAGTCTATTGATAGTGGTAGAATATAAAGAAGAGATGTCCCTTTTGAGGGAGTCATCTTTTGCTGGAAGTTTGACTCAAGGAGTTGTATCCCTTTTTGTTTTTAGACGTTTAAGTCATGGACAAGACTATAGAGGATGATTAGGTTCTTGTTTTAGAAGACAAGATCATAGTACACAAAGATTAATTGTGAAAGAGGTGGTTTCGAGTGATGAATGACCATGGGATTCCATCTTGAAGAAGATGAAAAGTATCCATGAGAATCATGTTATGAGTAGAGCCGTGGTACTCATATTGAAGACAAGGCTAAAAGGTGACGGGTAATCACATGATTCTTGTTTAGTCATGGATCCTCAAAATGGGTAATTATGGAAGGTGAACAATGCTCAAGGGATGAGTGATCAATTGACAAGAAAGTGATATAGGACTTGATATCAACAATAAAATGGTCGAAGATGCAAGGCATTAAGGGGCTCAGGTTCAGGTTTACCTTCGAGTGAAGACAAATGATAAGCACCTGATCCATAGGCATGGGTGACGATATAGGGTCCACAGCCAATTAGGAGAAAATTTTCCCCGTTTAATTTTCTCCTCTTTGGTTACATGTTGATTTTCCTTCAGGATGAGGTCACTGACCTGAAAGGTTCGTTCATGAACACGTTTTTCATAGGCATGTTTGATACGTTTTTGGTAGATTTGGAGATGGTCAAGAGCATTGAGACGACATTCATCTAATAATTCAAGTTGTGCCAAATGATCCTAGTGAAATTCATCGTCGTTGAGCATGTCTTGTAGTGAGATACGCGAGGGATGGAATCTGGACTTTGAGAGGTAAGACAACCTCAGTACCATAGACCAGAGAAAAGGGGGTGGCAGCAGTCAAAGTGTGAATACTAGTGCGATAAGCCCATAAGGCGAAAGGAATGTGCGTATGCCAATCCTTCCTAGTATCATTGACTACCTTCATAAGAATTTTGTTCAAGGTTTTATTGGTTGATTTGGCTTGACCATTGGTTTGCGGGTAATAAGGTGATGAGAAACTGAGTTTGATGCCAAAAGCATCACATAGTTTGCGTAGGGTTTTGTTTTTGAATTGTTTTCTGTTATCCGTGATAATGTGGTGAGGGACACCAAAGTGACAGATGATGTGATGGTTGATGAATTCACATATTTTCTCAGCTTTGGTGGAAATGAGGGGAATGGATTCTACCCATTTAGTGTAATATTCAGTAGCGGTTATGATCCATTGGTGGCGTTGTGAAGAATGGGGGTTGATCTCACCAACAAGATCCAAACCCCATTGAGAAAAAAGCTAAAGGTCTCGCACGTGACCTGTAAGGCATGACTAGGGGTGTGATGGAGATTAGCATGTTGCTGGCATTTTATGAAGCATTTGACATAATCATAATAGTCATGGTTTAGGGTTGGCCAGTAATAGCCTAGGTGAAGAATGTGTTTTGTGACAGTGAGACCACTAAAGTGACCTCCACAAATTCCATCATGGACTTCCTTAATGGTGTAGGGAATTTCAGAACTTGTAAGGCAACGTAAGAGAATGTTGTCAAAACCACGTTTGTAAAGAAGACCACCCATGATGACATAATGGGAGACACTTTTAAGAAAGGCACGTTGTCCATTACGAGTGAGATCGGCGGGTAAAATGGAAAGGGAAAGATAGTTTGCATATTGCTTATACCAAAGGTCACGTGGGTCAGGGGAAATGGTTTCGATAGAGTAGACCTCACGAGGTAAATAAGATGGTGATTGTAGCCTTTGTATAGTGACAAATATTTTAGAGTTGGCGGGAAAAGTTGGTATCTGAGAAGCCAAACAGGCCATGGTATCTACAAATTTATTGGTAGAACGTGGGGTGGTTTGAAGTGCGTAACAGTCAAAGGTGGTCAAAAGTATGTCCACGTGATGCTTATACTTTTGAAGTATCTCATTACAACACTGGTATATACCATTGACTTGGTTTATGACCAACTGAGAATCACCAAAGATGTTGATTGACTTAACATCTAAGGCATAAGCAGCCTGAAGACCCAATACGAGTGCTTTGTATTCAGCAATATTGTTTGTACAATCAAAATCAAGTTTGAAATACAAAGGCATAGGTTCACCATCAAGAGGAATGAGGATAACACTAGCCCCACCCCCACACTGACACTTGGAGCCATCGAAGAAGAGTGTCATTTGGTAAGTGGTTTCGTCCAGGGAAAGGGTAGAAATAGACTCATCTGGAAAGTTGAAAGTTAGAGGGTTGATTCTTGGAAATAGGTGCATCAGCCAATTGGTCGGTGATATTTTGGCCCTTGATGGACTTTTGATGGATGAATTCGAGGTTGAGGTCGGCCAAAAGCATAAGCCACAAAACAACACGTTGATTTTGATAAGGTTTGGCATACATGTAGTGTAATGGGTCAATATTAGTAATGATGAAGGTTTTGTGGTTGAGTAGGTAATGGCAGAGTTTGGTGGTGATGAAAACTAAGGCTAGGAAAAGTTTTTTGGCATGGGTATATCTAGTTTCATAGTCAAGAAGGGTATGGCTTATGTAATAAATTGCTCTCGGTGTTGGTCATCGTGATGAGCGAGCATGACACCTAGAGAATGGTCAGTGGCAGAAATATATAGGTAGAAGGGTTGGTCATCCTTAGGAGGAATGAGCACTGGTGGTTGAAGGAGGTATTGTTTCAAGGCTTTAAGGCTTTATGGTATTCATCATCCCATTTGAATGAAACATCTTTCTTGAGAAGATGATGGAATGGTTGACAATGGTTAGAAAGCTGGGAGATAAAATGATGAATTGATTGTAACTTTCCCTATAGGCTATGAAGTTGATGGAGATTAGTGGGTGGCAACATTTCAAGGATAGCCTTGACTTTAGCAGGATCAACTTCTATGCCATGCAAAGAAACGATGAAACCTAGGAGTTTCCTAGAAAGTACCACAAAGATGCACTTTTTTGGTTGAAGACAACACAATATTTGATGAGGTGGTCAAAGATGACTTTAAGAATGGGCAGGTGTTCAGTTCGATGCTTGGATTTGGAAAGCAGATCATCTCTGTAATCCTCCAATATGTGATGCATGATGTCATGGAAGATGTAAGTCATGGCTCATTGATATGTAGCACTGGCATTTTTGAGGCCAAAGGGCATGACTCGATAGTAGAAAGTCCCCCAAGGGGTGATGAAGGAAGTCTTGTGTTGATCCTCGAGAGCTAGTAATATTTGATTGTAGCCCGAGAAACCATCCATGAGCGATAACATTTCATGGCCAGTAGTGAGATCAACTAGTTGGTCAATGCCTGGTAGTGGGAAATTGTCTTTGGGACAGGCGAGGTTGAGGTCACGGAAATCCATGAAAATTCGGAGTCCCCCTGTCGCTTTTGTGATAGGAACGATGTTAGAAATCCATTGGGGATAATCAATGGGTAGAATGAAGGAAACCAAGAGAAGGCACTGAAGCTCTTCTTTGACCAGAAGAGCAATGCGAGGATGCATTTTCCGTAGCTTTTGTTTGATAGGTTTGGCATCAGGAATGGTTACGATGTTGTGAACCATGATTTTTGGGTCGATACCGGGCATATCAGCATAGGACCAAGAAAATGAGTTGCTATGGTCCTGAAGGAAAGAGGTGAAGGCTTCCTATTCAGTAACATCTAAGGATTGGCCGATCTTTAGAATGTGTGGGTCATCCTGAGTATTAATGTTGATTTTGATGGTCGATTCATTCAACATGGTTTGCGTCTTAGAGGGTAACGACTGGTGAATATAAGAGTCTTCTGCACCAAGGTAGGTGAGGATGGACTCATCGTCCTGACATTGAATGATGTTAATTGAAGGCGTATCGTCATTGATCATGTCAGGATATAGGAATTTCAGAGAAGAGGGAGCCTCGCCATTACGTTGATAGGTTAATGGTCCCAAGGAAATGGTGTTTATGAAAAAAATAGGAGGTATAAATTAAGGATCTATGGACTCTATGGGCGAGAATGGTAATGTGGGTGAATGAGAGGGGGAAGATTTCTCGTCTTGGATAAGGTCAATGCGAACCTTCCTAGAGGATGGAGTGTAAAAACCAATGCCACTATGCTCATTATGTTTACGACAGATATAGGAGATGATATTTTAGCGACCTTGTTCATAAAAACTGAACCCAAATCCTTTCCACGTGCACCAGTGGAGGAAAGTGTGAGCGAAACAATGATTAGTGAGGAAGTGTAGGCCAGATGAAAATGGTTGGGTATGGGATGGAGGTTTGGGTTTATAGGTGGCCATATCAAGTCCCCCATACATTAGATTTGTGCAAAGGTGGGGAGGGCCATAAGGGAAAACATCACCAATGTGAATGTCATAACTGGGGTGTTGACATAGATTCCTATACTCTTGTGGGGTGAGGAAGATATCGATATTGTATAGGTGGTATTCCCCAAGAGTGAGGCATTGAAAAACACCTTCTAAGGGATCAGTAGTTGGTATGTGGGTAGCAGGTATAGATGGATCACTAGATGAAGGGGAAATAAGGGTGCTAGCGGTAGAGGCTACAACTACAGTAGAGATAGAGAGGTTAGATGCAACAAAAGTAGTGGAAATTTTGGTGGATGGGCTCATGGGTGAGGATGAAGTGGTTGTGGTAGTGGATTCCTTGACCGGTATAAGCACATCATTGGGTTGATATAGCATGTTATAGGTCTTGAAAGGTGAGGGGTCAGCAGGGATGGTGTAATTATGTCCCTCATGTTCAAATTTGAGGCATGAATGTAACGTCGAAGGGACACAACCCATATCATGGATCCAAGGTCAGCCAAGTAGCAAGTTATACTGGAATTCCCCTTCTAGAACATAAAAAAGTTCTGGGATGGTGCGGGGAGCTACGCGGACATGGAGAACAATGGTACCTAGTGTAGAGGTCATGGCATCATTGAAGGAACACAACATAATGGGGTTACCATGCATGCAATTGGAAGGTATTTGCATTTGGTCGTATGCATGGGAGGAGATGATGTTAATACTAGCACCACCATCGATCATAACACATCGTATGCATATATTATCGATAAAGATAGAGATGAAAAGAGTGGGGTTAGGGTCATCAGACTAGAAGGGAGCGATCTCTTCATCTACAAAGCTGAGGGTGGCCACTTGGCGAGTGGGTGGAGGTGTAGAGGAAGGTGAAGACCTAGTGAGAGAGGCTACGTGGTGAGGGGTAATGATGGAGGCCATAGGTGTGGGGTCATTTGGTAAGACTTTGATAGATTGAAGGACCTCCATGAGGGCTTGACGATGTGACTCTGAGGTCTAGATGAGGTCATATAAAGACATTTTAAGGGGGTATTGGTGTAGTTGTTTTAGCATTGTGTGATGTGTGACACCGTTGGAAATGGGATATGCAGGACCTCAAATGATGACTTTGGGTGTGGGTGTGGAGATGGTATATTGGGTACAGGGTTGGTTGATGGGCCACTTGCTTTCTCCTTTCCCTTGTCTTTCTGAGCATGGGTGGAAATGTTGATCATGTTAATCTGAGGGGAGGTGGATGAAGAGGGTGTGTCATGGAAGGTATAATAGCAAGAGGGACAAAACCCTAGTGGTGGATACGAGCCTTGTGAGATGAGTAGGGTGCATTGGCATTTGGGTGGTGGTTTGGCCAACTCTCTTATGTGAAACATGTTAATTTTTGATCTCAGGGATGGATCAAAGAGTTGTGGGGGTGGAGATTTTGGTCACTGAGTAGGTAATGAGGGAAGATTTGTGGAAATTGGTGAAGGTGAAATGGGGTCCTCATCAAGAAGATCATCATCATCAAAGTTTTCTTCAGGAGGACACAATTGGACAAGAGCAATTTTTAAAGCCTTACAGTTCTCTACATCGTGTCCTGGCACACAATGGTAGGCGCAAATTTTGGTTTGGGTTTGAGTGGGTCGTAAGGTCTAAGAGGTGGTAATGCGATGACAAAAGTTTCGAGGAGATTGGTTAGGATTTTGGCGTAGGACCCTGCTAATGGATCACAATGGGAGGTGAATGTGGGTTTGGGTACAGGTGTGGCTGACTGTGGAGGAAGAGTCTTTACAAGAGGGGGAGTAGGTTGGGCTACTAGTTTGGTGTGTGGTGTGGTCTTAGGTGTTGGTCATATCTGCTTGGGTAGGGGCATGGTAGATGAACTGGCAATGGAAGGTTTGGTTGGTTTAACTACCTTATTGGAGGGTAGCAGATTTTTAGCTTTAGGTTGCATATTTTTGGGTAAAGGTGATATGTGTGTAGGAGATGTGGAGGGAAAAGTAGATGGTGGAAGAGGGTGGGTTACCCATGGGGTAACCGAGGTGTTGTGGAGGTAGGTGGTGTGGGTTGGGCAGGAGGCATGAGTGAAAGAGAAGGAAGTGTCATGGGTAGTGAAGAAGTTATTGATGGTATTGGAGGTATGGGTGGTAAGAAGGTTACGGGTGAGGGTGGAGGTTGTGTGGGTCACTTGGGTATATTAGAGGTCCGTGATGGGGAAATGGGTTGCTGCATTCTTGGTTTACCAGTGGATGGGGGTTTCTTGGCCAGGGTCGAGGGGTGAGGTCCTAGGATGGACGAAGGGGTGAAGGTGATAAGGGTGTGGTAGGTGAGGTTGGGGTATGAGATCTAGGAGATTGGATCTTCATTTTAGGGGATCAAGGTTAAGTTTGGTGTTAGTTTTGGAAGATGTAGCTAAATCTGATTTAATGGGTGGGTGAGTAAGGCTAGCTATTGGTATGACCCCTAAGGTAGTGATATATTTAGGTAAGGGAGATGATATAGGCATGGGTTTAGGTGTAGATGCATGTTGGGCTATGGGAAGAGGTGTGATTTGGGCCATGAGTGGTGCCATGGAAGGTATTGCAATAGTTGTGGTTGTGTTTGGTTTGGTTTCTCGAAACACTTTTGGATAGATAGTGGAGGTGTCAGCGAGTGACAGCTGCATTTGTGTTGAAACAGGAAGTAGAAGGCATCCCCAAAGTAAGGCTCTATCGACATAGTCCAGGTGATCGGCCAAGCATGAGAATGGTACTGTTGTAAGCGGGGCCGATGTGGATCGAGTGGCAATCCCCATAAAATGTGTTTGAGATACAGGGAAATGGCTAGCCTCAGACTCTGTGGGTAAGAGAGTTGAAAGTAGATCAACGGGATCTTGAAGGTCTGATGGTGAATGGTCATCTACAGGTGGTGGTACTTCTATAGTATCCTCCATGGGTAGAGGAGAGGACAAGCTGAATGAAGTGGGCTCTCCTCTTGTTGGTGTAGGTAGTGGACCTACATCTTCTGTGGGTAGGAGAGGTGTCACTGATAATTGTTCAGAATTTTGAGGGGTTAAATGCGGCGTGCTGATTATAGGCTCTTCAATGGGTGAAGGGGAACATGAAGGGGATTCCTCTGTGGGTAGAGGAGTAGATGAAATATATTTTGGTGTAGGTAGGGGAGCTCGGACTAAGATTTCATCTATGGAAGGAACATGAGACAAGTGAGAAGCAACTGGTGTGTCATTGAAAATAGCGTGGACCTTCACAGACATTGCTATCATTGTTTGAGGTATCACCAACTTGGTTGGAAGATGGGGCATGATTAGGGAATGGATTCTTGAAGATATGTAGGTTTTGGTTAGTGGGTGCATTTGGGCTATCCAAGACTAGATCTCCATTGTCTAACATTTCTTGGATGATATTCTTGAAGGTGATGTAGTTATTGTCACTGTGACCTTTGACACAATGATAGTTACAAAATTCATGTTCCTTATACCACGTAGGCATGGGTTGCTCAGGGTTGAAACTAGTATGTGGTTTTATAGGTGGAAGGGTAATGACACCAGCCTTAACAAATTTTCCAAAATGGAAGAATAAGATTCTCCTAGGGAAGTGTACTTTCATTGTTCTCATCTGAACTGGAAAGCTTGGACAGGAGAGAGATTAGAAGGGGGTTTGGCTGGGTTTGATTGATGAGGGGGACCGTCTTTGAGAAATATGGCATTAGCAGAACCTTTGGGATTTGAATAGTTGTTTTGGGGTTTTGAAGATGAAGAAGTATCATTTTATTTGAACGCGATGTTCTTGTTATGAAGTTGAATCTTCTTTTCTTTGATAGCACAAATTTCCAATTTCCATGCCATGGTGAATGCCTCATCAAAAGTGAAATTTTTTTGCACCTGCAGGGTTGGTGAGATGTGTCTAGCACATGCTTGAGTAAATAGTTCTATAAGCTCAGTTTGAGGTAATTGGAATGTGAGCTGGTTAATGAGGCTGCGCCAGCGAGTGACAAAGTCAGCGATAGACTCATCGTCATACTGTCATGTGGAATAAAGATCAGTCATGGTAACCTTCTTAACAATGTTGATGGAGAAGTGATCTAGGAAGGCTTGGGATACTTGATTAAATGAGTAAATGGAGTGTCTTGGTAATCCATTGTACCAGTCCAATGCAGGTCCTGTCAGGGACATTGGGAAAGTCCTCAAAAGTAAAGTGTCATCGTGGGCAATAAGGTAACACCCATGTTTAAAGGACCACAAATGTTGTTGTCGATATTCTTTGCTATTGAAGTGGTTGAATTTTGGCATTTCCCAATGTACGGGGTATGGTTGAATAGGAATGGATGGGTGAATAGGCTCATTACAAATTTCATCATAGGTGAGGGAATTGTGTGAGCCGGAAACTGATGCTTCTAGTGTCTGCATCTTTTCCATCATCAACTTGATGAGGTCATTGGTAGGTTGTGATGGAGGGACACCTCTTGTGGCATAAGGGGGTGGATATTGAACCTGATAGGGAGGTTGAGAATAAGGAACTGACATAGAAGGCACATATCCAGAATGGGTGACAGATGAGATAGGGGTTGTTGATAGTAGGTGTATGTAGGTGGGATGGTCTTCGTGACTCTGGTAGTGATTGGGGGCAGTGTTTGCGGGATGGAGAGGACGAGATTATGGAATGGAGTAGGAGTCACCAACACCATGGGAAGTTTTTTTGCAATGGGTATTTGTGAGATAATGGGTGCAAACTATACTATGGTCTGGGTGGTTAACGAGGGGACAACAAATATGACAGGTGCGAGTGAAACTACAGACACAATGGTCATGGTGGGTATGGGGCCTAGCTGCGAAACTTCCAAGGGTGAAGCAGGTGAGGGTAACACCACATTATTAGGGGCTGATGCATCAACAAGAATAAGGGAAGGAGATGGATACATACATGCCATATATCAATTAACTTGAGGAGTCTTAGGTGGAAGAGTGTGAAAGGTAGAACTGTAAGGCCATGGGATTCTGATCAAGGATTCGTA
Source organism: Taxus chinensis (assembly GCA_019776745.2). NCBI lineage: Eukaryota > Viridiplantae > Streptophyta > Pinopsida > Cupressales > Taxaceae > Taxus > Taxus chinensis. The sequence goes on along the minus strand of CM034155.1, from coordinate 18,673,914 downwards.
CAAACTCTTTGTCACCTATAGCAATGGTGGTAGGTAAGGTTGGATCCATGGGTGACAGGATGAAAGGTGGTGAGGGACTAGGTGGGAGTGGTTGATGACTAGCGTGGAATATGAGGGCATTAGTCTGGTTGTGAGTCAGCACCATGTGAAAAAGTGCTGACCTGGTAAGACTGTATTCTGTAGATGACACAGAAAATAGTAGAAACAAAGAATAATGGGGTTCGGGAGGTGAATCTGGTCAATGTCTAGATTTTTGAAAATCAAACACAGGAAACTGAAAACGGTCAGGTTGATCAGTGATGGTTGAGGGAAAACTGATGATGGTCAGGCTGATTGGTAATAGTTGAGGGAACACTAATGAAGGTTTCTGAAACTGATACTAGTTACTATGGAAGAAATCAGTCTCAAAGAATGAAACAAGAATGTTAGATGTGTACTTGTGAAAACTGTGTATGACAATAGGTATCAACATGGGAAGAATATGACAATGCCCAGAGGGCTAGAAATAGAACAGAAACAATGATGAAGACTATTCTAGGTGAAGTAACTAGAAATCCATAAGCTGACACTAGTTAGGGTTTAACTGATGATGGTCGGATGTGAACCGGTGACGGTCACTGGACTGATGTTGATGACTGTGAAATTAGAAAGAAATGAAGAAAAATTGTTGTTGTGAATTAAATTAAGTGAAGAATGAAACTCAGAAACCTAAGAATGAGAAGATGAAGCCCTGACACACTCAAAAAAATTTAGAATACTCTAACCATGATGGTGGAGTGTGCAAGGAAGAAGAAAAATGGAGAGTCGTAGTCTCACACCTCAAAACATAAGTCAAGAAGAATGTTAAGAAAAAACATGATCCTAACAGTGATTTTCTTATGTTTGTTTAGCTTATGCTATTTATGACTGACTATGTGTATTTAGAACATAATTTTTTTGGTTAGGAAGGCATCCTACGAAGAAGGATATCTAAAAGGAGAGGTTTCAGGTATGTTATGGCGGGGGTGGGCCGTCCTCTGAGATGATGACTCGACATAGGCAACGAGCTGGGGAGTACCTACCAATTGAATCATGTGATCACTGATAGATATTCTTGAGTAAGATGTTGTTTAAGAAAGATGTGTATATTTTGATTTTGTGCAAGTTTGGTAAGACACAGAGAGAGAAAAATGTGCTTTCTATGATTCTTTGTGTCAACCATCAGCTGGGCATGACTTCCAGCATATAGGTTTCCCTCAGTTTTAATGTGAGCTAATAATGCAACAAATCAGAATGCAATGCAAGTGTTTTAAACCCAAATCAAAGTGTGATATTTGATGTAGCAAGTGATGAACAGGAAGAGGGATGCTCTTTCACTAATGCAATGCAAAAGAAAGGAAGATGTGTTCTTTTTAAAGCACCAAAAATATGATTGTTTTTTTAGACAATAGAAAGAAGGAGAATGATTTCCAAAGAAGAAAATTAATGTGGAAGCTTTTCGAAGGGAAAAAAACACACAACTTTCACCTAGGAATGAATAAATGCAAAAGAACCCCTGATGGGTCCCACCAGGGCATGCCAAAATGTTTCACCATTTTCTTTACCTTTTCGAAATGACGAAACAGATAAGGGTAAGGGCCAAGGAGGAATACCTGTTAAATGTTGGTCGATTGATGGTTGTTGCACGTGTTCTGACTTCTTGATCCACAACTGAATGTGAGAGCTTCCTTTTGGCTAGGAGGAACTACCTGTAATAGAAAACAAGACCATAAGATGATAGTTAAATGATATATGAAAGTGGACTACCTAGTGTATGCTAGTTCCGGGAAGTGTGATACTCCTTAGACAGCTATCAATCCACTGTTTAAAACAAATTAATGTGAGAAACAAGTAAAGTCCTACTGTAGTTGATATGATTTAGGTATTTCATTCAAGTACAATAAGAAAATCCAATCACAACAGGCTAGGCTATAGTTGGATCTGAGAGATGAGGTGTCTGTCAAGGTACTGGGACTGGTCAGGGTTTGATTCTGGGTTATTTAGGTCAATTGGTAGGATGATTGTTGGGTCTGTTCTTGGTCAAGGTATAAAACATAGAGACCGATGTCGGTTGAGTGTGACCGATGTCGGTTTAGGTAGAACCAACGACGGTTGTGAATAACCGGTGTCAGTATGGTAGAGGTAAAAGAAACTCAAATAGATTAAATGGAAGGGGCTGATCCGAGGTCAAATAAGGTTGGGAGAGTGAATGAGAAGGTCTATGGAGATATAAAGTACACTCAGAAATGAATATTAGGTTGGAATGGTGATTTGGTGGTGTGGGTAAGGGAAATGGTGGAATTACAAGCTATTAAGCAATGGCGGAATGAACATGTAAAGTATAAACTAATGACGGGAATGAAAAAAGTTTACTATACTAAAATAGACAATGTTGGTAGAGATGTACTTACTGTGATGCAGATTTTGATGGCTGAATGGAGGTGGATGTTGATCAGAATAATAGTGTTGGATATCATAGCAGTGACTCCCAGAATGATTCCGTGGGTGCAATGCTTCAATATCTGTCCTAGTGATGGCTCTAGATGTCTGGATATGTAAAAGGATGCTGGTTTTTCTTGCATGTAGCTCTGATCTCCTTTTCTTGCTCTTAGAATGTGCCAACCCAAAAACAAGGTTGTTTGGGTGAATAAATGGTAACCGACGATGGTTTCGGGTTAACCGACGTTGGTTAAGACGGGATTCGCTAGGTTTACTAAAATGGGAAGATATTTCTAATTTCTTGGGCCCAGTTAGTTTATTCTCACAGATTAGAACATAAACTTCCCTTCTAATGAGCGGGAATGTGGTTAGAGAATATTTTAGGGTTAGACCAAATCTTAGCTCATTAAGGCAAGTAAGACTTAGTTATTGTTGGTTATGGAAACATGCCAAGAATAGGTCTAGGGTGAGGTGGCTGGATGAGGTGTCTAGGTGAGGTGGTGGGGTAGAAATTAAGGTAATTAGATATTAAATATTGTGAGGATATATATTAATTAAATTAATGGTGATGTGGGGTGGAAGGGGCCATGGTTAGGTGAGTATGATTGAGCTGGTTATTTGACAAAGGACCAAGGGGAGTGTGACTCAATTTTGATGTCTACAGTTTGAATATGGAATAGTGAAAATATTACAAGGAATAATATTTATCACTTAGTAAGAGACTTATTAATATGGTGAATCAAGACATAATATATGTGTAGACAATGTTTAAATAAGGAACCATAAGGTATTTAGGGAAGAAAACTTGAAATAATAGTAAAAAACTCTATTTTATCTAAGAAACCAGTCACAAAATCTTATGAATCCAGTTAATGTAGACATAATATCTCAAAAATTAATAAATAGGAAATTTTATTCTCATAAAAAGAGAACTTTATCAAGTGTAATCAGGTTTTGAAAGTTTAGAAAACGTGATATGTTAATTTATGTAGCTTGCTACCCTATGATAGTCCTTATCTAAGACAAATTTCTAAACCGTCATTGTGCGTTTTTATCAACTGGGTTTGTAAATATTAGACTGTAGGGTATTTATACTACTAAGAAGATGTGTGTAAAGTTTTATTATTAAATTCACATGTGGGAGAAATATATGATCAAATTTTAGTTTTGAGACCTTAAGAGACCTAAAAGGAGATTTAATTAAAATGGTAATAATCTAACTGAAGAATTTAACTAAAGAGTTGGATCCTAAAAATTTAGGATAAGTGAAAAATTGATAAATGGTGTCCAAATATGTTATTTATTTCTTATGAAGAGGTGTCATTTAGTTATAAAACCAAACTTTTCATGGAAACATGACTATAAGAAAAGACCTAATTGGAGACAATTTTAAGGGAATATAAAGAGATAGGAGAAAATATAGGATTTGAAACTTTTTTATAAGAATAAGGCCCATAAAGGGTAATAGTTTTTTTTTTCACAGTATTTTGAATGCTTGTATATACTTCCAGAAAATAAATTTTTCCTCTATTGAGGGATAGTAGTCTTATTTTGAGGTCAAATGTGAAATTGAAAAAAATGAAGGTTTGATTTACTAATGAAGGTTCTTTGTTGATTTTATAGAAAGAATTGGAGTGTGAAGGAATAGTGGAAAGTGTAAGTAGCCTTTAAATCTACATTTTCATGATTTTTACCTTTTGGGCCTAATAATTGCATAGTGAATAACAAGAAAAATTAGATTATGAATTGATGATGAATCTAATTGTTGGTGTGTTGGTGTGAGTTTATTCATATTCTACATCTCTAGCACATGAAGAAAAGATCCTAGTCCACATTTTATCCAAGGATATATTATTAATTAACCCAGAAAGGGAAATTTCCATTCTTGCATTATCATTACCTAACCACACGAAAGCATTGCAAAAGTTATTACGAAGAATCAACTTTGTCATGCATTTTGTTTGAAAATTGTCCAATCTTGTTAAGCCATTAACATAAATTCTGAAGAGAAATGTGCCTTTCAAATGGAATGTGGAAGGAAAGAAAAAATTTGAGGCCATTAAAGAGGACATTGCACAGGCCCTAACCATCATCAATCCCGATTTCACTTTATATGCCTTTGAAGGCTCAGACACAATATCCGCCATGCTGGTGCAACTGAATGAAGAAGTTCAAGAGAAAATGATTACGTTATTTATCCCTAGTCTTGAATATTATGAATTAAGGTACTCATTTTTTGAGAAACATGTCTAATCTATTACAATGAACTTGAAGATTAAGACATTTAGTCTCCAACAATAAGATCCATCTTATGGATTCACATGCTAGTCTGAAAGATTTTATTTTGAACAAGGATCTGAATGAAAAAAGAGTTGGTTGGATAGCCAGAGTGATGGAATATGAAATTTATATCAAAGTGACTAAACTATTTAGAGTTAAAGGTTTGTTTGAGAAGATGGTTTCAGAGCCACGAAACGAAGAAGAGGTTGTTTTAGTGCTCCAACATGATCAAGAAGAACTTGCAGATGATCCACATACCCATTGTTGAACCCATAACATAGCTTACTTTCTCCAATTATGTCACAATGATTGACTAAGGAAAAGATAATATATTTCATATTTTATTCTATCCCCTTTTTGCTTGTTTATGACATTTTGTTTAGAAAAGATATCAATGGGGATCTTTTGAGGTGTGCTAAGGTGGATTATATTGAGAAAATCTTACATAAGTTTCATGATGCCACACATGAAGGATTTTTTTCTCCAAGACCAAAAAAAATCACAATAATGAAAGATGGATATTATTGGTTGATTATTTTTAAATAATATTATGCATGGTTGAAAAATTGTAAAAAGTGTGCCTTTTTCACAGGTAAGGAAAACTAGCATCTTTTGCACTCCACCCAATTACTGTGGATCAACCATTCATGTAATTTGGGTTTGATTTTATTGGAGTAATCAATCCACATTCATGATTGGGTCACAAATGGATCCTCACAACCAATTATTACTTCACCAAATGGACAAAGGAAATTACTTGGAAGGAAGTAAATGAATCTAGCATCTTGGATTTTTATGAAGGTATTGTGACCATATTTGGTATTCCTTCCATAATCATTTCTGATAATTCTCTGTCATTCCTTGGCACAAAAATCTATGATTGGGACATGATGAATGGAATATATTTGAAAATATATTCAAACTACTACCCACAATGAAATGGGAAGACTGAGTCAACAAATAAGAACATTTTAAGGATAATAAGAAGAACCTTGGAGGAAAATAAAAGAACATGGAACACAAGATTGAAATCAGCCTTATGGGATGATAGGATCAACTCTAAAATTTCAATTAACAACTCAACCTACAAGTTGGTTTATGGTAAGAAAGCAAATTTGTCAATATATCTTGAGTTACTAGACTTAAAATCCATTAACCAACTTGAAATGTTTGAAGTTGAAGCCATAGAAGTAAGTGTAGACAAAAAATCAAACACTTGGGGGTACATTTCTAGGTCCTAATCACATACTACTATTCATATGATTCATAAGAAAGAAAACTAGTAATTGACTATTCTCTTTGGTATATTTATTTCTCTCTAGTCTTGTACACCCCAAAACCTAGTATGATCTTCATTGCTTTATATTTTTTGAATTTGGACATTATCACCAAACCAAGATGTCAACGCCCAGGCACCCTCATCCCCTCTGGGTGCCCCCAACCTATTTATATATTACTCCCCTCTTCTAGGCCTCTTTTATCTTTTGGGCATCTTGTTTTCTTATGGGCCGGCCTCTTGGTTTTCAATTACAAAATTCAAATAAGGGAATCATACAAATACAAAGCTATGTGACCATAATAAAGGACCAATATCTAAGAATATATTATCATCACCTAAGGTTGTATCCAAATGAATTATAAGAGCATATAGGCATCCATCTAAAACTCACTCAAGGGACAAGGGACTACATTTTTCTACATACATGCATAGGAGGGGAAGTTAATTTTTCCATACACACATCTATCTGCATTGCTACATATATCTACTGCTTGCTATCAAGCGCATCTTGGACAAGATATTCCTAGGGCATGATTTATACACACACCAACGAGAACTATATGGATTCTCAGATATAGTACAACACTTAGTTGTAAGTTCAGTCTGTCAAGTGACAGCTAGGGTCAATCTAAATATCCATTTCCATATTTTTTATTTTTAGGATTTTATGTGTTTTGGGATTTTGTAGGAGATCATTTGTTTTTAGGTTATAGGAGAATTTTGTAGTCATTCAATGACATACAAATGACCAATAAAGAAGGTTAGTGACCACCTTACGACACCAAGAAATTATATTTTTAGGTTATACATAGTCATATGAACCCACCAGAGGTCTCTGGTGCCTAAGCACACTCACCCCAATCCAGGAGCCCTAGTGATGCAACCTAGAATTTGTAAGATAACACCTTAGTTATGCTGACACATCACTCAGCCTAGACTGAGTGCTCACCTTAAGCGCACAAAGGTACCAGGTCCCTCTTTAGGGTTGCTATAACAAGATGTTAACATGATGAAGACATAAACATATAGATTTATAACTAATACATCACTCTACAGTACATGCTACCCACAAATCTATGAAAGAAAAAGCTCAAATAGTAATCATCATTGAATCAATAACATGCACTACTCAATTACATAGAATGATACTTAGATTCAACCAATATCTTCCATCTGTTAATAAATATAGAATCTCCTTACAATACTGTCAATTTATATCAAGGTGCATATGGATCCAATACACACATACAATGCTCTCTATGATACATGTAATAATTATCTATTAAGCTCCTAACATCATATATATAGGGTGGGGACTTTCCCTTCACCACTTAACTACTCTAGAAATAGGTCACATGCTATTATTAGCCACATGCCATTTACAATTATAGCCATACATGCAAGTGTGCTATCTATAGTCCTCTTGCAGTTCAACTGAAGTGTCGATTATATTCTTAGCTTGCCTCCATACATAGACACTTTGAATTACTTCTCCAAATATAGACAATGCATGGCACGTGTGTCTCTGCTTTGTTGATGTGTTCCACACGCCATCTTCCAAAAATAGATCCTCATGCCCAAAATCAGCTAAGTCCTGAAATATGAACTTGCCTTTTGAGCACAGGTCCTTCTTGTCCTTCTTCACCTTTGATCTTGGCCTTCTATCCCGTGCGAAATTCTTGTGTGATTTTTTGACAAGTATTCCTTGATCAACATTACCCCACACTAATCTCATTGTTTTCCTGACAATGGGCATCTCCAAAATTTTAAGGAAAGAATAAGAATGAAAGAATAAGAATGAAGAATGTGAACAAATAAATAATGTATATGAGGTTATTTAAGCAACCTCCTCAGTATCAGTTTGTAGCATCAACTCTAGATACTCTTCTTTTATTACGGCCTCCAAAACCTACCATTAAGTGAGTGCCTATTCTACTTTCTCTGGGATGTCCACAACAATGGATTCCAACTCATCCCATGTAATTTCTCCTTTCTCATTTTACAAAACCAACAAAACACTGGACATGGATGTCATGCTTCCTTCCAAAAGGCACATCTTCTATGTAATCAACTTTCCAAGCTCTTCCAGCCGAGTCTTGTGCATCTCTTGAACTACTGCCAAGGCCTCGCGCTTTTGTTTAACTATTGACAAACTTTTTGAGTGGCCTAATGTTTCATCTTTCATTACTCTCTAAACCTCATTATTCTCCTTGAAGGTATTAATGTTGATGAGTGTCTTTGGAGCTATGCATATATTTAAAGCTTGATCCACTTTCTTCAATACTTCTTATAATTCCTACAACAACCCTTAATAAGATGTGATTTTTCTCATCACAGATGCATTCTCCAGTTCAACATCTTGTTTTTATATTTATGGCACTTGTATATGCAAAGTTTCATCTTTGAGCACCAAGTCCACCAACTTTCCCACATAGTGCATTTCTAAAGGAAATGTCGGTGGTACCTTAGGTTCCAAGTATGGCCTTGCTTTGATTACAATGTCCCCAATTTCCTCTGCAATGCTTATGAACACTTCATTATTCTTCTACATGAAGTCCCTTTCTTGTGTTATGCACACTATCTTAGTGTCCTTTGTCTTCAACTCTTCACGCAACACTTTGATTGTGGAATATTTGTCCATGTTTCTTCTAGCCATCTCTGCAGAAACTTTCACCAGTGAATTACTGACCTACTCATCTGACATGATAGTAGGCTTTATTTTCATGTGTCTAGCCCGAGGTGCCCTCTTCAATCAACTTGAAACACATGACTCTTTAAACACATCAAATTCAGGCTTGTCCATGTGGGTGTGCATCGACCATGATAGTTACTTTCATGTGTGAACGGTTGCCATATCCTCATCCATCAAATCCAAGCCAAATAGATCCTTCTGCACTATTGTGCTCTAGAAGTGGGCATGGATAATATTTCTTGCATCCTCTACATACCCCATGGCTGGTGGAATGTGCTCCCCACTTGTCCTTCTAGACCTTTGCTGCTTAGGAACTCTAGCCTCTAAATTTGGGACTTTCATCTCCATGTCTTGAGTATCATCTCCAACTATTTCCTTTGGTCTTTCCTCTTCTTCTTCCTTCTCCTTTGATGCCTCATCCTTTTCTTCTCTGTGCTATAGAAGTGTAATAGATGTAGGCGTGTTATCCTTAAACTCTTCCACCTCCTCGTTCAAATTTAGCTTCCTCCTTCTCTACGTGGTCACTTCCTTTTTTGGGGAGAGTTAGGGTGATTTACGCACAGTGGTTAGGGTAGCACCTTGGGTCCTTATTCTCTTGAATACTCTTGTAAACCTGTTCTCCCCTTAGATCACATTCAAGTCCTCTTCATCCCCCTCTTGTGGCTGAGGTGGTATAACAGTGCGCTCAACTTCACTTTGACTTGTAGGATGTCTCCTACCCCTATGATCCAAACCGCCACTATCTTCACACTCTTCCTCCTCATCCTGCACTTTTATTTTCTTTGTGGACTTAAGCACTAGAATATTATCCATTGTATGCTTCCCTTTGGGTGCTGCTGGAAGTGTGAAATCACCTTCCACATATTTTTTGTTCTCCATCTTTGGTTTCAACTGGAGATACACCAATGTGGCCCCCAAATCTGCTACAACTAAACTTATTGGCTTGATATTCAGCACCTCAGAAATTATCTTCTATGTATAAGCACTTCTGCCAGGATATACATACTTCTTCCTTAATGTATGGTAATCATAGTCAAACTTATCTGCATTGAAGATCAGTTTGCACATATCAGTAAATCTATGAACAGATTCCTAAAAATACCTTGCAGTGAATGCATAGGGTAACTTGCACCAAGGGCTCCAGACTCCATCCTTCATTGGAAAATGCATGATGTAGAAATGTTGGTATACAACAAACTGAACTTGTTTTCCTACCACTACTGGTAGGTCCTTTGGGATGTGCCACTCTTCCCCAAATGCCATGTAGAGCCTATCGTACCACTTCTCCGCCCTTTACTTTACTTTGTCTGTTATGGCCCCCTTGCATAGGTATTTGCTGAATCTTTCAGATGGGGATTTGTTCTCCATGGGGTATTCTCATATTTTCTCCTTTGGACCATCTGGTACTCCAATCTCCATGAAGACCAATGATAGGAGAAAATCCCCAAAGTTGATCTTTCCCCCAGTGCGTGCTTCTTTGACTATTTGATATACAATACAACCTGTAATGTTATAGATCATCCCTTCCGACATCTTTCACACCACATGCAACCACATAGTGTTTACTTGTGACCACTACTCCTAATCATTCAACTTAGTAACCACGTGTGCAACAACTTGTACAATTGGAAAATTTTTCAATTTATCTATGTCCATTCCGCATGGACCCTTCAGGTATCCCAAATCTTGTTTGGTCTGTAAAATTGCAGATTTATCTGCAAGATCACCTTTTATATCTTCCCTTGTGGCCTTCAGACCTGTCACTGATGAAACAAGTGCATAAGAAATTCTAACTCTACATCCTACAAAGTAGAAGCAATCTTCATGTACCCTGCTCATGATCCACTGGTACAAGGGCTCATACTTCCTGAAATATGGAAGCTCATACAACTGATATACCCCAATTCTCTTCAAAATTTTTTCACCCACATCATCATATACCGACATGTCATCTTCTATGTGTTTGTTTGTTCTAAAAGTGAGCAAGGAATCGAGCTCCTTTTTGTTCTCCAAGGTCCTATGATTATATTCACTTACTTTACTTTTTCTAATGGGTGAATCCCACTCTTGGCCGACAATGACTCATTTTGGGTATTACATCTCTGAGAAATGAGTTTTGGGTGCCATCTCCTCTTCCTCAACAACTACCTTCTTCTTTCCTTTTACTGCTGCTGCAGATGCCTTCTTTGGTGCCATTTATACCTTGCAAATGTCTCTTCTTCACCCCTGTAACTTTGTGAATCAAACCCTAGCTCGATTCAATTATGCCCTAGGTGGAAACTTTGTAACCTACCCCTTTCCTGTCTCTCTGCTTCACTCAAACCCTTCACCACCAGGGACACAAGATTCTTATAGCATAGATCTGGTTTGTCACTCTGGTTTCACACCCTTCACACCTTAACTCAATCACTCGACTCTTCACACTTGGCTCTTCTCTCAAATACTCTTAGTTGCAATGGTAAAAATGAATCTGCATCCCATCCATTTATAAATTTTTCAATTTTTGATGCATTTATTACTCCTCACCTTCCAAATATCCCTTCATTCATGGAACAAATTCATTCATTCCACATGGTACATCTTCGCACCTAGCTATAACCTTCTAGCACACCTTCCTACCCACTTGTCATAGAATTCTCTTTAGCACTCACCCCTGTGCATGAGTACCTTGTCATTGTATCTTCTCCTGGTAGCTATCATGGCCTCCGCTTACCTTGTGTTATACTGTTCCTTCATCCATATTCATCCTTGGTCACCTCTTGAGAAGCAATCTTCTTTTGACTTAAAGCACACCCGTGATAGCTTATTACTTTCATATTTCAATTCCCATAGTATTTTTCTTGGATAACAACAACCACCCCACACTAAAAGTATGTGCAGTCATATGTGCATAAACATTCTTCATATAGTATTAGCTTTAAGGGTGCAAGCATGCTTATTACACAAACAACAACTAAATTGACAAAGCATAATGACAATGAAGGAAGTACATTAAGGAAATATTAAATTGAAAACCTAAACTAAATGGAAACACTGCCTTATTACAAACACCTAGAAGACTTATCTATAGTAGGGCTTCAACCTACTCCCGTTAAAGTAACCAGATAACCATGTTCCATCAAGTGATTCTAACTGGCATGCACCTAATTCAAGTATAGAAGTGATAACATATGGCCCCAACCAATGTACTTTGAGCTTTCCTGGATGGTGCAAGAACTTTGAGTCGTAAAGAAGTACCATTTGCCCAATCTCAAACTTCTTATCTCTTATGTTTTTGTCATGCCATGCCTTCTGCCTGGCCTTTTCCTTCTTCTAACTCCATCGTGCTATGGTTTGGTTCTCATCTAGTTGAATCATCTTTTCAATACGTTCTTCTAAAGCCTATTTATTAGCTAGACCTCCAGTGTGCGCAATGCGTAAAGAAGGTAACATAAATTCTATAGGGATAACATCTTCCACGTAAAACACTGACTGAAATGGTGTGGCCTTGTTCAATCTCTTGTAAGTTGTTCTATATGCCCAAAGCACAGTTGACGCTTTGTCATCCTAATCCTTTCTGCCAACATTACATATTTTTGTCAATGTCTGGCCCAAAATTTTGTTAAAATCCTCAGTAGTTCCATTTACTTGAGGATGGTAAGGTTTAGTTTTATGGTGTGCAACCATAAAATCATCTAATAGGATCTTGATTGTCTCATTCAAAAAGTGTGTACCTCTATCACTTGTCAAGATTAAAGGAAATCCATATCATGTAAGAGCATTCTCCCACATAAATATAGCCGCTGTAGCTATTGTACAGTATTTTGTAGGTACAGCTTCTTCCCACCATGTAAGATAATATGTGCAAGTAATGATATAGCGCGATCTAGTCCTCCGCGCAGCTGACGAAATAGGTCCTACAAAATCAATGGCCCATTTCTCAAATGGTTAAGCACTAGTAATTGGTATCAAAGGCATCTCATCTATTTGCCCCAGTTTTCCTAGGCACTGACAATGATCACACACCTTAAAATAATCTTTACAGTCTTTATATAGTGTCTCCCACCATAATCCAACAATTAAGATCTTCCAGGCAGTCGCATCACCTGCATAATGGCCTCCTGCAATACCACCATGAGCCTCTTCCATGATATCCTTGTTCTCATGCTCTAACACACAGTGGGGTAAAACTTCATCTCTACATAGCTTGTACAGGTCACCACTGATTAATATAAATGGTGCCATGTGTATAGCAAACTGCTTCTTCTCTAATGCTTTCATTCCTTCTGGTGCCATACTTGTTCGTAGAAAGACAACAATGTCTTCTAATTCCATGGGCATGTGTTGTAACCTATATAAATGTGCATCCGACATTGTTTCTTCAATTGTCTATGCATCCTCTCCTGAATTGATTATAGATAAATGGTCTGGTCCAGAATTGCTTTTCCCTGGCTTCACCACAACTGTGAAGTCAAACTCTTAAAACATGAGCACCCATCTGCATATGTGCCCTTGTAAGACAGGCTTATTTACCAAGTACTTCAGTGCCATATGATCTGTATAAAATAAAAATGGTGTTGTTAACAAGTACTGTCGAAACTTGTATAATGTGTAGATCATTGAAAAAGCTTTGCGCTCTCTAGTTATATAATTCCTTTCAGTAGGAGTCAACTTCCTACTAGAAAAACATATTGGATGATCTATAATACCTTTTCCAGGTTGAGATAACATAGCGCTAATGGCCATACCAGAAGTGTCTGCATGTACATGAAATGGCTTATCCCATGATGGAAAGTGCAAAATGGGTGCGGTAGTAAGTGTCTCTTTTAATAACTCAAACGCGTGCTGCTGCGGTTCCCCCAATAAAATGTAACTTTCCCCTTCAAAAATTCTTCCAAGGGTGCAGTAATTTGGGCATACCCTTTGATAAATTTTCTATAGTATCCTGTATGACCTAAAAATCTGTGCACCTCACTTTGACTGGTTGGAGCCTCCAGGCCTAAAATGATTGCAACCTTGGTTGGATTAACTAGCAAACCTTCCTTGCAGAATATATGTCCTAACAGTATCCCAAATGGCGTAGCAAAAATGCACTTCTTTATATTCAAAGAGATACTCAATTGTCTGCATCGTTCAAGCATTAAACACAAATTATCACAACGATCTTTCACAATCCCATATACTGTCCAATCATCTAGATAGACTTGTAAGAAATTGTGAATAAAATATTTGAATGCATGAAAAACTATCCGCGAGAATACAACATGCACATTTTTCAATCCAAAAGGCATCACAATATAGGCAAATTTTCCCCATTCATTAGTAAATGTTGTCTTTTCTTGATCCTTTCGAGTGATCCGAACCTGATGATACTCGAAAAATCTATCTGTGAAAGAATATATTTCACGCCCTGCAACTCCTAGTATTTCCTTAGTGAATGACATAGGGAAAGGATCTATGACGCATGCAACATTCAGCTCCCTGTAGTCCACACATATCCTAATCTGTATGTCCTTCTTGATACTGATCACCATTGGGCTAACCCATTCTGACTGATCAAGGGGCTTGATAATTCCAGATTTCAACATTTTATCAATTTCTTTCTTTACCTTTTCACGTAAATTAGGATTCATTGTGTAAGGTCTCTTTCTAGCTGGCCATGCACCATCCTTAAGTTTGATATTCATTTCCCCAAGTGATTCATGCACACCTTTAAGTTCATGATAGCATCTAGGGAATAAGTCTTGATAATCCTTGATTAACTCGATGATCTTTGCCACCTCCGAGTCTGACCAGTAATCTCCAATTATGGATTCCTTAGGCTTAGCCTCCTAACCTATATTCACCTTTTTTGTCTTCATGGGTTCATGGTAGGCACGCATATCCTTGTATACATTGTCCAAAACTTCGCACACCCCCTGTGAATGTTCAATATCCAGGTTCTCAACTTCCTCGTCATCCACGATGCAGACCATCTTTCCTTTCTCTTTCTCAAGGTAAGCCCATTCAAGTAGTTTGGAGTCTATTTCTTCTTCCTTTTCAAAACATGCTCTGAAATCTGTCTCACCAAATAATTCTTGAATATGCTCTTCTGATTTTGCACTATCTCCCATAGTTAAGTGCTTGAAATTTTTTAATGCCTATGCTACAAGAGGTTGAGTCGAGAAGTAGTCAAATGTATAGATCACACCTGTAGCCAAATCTTTCCAGTTCCCAGTTTCTGTATGTAGTTCTACATATACATACCAAGTGCATGCACATCTTTGGAGTGTGGAATACAATCTATACACCCAGAGTGAAGGTCGTAATGCTTCCTATCCTGTTGTCCAGAGTCTCTCACACTGCTGAATGTGATGCTGAACAGGTTGATCACCATGATAAGTGCAGATTTTCATAGGTGCATTATTCCTTATAAACCTAGTAGAAAAAGCTATTCTAATCTCTTCCCAGTATATGAGGTTATCTGTGTGGACTACCTATTAGTGCACTGCTGTCCCGTGTAGTGTATATGCTAACATATCCCTTCTCTTAACTTGATCTTTCCACTATGTTTCCATGGCCTTCAAAAATGCATGAAGATCTTCTGCCCATGTATACCAAGGTACTGTGCCGCCTATTCGTTGAACTAAACAAAGTCCATTCTTACACACAACCATGCTTTTCACCTTGTGCCCTAATAATTCATATGTACCATGAGACCATTTGTCACAAGTAATACTCGTAGTATCACTAATAGAATGAGAATCCTCCCATTGTAGGATGCCTTCCTTCGATGGCTCATTGACCTCTAGGTCCTAGATAGCGCATACATAAACTCTATTTAAATCCTCCTCACTTAGAGGCTCAACATATGGCATAGAATTACCATCTATCATAGGCCATAACCCTCTCCTCCTTGTTTTCAAAGTTGATATACCCCTTATTGAATATCAAGTTAGCGTTATTCACATAACACCAAGGGCATCCAAGTAAGGCTGGAAAATTGTCTGCTTCTGCAAGTTCTAATACCTAAAAATCCCCAGTGAACTTAGCCCCTTGTATAGTGATAGATGCATATTTCAAAACTCCTATGGGCGTGGCCTTAGTTTAGTTTTCATTAAATAACACATTAGATGATGGATGCAATAGAGGCCTCCCCATTTGTACCCATGCATCTAATGTTAGCACATTTAATTCTGCACATGTATCTATTAATATGTTAGTCAAAAGTCACCCATCCACAACAACATTTAGAGTAATTTCTTTGTCATAATCAATGCTATCAGGAGGAAGATTTGTATATAGTATCTACCATCCGGTCTCAAGGCTTATGTGTGGAGTGTTCCCTTTTAACCAACTTCCTAAGAGTGGAATAATGTTCTCCTGGCGCAACATCTTACATACCTCTCGTAGATCATCAATATCAGTTTGGACCATCTCCGATGATTTCTTCTACTCCTTTAGGTACTGTATCTCACCCTGAAGATTCCTTAGCACTTTGATGGTATCTTGGTAAATTTCCTTTTGATGAGCAGGATCTGGGTACCTTGCATGCAAAACCTCCTCCTTGGTAATCATAGGCTTCTAGTGCAATGCCTCTCATGTGTGCACAGCTTCAACATGTGTAGTAATCTCACTGTCAATGCCTCAGGTCCTTATGTTATCTAGGGAATCCAATGATCTCCTACCGTGTGATGGATTCTAACCATCCGAACACCTTTGTTTTCTTTCTTATGCTATTTACTTAGATGCTCATATAAGTCTAGGCACTCTTCATAGCTATGGTTCTTCCCGCAAAAAAAACATGCATTATTCTGAGGACATTTGCGCATGTAGTGGTCAAGATATCCACACGTATAACATGTTCCACAAGGGAAATCTCATCTTCCTCCACCTCAGCCTCATCTTCCATATCCACCATGATATGCACGTCCCCTTCCATGACCTCCTTCAAAACACCCCTCATTCCTATCATAGCGTGTTTGATTATGATCCTAATCCTAGTGCTCATTCCCACCCTTAGGATTATCTGTTATACTTGTCTATCATACTCCAATGTATATGGCATCATGGATCCAACCAATCAATCGACACTCCTCAGTATCATAGGTCATGGACCCAAAAATATTGCAAAAGAAAGATACATTCTTCCTTATTGCATGCTCTAACAAAGGACAATGAATCACATCATGATTCAAATGAAAAATATCACAGTCCAGTAATAATGAATGTGTAAATATGTGAGGGAAACTATCCTTGGTGTGACCTTCCACTTCATAATCATTACACCAAATTCCTGAGTGTGTTTCATGGGCTGAATTCACTGATAGCTTCTCTAACTACTTTTTCATAGCTGCAATTTGTGCCTCTAGAAATGTACTAACACTAGTGTCAATGCTCCCAACTGCCTCAGCATGTAAAGCTACTTCCAGTGCTTCGCATGGATCTGTGTATGTCTTATGTGATAACTCCCTTCTAAAAGGTGTAATCAATCCTCCAACGAACCACTATGCATGCTAGCTAGCATGGATATCATAAGATAACTTAGATAGAAGTGTTTTAAAATTAGCATCATACTCACGTACACTCTCAGTAGTGACTTTCTTGATGTCTTGGAGCACACTTATACTCTTCTACTCAAACTCAGGGATATGGAACTCTTTCAAGAAATCATCCCTCAGTGTTACATAATCCACGCAAGTTTGATCAGGGTCGAACTTCCTATACCAGCTGTGTGCACACGCCTGTAATGTAGTAGAGAATTAACTTTCCTTTCACTTAGCAGGTGTAATCCCTTTAGCGTGACAAAATATTTCACACATATGCACATGTTTGACAACATCCTATATACCTATACACTCCAAGAGATGAAGAGACATCTCCATGTAGATATTCTATGGTCATTGCGGAACTCGACCACCTGATCCAAAACCCCCAGGGTTCCCTCTGCATCCAGAACCACTAGATCTATCGGAACTAGAACCACCTATGCCTCCTAATCCTCCACCTATAGCTGGAGTAGGGCCTGTAGATGTACTCCATTGTGCTCCAATAGTAGTACTATACTGAACCTCTATAGTCTGTGAGGTAGCTCCACTTCCAGAGGTGAATCTGACATTCTACGCACTCACATTCTATGTGGATGATGCACCTAAGAATGCTCCTCCATATAACATTGAAGCATTCTGTCCTGCCATTGATGTACTTGATCCCTGAATTACTCCCACTCTCCTACTTCCCAAGTTAGTTTGTTGATTAATTTTCATACTAGATATTGAAAAATAAAGTGCAAAAGCTAGGTCACCAGGTGGATGAAGATGCACACTTGCGGCCCAAGTAGTCTCTACTGGCGCACTTCTATGTGAGTCTGAGAAGGGATCTCTATCATGCTTTCCAAGATGGGGGAGTTCCTGATGTTCTGGATCCATGTCTTCTACATGAGCCGTAAATCCTTCATGAGCCAGCTCTCTCCTCAATGCCATACTTTTTGCAATGGAACACTACTTCTCTATTTACCTCTCACGTGCCTCATTATACTTAAGCCACCTTTCCTCCCTCTACTTTTCTGCTGCTAGGTCTGCCATCTTAATACCAAACCTGTTCCTACCTTCATGCATGGTGAAGTTTAGCTAGCCATCGATTTACTCTACAGGTTCAAAGTTACCATTAAGATCTTGATCACTAGTGGAATACCGTACAAATATGTTCCTCTTGGATACCTCAAAAACTGAAATTCAGTGACCTCTAGGTAAGAGTACGTCAAAATTGAGTATTCCAGAATATAACCATTTAGAACACCATGAAACCACGTATCCACCATGTGAGTCTAGATCAGATCAAACTGAAATTATTCTTGTGTCCAAAAAAGTGTGTGATATCTCCAATTCCACTGAGATGTATAAGCCGTAAGACACTCGTAAAGTTCTACTAGAAAGATAGCGAAAAATCTCTCATATAAGTTGTCGTACAGGTTATGTTCTACCCAACTGCGTGCATTAAACTCAGATCTACTACTAAACTGTCATGTATATTCTTCCTCTAGATCATGTATCCATTCCTCAATACTTTCTAGAGTTAACTTATACATCTTCATCACGAACCATCCTGAAAACAACTGAAAAAGAGGTCCCAGCAATGGAACCAAAGATGCAACCTAGAATTTGCAAGATAATCCCCTAGTCGTGTTGGCACATCACTTAGCCTATACTGAGTGCTCACCCAAAGCACACAAAGGTACCAGGTCCCTCTTTAGGGTTGCTATAACAGGATGTTAACATGATTAAGACAAAAACATATAGATTCATAACTAATCCATCATTCTACAGTGCATGCTACCCACAGATCTATGAAAGAAAAACCTTAAACAACAATCATCATTGAACTAATAACATGCACTACTCAATTGCACAAAATGATACTTAGATTCAGCCAATATCTTCCATCTGTTAATAAATATAGAAGCTCCTTACAGTACTATCAATTTATATCAAGGTGCATATGGATCTGATACACACATACATCGCTCTCTGTGATACATGTAATAATTCTCTACTATGCACCTAACATCATATATATAGGGTGGGGACTTTCCCTTCAATGCTTAACTACTCCAGAAATAGGTCACATGCTATTATTAGCCACACACCATTTAAAATTATAGCCATACATGCAAGTGCACTATCTATAGTCTTCTTGTAGTTCAACTGAAGTGTCGATTCTATTCTTAGCTTACCTCCATGCATATACACTTTGAACGACTTCTCCAAATATAGACAACACATGGCGCACATGTCTATGCTTCGTTGATGTGTTCTACATGCCATCTTCCAAAATTAGATCATCATGCCCAAAATCGGAAAAGTCCTAAAATCTAAACTTGCCTTCCACGTGCGGGTCCTTCCTATCCTTCCACACCTTTGATCTTGGCCTTCTATCCTGTGCGGACTTCTTATGTGATGTTTGGAAAAGTATTCCTTGATCAACACATAGTACAAGCTCATTTGGTGATTTCATAATTTTTTGAGTTCGTTTGTGACACTCTCCTCATATTCAGCAATTTTACAATCCAACAAACTTAGGGATTAAGCGAATATCAACTAAGTCTTTTATCCTCTCTCTTTCACCTAGGGTTTCAATTCTCATTTCATTATTACTTGTATCAAATATGTGCTATAGAACTTATTTATCATATGTGACTCTGTGATATCTAGGGTTTATCTTAAATACTTCTTTAGATATATCTCTTAATGAAGACGACATTAATTTCACATCGGATGAGTTTCCTTCTTAAGAATTGTTAGAGCATGATCCCCCCATTTATATTCATGTTTGCATGAATAATGTTGGGGTAAACATGGCTTATTTTATAATGGATTGGAGCTTAATATTTTTAATATGACATTTCTCCACCGATTTGGCTTCTCTAAGGCCTCTTTGGCACCTCTATTTCTATTCGTGGATTTGACAATATTCCTAAGCATGTCTTAGGTACTATTGTACTCCCCATAACCATTGGGCCATGTAAAGTACCTAATCCAAGCCAGGTGATGCCAAATAATCTTAATTATAATATTTTCTTTGGCAGCCTTGGATCCTTTCCATGTATGCAATTCCTTCCACTCTTCATACATGACTTAAATTCCTTTATCAAGGAGTTGTCTATGACGTTATAGTGGATCCTTTTCCATTCGTATACTATAATTCTATTGAGCACCTTGAAGACATTAGAATCTCTTCTGCATCTAGTTAGCATTTCTCCAAATATGGTCTAGGCTATAAGTATTTTCTTTGTTATGGTTTCTATGGTAATGGTTTAGGACCACATAGTCAAGGAGTCAGTTCTCCCCACTCAATCTAACAAGATCATCTTGGGATATCATCTTCTATCTAAATCTTATTTGGAGGCTTATACTATTCTACATACCTCTTCACTTCCTCTCGTATATCCATAGCTCATAAATGACTCTGCTACTATTACTTGGCCTAATTTGGACACTTTTACTACTGATGAATCTCTTGTAGAATACATGGAGGTTTACGATCACCTCACATATTTCCATCATAAGAAATTATGTCCATCACTTCTTCATGCTACCACCTACTTTGGAGAATTTGATATGCCTACTCTAACTTTCAATGCTCCTAACACCATTCCTACTGACCCATATATAGAGGACCAATCAACTCTTTTAAATAAACATACCATTCAATATAACCTCAACACTGCTACCAATCCGTAGATGGTTTTGCTAGCCACTTCTCTTACACCTTCCGAGTGATATTATATTCAACAAGTTATTCATGAATTTTCAAATATCTTTATATGGGACTATAGTGGTATGCCTGGTATTGATCCTTTTATAGTAATGCATAACATTGTCCTTAACCCTAGTGCAAAACTTCAACAAATAATTCACAAAATGTATACGAAGGTTGCACTCCTATTCAAAGAAGAAATATAATGACTATTAGACACTAAATTTATTCATGCTATGGATTATCCTAAGTGGGTGTCTAACATTATTCCAATTATGAAGCTAGATGACAGGGTCAGTTGCTACACAAATTTTCATGATCTCAATTAGGCATGTCCCAAGGATAGTTTCCCATTTCCACACATTTATGCCGTCGTTGATTTAACCATTGGATATAATATCCTTTATTTTATGGATGGATTTGATGGTTATAGTAAAATCAAAATCAATCTAGTAGATCAAGAAAAAAATTCATTTACGACGCCATGGGGAACATTTTGTTACACCATCATTCCCTTCAACCTTAAAAATGTTAGGTCCACTTACCATCGGGAAATGATGCATATATTTCATGAATATATTCATAATATCCTTGAAGATTATGTTGATGATATCCTTACCAAATCATGATATCATTCCACACATGCTCAAGATCTCCACACACTCTTCAAACTTTTACAAAAATGCTAAGTATGCTTGAATGAAAAGAAGTGTGTTTTTGGAGTTATAATTGGTAAGATCCTTGGGTATATTATTTCATGTGGAATTGAAATAGATACCAATAAAATCCATGCTATTATTAACATGCATCAACCTCACAATTTTCATTATTTACACTTACTACAAGGAAAAATCCAGGCCATCCACCATTTTATTACACAACTTGTTGATAAAACACAACATTTCACATGTTTGATGAAAAAGGATACTAAATTTTTCTGGGACAACCATCGTTAAATAACATTCGATGTTATTAAAGCACACATCTTAAATCCACCTGTCCTAGTACCTCCCATGCCTGAGTGAAATTTCTTATTATATATTTCCACTACATTTCATGCATTAGGATCCCTTCTTGCGTAACATAATGATTCTCAACGTGAGAGGGTAATCTATTAAATTAGTTGGACTTTACTCTCTTATGAATGTAATTACAGTTACATCAAGAAATTATTCCTTGGTCTCATCTTTGTGGAAGACAACTTGTACTGCTACCTTATTAACAATGAGGTTCTTATCATAACCAAGGTAGATTCTCTACGATACCTCTTGTCCCATACACATCTCTCGAGACATCTTGCATGATGGGTTATGATACTTACACAGTTTGAATTCAAATTTATTCCATAAAAAACAATCAAAGGTCAATTGATCATTGATCAAATAGCTAAGGAACCTCTGCTAGATGCATCACCTATTTGTGATTCCTTTCAAGACAATTGCACTTCTTATGCAATTGATACTGACACTTGGACCATGTAATTTGATGGGTCCCGTTGCCTCTCTAGAGAATGGGCTGGAATTGTTTTCATTACTCCACACAATGATCATCTCCCCTTTGCATATCACTTAGGGTTCTCATGTACAAATAACATTGCTAAGTACGAGGCCCTTATTCTCAGACTCACCATCGCACAAAAAACTTCGTATTCGTCATATCCACATACATGGTGATTTGTAGATTATTTTAAATCAAGCTAATGGTACGTATTAGACAAAAGATGAGTGTCTTGTCCTATATAATAACTTGGTTGAAATACACTTATCCACATTTGATTCTTACTCTCTTTTTGCTATTCCAAACAAGGACAATCATCATGCAAATACTATGGCTAGTGTGAAATCGCTCATCCCCCAAGATATCACTAATGAGCAAAAAGCATTCATCATTCACCACTTACGATAACCATTTACTGATAGCCCACCTCTTAAAGCTTGTGCCATCACATCCAGTAATGACCATCTCGAATGGTTCACTCTAATCTATAACTTTCTTTATCAGATAAATATTCCTAATGACCTTCTACCTCATGAAGCTTATCTCCTGTGACGCGAGGCCACATGATATTTTATGATTGGTGCAAGGTTATTCAAATGATAATTTGATGTCCATTTTATATGATGTAAAGGACTCACGGACATCCCCACCATTGTATCTAAGGTACATCATAGTTTATGCATTGGCAAATTTTGCAGCAATGATATATCACACAAGCTACTACATCAGGGATACTATTGGCCTACCATGGAGCAAGATTTCCTAGAATACACTAAACACTATGATAAATTCTAAAAACATGAAAATATCCACCATGCACCCGCATATGACCTTAAACCGATTGATCCATCACGACCCTTATCTTTATGGGGTTTTAATCTTATTGGCATGATAAATAGAGAATTGGTTGATGACCACACATATGTTATTACTTTCAAAGAATATTTTACTAAATGGGTCGAAGCAGCACCGTTACAAACTATCACTAGTCATGATATATGTGATTTCATCACTACTCACATCATTACATGCTTTGGAATTACCTCTTCCATTATCATTGCCAATGGGTATTATTTAAAAAATATGGATGTTAAAAGGATTTGCGTGAAATTCAAAATTAAACAATAATTCTATACTCTTATTACCCATAGGGAAATGGAAAAGTAGAGGCCACTGATAAGCCATTGTCAAAATATTACGCAAGATTGTTGATGATAGCAGTGCCAAATAACATAATCAAATTGTATATGATCTTTGGTATTACCACACTAGTGTGCTCACACCCACCAATGTTACACCATTATAACTGGAGTACGGTACTAAGGCCATCATTATACCAAAGATTGAAATACTGTCATTATGGGTCTCACTCAAAAGTATATTAAATGAAAATGAATATCACGAAAATCACCTACATGAGCTTGAAATTATTGAATCTCACCATGGCGAAGCTCTTGATACTTTTTGAGTATATCATTCTCACATCACCCATGCATTTAATCACAAAACATGACATGGAAATTTCAATGTGGGTGATCTTGTGTTAAAAGAAAATCAAAATAACATGAACATCAAATCTCCCCTAAAAGGAAAATTCAAACCTAACTGGATCGGTCCTTATGTAATCACGAACAAGCTTGGGGGTGGTTCCTATCTCCTTGCCACTCTCCTAGGTAATCTACTCAAGAACCCACTTAATGTGATGCATCTTAAATGATATTACACATAAGCCACATTCATTACCCTATGATGCACTCTTGTGCTAATGTTGACACTTGAATGTTAAGGGCATACTACATATATGAACCTCACACACTGAAAATTTCACGCACAATGCTTTACGATGAAACTTTATAACACCATCTTCTCACACATCACACTACCCTATGATGTAATATAGCTCCACTCTTCATACTAAAAAATTGAGGGTATAAATCTGAAATGAACCTCACCTTCATTCACACTCTATATGCTCAATACCTCAATAATCTATCTTTTTAGCGCACAATTCAAACCATTTTCTTGATGACACACTCTTGATTCTATATTATGTATAAACCACATTCATTACCCTATGATGCACTCTTGTGCTAATGTTAGCACTTGACCGTTAAGGGCATACTAGATACATGAACCTCACACACTGCACATTTCATGTTTAACGCTTTACGATACAACTTTCTAGCACCCTCTTCTCACACACCACACTAATATATGACACACTCTAGCTCCAAATTTCATACTCGACTACTGAGGATCTAAATATGAAATGAACCTCACCTTCATTCACAGTATTTATGCTTTTTGCTTCATTGATCTATAATTTTAGTGCACAATTCAAACCATTTTACCAATGATGCACTCTTGATTCTATGGTTCATTCTTGACTATCGAGTGGTATTTTCTAAACGAACCTCATCTCATACACATACATCTGCTTAGGGGGCATGCCACTCCTACCATATTCAAATTGTGTATCATTCCATCTCACTCATTCACAACATATTACATATCTTGGTTGCATATATTCTTGCTTACTTATGCTTACATGTACACTTTATTTCACATACTAGATGAATATTTTGTATGTCCTAATATTTTCTATATACATATGCATGTTCACTTGTTCTCTAGTTGTGAATACATACTTTACACAGATCTCACATGTTGCATGGATAATTGGCACTGTACCTCTTACCAATCCCACTGAGGCTTCTAAGACATCTAATTTCTTACAAACTACAAGTGATATTATTTTATTTTATACTAATTCCTATTCTTACTAATCTATCGATATATACATGCTTTGAAATAATTTTTATCTTTCTATCATGCTAACGGGTGTTTCATGTGTAACATTTAATTTACAGGAACTATTTTCCACCATGGTTGTCTAATACTTTACTTTCTAATGTTTGCTATTATATGTCATTGTTTATGAGCTATGCCATATGTATTTCTTGTTCATTGATTTTATGCTTTTGGCTGCTTCAACCCTGATTGTATTGCGACATTGTGAGTGATGTTCCATGTTTGAAACCCACTTTTTGAGGTTTACATTGTCTTCTTACTTTCCCGATTACACATTTCGTTCTATATGCATATTTTTCTTATTTGTACTAACACATGTCCTGTACACTTTGTTTGCATGTGCCTTGGTTTCTACCATGCACATTTCCTTCCCCATACAGGGTATCAGTTTCAAATCAACATCTAGTATTCTCCTTTGGGACACATTTTCCTAGTGATGTAGCATGCACCCCAAATAAGGGGGGCATACATTGGGTGAATAATTCACCCCATACACTAGTACACAATTACAGTTTAGGCATGTATAGTACATGAATAGAAAAAAGTTATAGTATTAGAATTACCTAGATTCTAACTTAGGTCCTCAACATAGCATAGACGCTAGCGCCCAGATATAGGCACTAGCATTTGGGTGCTCCTGAAATTTCATGAGAACCTATGACCAGGGGATGTTATAATTACTTTCTCAGATCAACATGGTTCATAGAAATCTACATAGTAGTTTTCATAGTACATGAATAGAACTCCAACAATTAGAATGCATTTTATCTCCTTTTTTTCTTTTTTTCTTAGATCAAACTAGAACAATCATGGAACAAATTAGGATTACACAATCTATAGTGGTGCATAAATTTGGGAAGTAGGTAGGGATGGAGAATAACACTAGACCTTTCTCCCTAACACTCTCTTCTGTCGTGGTGTGAGATCACCCAAAAATTTCATTCTTAGCATAAGATCGTAAAAAAAATCATTCTTGGCAAGAGATCATCCAAAAAACATGATCTTTAAAAGTAGTCCAGGACACTTTCTATCCCATTTCACTTGTCACGGATCATGTGCACACATTCCTTTTACTACTTTTCAAAATTTTATATACTTTTATAGAGTTTTCATAACACATGACTTTGACTACTCTTTTTCTCTTATTTTTGCAGGCATGTCCTTATGAAAAGAAACAATCACAAGCACAACACATCAATCATAACAATGAAAATAGGTACAACATAATGCAACACATACGCTTCACCCCTAGGGTTATTTCCTCTTTCTTAGCTTCCACGCTTCATTATTATCGCTAAAATTTTCTTGTCTCTTCGACATGATTTTGTCATCGATCTACATGGTTATCAAGTACACATATGCTATCTACTTTATGTTATTGAGTATTCACTTAAAACCATAAATTAGGGAAAATGTAGACAAAAAATCACACACTTGGGTACATTTCTAGGTCCTAATCACATACTACTATTCAAATGATTCCTAAGCGAGAAAATTAGTAATTGACTACTATCTTTGGCCTATTTATTGTCTTTCTTACTTTCTCTATGGTCTTACACACCCCATAGCACAACCTGATCTTCATTGTTTTATCTTTCTTGACTCTGGACACTAGCACCTAGTTAGGACGCCAGTGCCTAGGTGCCCTCATCCCCTCTAGGTGCCTCCGAAATCTTTATATCTTACTCATCTCTTTAAGGAATATTTAATCTTTTAGGCATCTTGTTTTATTACAGGCCATCCTTTTAGTTGTCAATTATGAAATTCAAACAAGGGAACCATATAAATACAAAGATATGTGATCATAGTAAAGGACCAAGTTTTAATCATATACTGTCATCACCTAAGGTTGCATCCAAAGGAACTCTAAGAGCATCAAGGCATCCATCTAGCACTCACTCAAGGGATAAGGGACTACATTTTTATGCATATAAACATAGGAGGGGAAGTTAATTTTTCCATACACACATTTATCTACATTGCTACACCTACCTACTACTCACTATCAAGTACATCTTGCATAAGAGTTTCCTAGGGCATGATGTCTACACACACAAACACAAACTATATGGATTTTGATATGTAGCTCAGTGATCAATTGTAAGTTTACTCTATCATGTGATTGGTGAGGTTAATATAACTCTCAATTTACATATTTTTCCTTATAGGATTTGATTTGTTATGGGGTTTTTAAGGAGGTCATTTGATTTGTATGTTACAAGAAAATTCGGTGATCA
This sequence comes from Taxus chinensis, assembly GCA_019776745.2. Taxonomy (NCBI): domain Eukaryota; kingdom Viridiplantae; phylum Streptophyta; class Pinopsida; order Cupressales; family Taxaceae; genus Taxus; species Taxus chinensis. Next base: position 18,646,448 of record CM034155.1, on the reverse strand, counting down.
TCTAGTGACATACTGGAGACCAACAACGAAGGTTAACAACCACCTTGCGACACCAAGAAAATTATATTTCAAGATTTTTTCACAGTCATAGGCTCCCACCAGAGGTCTCTAGTGCCTACGTGCCCTTGCCTTAGTCAAGGCACCCTAGTTCAGGCTCATTCGACAATTTCATAAAATTTTGTGTGTATGCGATAGTCTCCTCCATTCAATAGTTTTCCACTCCAACATAATTTTAGATTAAGTGAATATCAACTATGCCTTTTATCCTCTCTCTTACACCTAGGGTTTCAATTATCATTTACTTATTACTTATATCGGATCTATATTATAACACTTATCTATCATATGTGACTCTGTTATATCTAGGTTTTAGCTTAAATTATTATTATTATTAGATCAGTCAAATATAATGAACTAATGGAGTTGGAAGAGTTAATAGATTAAGCCATGCAAGTAGTGGACTTCAATCAAACTCAAGTAAATATGTGATTTGATAAGTAAGTAGTGGTTAGGATGTTTAAAAAAGGATATATTGTACTTAAATAAAATCAAGATAGAGCTAATATGGGTAACCACTCAATGTTTGATATAATACGGATTGGATCTTATGTAATCTCAAGCTGCATGTGACACAATGCTTTCCAATTGTTAAATTTGGAAGGAGAAGAGCTTATGATTCCATTCAATGATATATACCTTATTAAATCAAAGGATTATACCTTGTACATATTAATTTATTTTTATTTCCTTCAAGTGTTGTTGAGCACATGTTTTGTTGGTAGGTGTAGTTTGATTTGTAACAAGTACTTGTGCATGTTCCATTTAAACATATATGATTTTATATTTTATATATAGTTGTGTGGCCCCTTTGCTGATATTATGTATTCAGTTTAGAATAGGTTTTACGGTGAAAAAGGTATTCTGGGACAATATCAAAGTGTATTCATCAAAATCCAAGATCATTTTAAAAACAAAGTTCTCCATACTTCTTCCTTGGCCAAAAAAATGATTTTTAGTATAGTTTACAAGTTTAAAGTACTAAAAAATCAGTCTTCAAAGGAACCTACATGTATGTTTTGAGTTCATGTAGGTTCAAGGGTGTTTTTTAAAATTTATATGATCATATTTTCAAGTTCTTAGGGCTAACTTCATGCCTAATAGATGCTTCAAGGACACTAATCTTCTATCTAGTGGGTAGATAACGCCAATGAGTTTCCAAATTGTTATCCAAACCCCCCCCCCCCCTTGTAATTTTGGAAAAATCATGTCTTTGGTTGATGAAAATGGTAAAGATCTAGCCATATAAATGCTTTGGAGATAGCCACATACAAGGACACCAAAAAAAGGGGAGTAACGTAAAGGACTTGGGCAGATTTTTTTGTTCAAAAAATATGGAAAATTAATTGTAGTGTTCCACATAATGTGGGAACATGATGTTCTGAAGGTTTTCCTAACTGTGGAATGAAGCAGTGAAAGAAGTAAAGCAAAGGGTAAGGAATTCAGACTGTAGTTAAAGGAAGATGTGGATATAGTGTTCCACAGGTTCTCCTAACCCTCGAAATGAAGAAACATGAACTGTTAAGTAAATGCTGCACAAAATTAAGTGAATACCACAAAATCCATCGTATTCTTTAAGTTCTATGTAATATTTAAAATATGTGAAGTAAAAAAAAAATAGATAAAACCAAATAAAGGTTGTAAAAAGTCATGGAACCAAGCGGTATTGGTTTTTTTTCCCATAAATTTTGTTGTGGAGCTCCAAATTTGATCAAATTAGTGTTGTTGGAATTGTCTCTTCAAGGGAATCATTTTGGCATAAAGAGACATATAATTCAATGCTTTTTGGAGGGATGAAATTTAAAACATGAGTTCAGTAGGGAAAAATCACACTTCAGATGTCCAACCACCTCACCAACCAAAATTTAATGTTTAATGGAACCCATACCTTGTCTTGTAACTCTGATGGTGTGCAAATTAAAGGAAGAAAGGATGCCCATGATTTATACTACAAAAATATGGCTCAGGGTCGTTGGTGGGTGAATTTCAATTATTATGTAGTTGACTTCATGTTTTCCCTCTCTTTTTATCTTACCTTCACATTCTGGTATAAATGTAAGTGCTCCAACATGATAAAAGGGTTCTCTTCTATTGGGTTTAGAGATCTACTTTAGAGTTTTACAACTTTAATGACTTCAAACCTCTGCGACTATAATTTTTGTAAGTTTTTCAAACCTCTTCTACGGAAATGTAAGTATTTTTTAAAGCGATATGTAATTGTTGTTCAATCATTTAAATGTAGTGTATTTGATTTGAATCTCTTTCCCTCTTATTTTATCTTTAATCTATTCACTTGTCTATAGTAAAACTATGTTTTAATATTTGATTCTTACATGTGTCGTTTTATTTATGTCTCTACAGGTCAAATTTGAACTCTGTTTTAGCTTTGGTGCATTACCTTATTTAATTTTTCAATAGTTTCCCCCTTCTCAACCATGGTCTGTGAATATTTATAGTTTATATTTATTTTAGTTTCACTTTGAAGTTGTAGGTTAGTTTGTAGTAGGCTAAGACAAAAGGAACCATCTGTTTCTAGAGGTTTGTCTCACTTTTTAAGGTCCCACACTTAGAGAAAATCCCATGTTACCCAAAATGTATGTTATAAATTCATGACCATGTAGAGGGTGTAAATTTTGTATGTTAATAATTAATTCTTCTTTTCCTTCTACACATGTTGTTATATTTGATGATAAGTACATACTTAAACATGATGTTATTTCTCGTCCAATTTATATTCAAGATTTTTTCAATCAAAAACCTCTCCATAGTGTATTGGTTGATAGTAGTTCTAAGAACAAAATGTATAGTCTCACATTTCTTACTTATTTGGTTTATACTAAGAAACATTTTAATTCAATGCAAAATCTTCTAATTAATCTATTGGACACATTGGTCTCCCTCTTAGAGTGGGATAAACTACTATCGTTGAAAATTATTCAGTTAATAATATTATAGGGACATGTCACATTATTGTAAGGCATCCTTGGATTCATAATATTAGGTATGTTCCTTCTCTTATTCATAATTGTGTTTAATACATTCATTGCAATCAAGTATTTTTTATATAAGGGTATTGATTATGATATTCCTTTACCAAATATGCCACCTATTCCTTCTTCTAATATAGAAATGGTTTTAAAACCATACCTATCTAGTATAATTATGTTATATCCACATGTCCTACTTTACACAAGTCTTCTACTAGGTATCCTCCTAATTGAAATTCATCTCCTGATCATGTCCCACAACCTCATCTTAAAATGGTACATCTCACTCCTATTTTGCATGATATTTTATTGAGGTGAAAACCTACTATAATTATGAGTTCCTCTCCTTATCTTATTGATTACATCATATAATATTTTTTTTTTGCATTTTTCATAAGATAAAAAACATTTAAATATTCCAAAAAATCTAAAAATTAAGATCCGAGCATGAATTTTTATTATAATTTCTATTTTATATATGTTGTTTATCACATGGATTTATTGATAACATATTATATATTCAATACACACATGCATTTCACAAGGTATGTGAGCATGATCCATGATACACAAGGATTTACATGATCATATATATTAGAATTACCCTTTACTCATTGACCATGCAAATATAGGAGCATATTCTACACTATTAGGTGTTATATTTCTATTTGAATTTAATTTCATTACTTTCACTTATCTTAATTGTATCTATGTTTTAAACTATACTATGTTTCTATCAAAATATTTGACATTTTCATACGTAGATTTTGCAGAATAGTGACTTTGGATCCATTTAACTTATACTACTATTTACTTTCTTACTATATACATTATGTATTATGTGATTATTATATGTGCCCTTTGGCCTATCTTTGTGATTTTGTGTAACACTCTTGTCTCCATTTTTATAGCCTTATTGAGAAGCTGCACACTTGTTTAGGGGTAAGAATTCTGATAAGGAATGGTGTTGGAAGAGATTATCCTTTTGGCCCCCATTCTCATGAAAAGGGAAACTTGTTGTGAGGCCTTTATATGGCTAGGTAGAGAATAATGGCTTTCACTAGGATTATTCCCTTGAGAATCTAGCCTTAATCAGAGGGGTTAGTACCACTATATGGTCTATGTTGTTTAATACCTTTCATGGGGAGGAGCTTCAGATACCAAGTCCCACTAGTGGTCACTCTCTTAGGCCCGAACCTGGAGTTAAGGGGTGATTCTTGAAGACCGTGTTTTCCCCTGGCCATCCTAAAAAAAGGGAATATTCCATTTTAGGAAAGATAAAAAACTATTAGCCTTTCTTATTTATAATTTCATCCAATTTTCATGTGTACAAAATCACGTCCCTTATATTTGTACCTTGTCCTTTTATATGACATTATGTGTGAAATTGATTTCTTTACTTACATGTTTATGTATTTTAATACTTAAATTTACTTACATGTTTGGTGTCTGCGTTATCTCCTTACATCATGTTGTATATCACACTCTTTCTTGAAATTCCTGTTCTACATGGTGGCCACCTACAATATTTTCTGTGTTCCAAATATTATTATATGTTATATTTAACATTTAAAAACTTCAATTGTTTTGAGTCAAACAATCTACAATCTATCTCACTCACCTCAAAGAGGGAATATTCATTGGGATTATTACAAGAATATAAATACAATTGAGGAACACATGTAAAATTGAATATTACATAATACAATGGGACAATTTATACAGAAATAGTTATAAGTATAAATAAAAATATCACATAACCCTTTAATCTAGATAAAACTTTCCAAAAGAGTGCTACATGCTTAGTCCTAGGTCATATATCAAGATATGTATAGTCAAAATATGGCTAAGATTATCTCCTAACATGTCATATAATATTGATTTATTCTTTCATATGCTTAGTATGTCAGCCTTGGTGCTTTACATAACATAGTAGTAGGGTATATAAATGAGATAGAAAGTGGTAGATGATCAACGTATCTAGAGCTTGAGTCTTATTGTATGGTTTGTTGGTTTCCCCCTCGAAATGCTAAATCATTATACTTGTATATTATGATCATTTATATAGATTTTGGAGTTATATTGTTGTTTATATTTAAGAAATTTCATTACAAGTGGTATTAGAGCTTAAATTTAGGCCAAATTTAGGTTAAAACCTCAATTTCAAGGGCTCACCTATATATCCTAATAATTTGTGAATTTTTATTCCATTTTCCCTTGGATTTATGAAATATTGATATCAAGTTACCTAGAAATTTCATTTGATTTTTATCCACTCTATGGAAGTTATTACAATTTTTTTTTTCATAAATTCACTCCATACGCCACAATTTTTGGACTTTTTCAAAGTTTGTAACATTTTTTGAAATATATACAAAAATTAAAAGGGGGTTTATTCTTTTTTTTTTATAATTTTAATCCAAAAATAATTCTAAAAATAGACACTTAAATCTTGGTTAAATGATTTTGTTCTTTAAACCCTAATTTTTTTGCATCATGGGGATGTCATCTTTTTATAGAAATATAGAGATTGGTGCTATAGAATGGTGGTTCAAATTTAAGAAGAATTATTTTTCATATATATGGACATGGTTTTGGTTTTATTTTTCTTAATGGTATAATATAGATTTGGGTATCTCAATTGAATCAAAAGAGTTCATATTTCTCTTGGTAGGAAATGGAAGAATTTTTCTTGGCCAAGTGGAAAAATAAAGAAGAGGACGAGAACAAAAAACAATGATGTTGTGGAAAAAATGAAAAATAACAAGGAAAATAAAAAGGAGAAGAAAAGGGGGAGGAGAATGAGGAGGAGATGAAGAATGAGAAGATGGATAAGGAGAAGGAGAAGGAGATGGAGGAGGAGAATGAGAAGGAAAATGAGAAGGAGAAGGATAAGGCTAAGAAGGAGAATAAGGAGGATGAGAGGTAGACGTAGAAGAAAAATAATATATGGGTGATTTAAAAGGAAATGAAGAGGATTAAGTTGAAGAATAAATAGAGGATAAGATTTCATATAGTGTAGCTCTAAATATGGAAGATTCAATATTTTACTTTGGAGAGTACATCCATAGGAAAATAATATAAAGGAACTTCAAGTGGATGGTAATAAGATTCAATTTTTGAAGATTTTGAATATTTCTAGTTTGAAAGAAATTTCTCCACTTTTGCATGCCTATCACATTCCTATCTTAGAGAATGTCATTACAAAAAATGTTTCTGTATAGATAGAGTTACTTGAGTTGGATAAATAACTCCAAATAAGTTTGGAACATGAAGAAATATTTAGATATGCAATAAGAGGGTGAAGAAGAGATAAATTATGAGTATCTAATCAAGTAGGGAAGAATCAAGAAAATGAGTCTGAAACATGGGAGGAGGAATATTTCTTGTACCAACATCCAAATATCATCAAAATTGAATACTATAATTGTTTGAAGAAGCCTCTTGAAATGGTCAACATGGGGGAAAATTTTGTTTTGAAGGGGAGGGGCATGTTGTGCCCTTAGTCCTAACACCTAAGTCATATGTTAGGATATGGATAACCAACATGTGGCTAAAATTATCTCCTAACATGTTACATTATATTTATTTATGATATCATATTCTTAGTAGGTCATCCTTTGTGCTTTACATAACATAGTAGGGTATATAGGATTTAGTAAGTGGTATATGATCATCATATTGAGAACTTAAATCTTATTGTATGGTTTGGAGGTTTCCCCCTCAAAGTGGACAAGTCATTCTACTTTTATATTGTGAATCATTTTTATATATGTTTTTTGTCCTTTGGTTTTATATCACTTCTAATATATAGATCTATCGAAGTAATTTCATTACAAAGAAGACATAAAAATATTCTCTAGGGATGATTTTGATATCCAATTTCATAATGTTTAAGGAAAATATATATTTTTAGAGGTCTATGATATATATTTAAGGATAGATACATAGTTTTAGTTCATATTTCACTACATCTTATGAAACAATGGAGGGGGAATGGTGATGATTTCATTCCAAATATCCAACATCAAGTTTAAAAATTTATATTTAGCATGCATTTACATTATAAAATTCACATGGTACAAGCATGAGCATGTTGATCATTTTTTCTACATTGTTGATAGGGGTCTTCATCGATTATTGCATAAATGGTGAAGATATATATCAAGCTGCCAAAGGCTAGAGATAGCCACAGAGAGATAGAGCTAACTGTGAAGGATAGAAGATAGCCACAAATAAAATAATGGTTTCACATAGAAAAGGAAAAAGCCACCAAACAATGAAGAAAGTTGTGGTAAACTAGGTAAAGCCGCAAGATATGGAGAAAGCCGCCGAAGACTAGTAAAATCCGCATAACACTGGAAATAGCCACGAAAGCTGACGTAAAGCCACAAAATGAAGATAAATTAGATAAAAGCTGACAGAGACACGAGTCACAAGAAGTTTATTTTGGAACATATTGTATTTTTTATATTTATTGTAACTAATTTATTTTATATGGGTGCATTATAAGAAATATATGAGTGAGTGCCATTTTGAGAGATGTTTTACAAGAGTTGGGATATATGAGATAAAATGAGAAGACTGTATAATGTAATCATTATTGATAAATAAATAAATATTGGAGTTTCGGATGAAATCTATTATTTTATTTCATTTGCATTTCTGTTCATAGACTAGATGTGGTGTATTTCCCGAGTACGTCCTTAACTAAGGTCGATTATTCCTAAGCCTCATAAGTCTATCATGGTCTTAGGTCAACATTTGGTGTCTGAGCCTAGGTTCCTTGTGTTAAGCATATGTAAGGAAATATTTCACTTCTAGGGTATTGAAACCCACATTATTAGAGATTGAAAAGTGGCGGGAGAAGTAGATCAACATATTCATAAAAGGATAATAAAAAAGGAAGAAGATAACTTATAAAGCAACAAAAGCATAAGTATTTGGAGAGTATAGAGAAGAATTTTGGGCTGATTTTCCACCTCAATTGTGGCCCTACTTATTAGCCCATGTAAAGTGGATAGAATGGTCATGGATGTATTTGAGAAAACATTTTGAGTGGGACACAACAACATTAACCATAGTAAAATATCTTGACAAACTATGGACCAGAGAAATCGACTATTGGTACGAAACTAATCTATATTCTTAAATCATCATGTGGGTAATTCAAGGTTGGACCAGCTTTGATAACAAGAAGCAAGATGTTCTAAGTGGATCCTACAGTCGATTTATTCAGTCAGTTCAATTTTTAATTAAAGTGTTAATGATTAAAAAGGGATTAATTGGAGAAGCAAAAAAGTTCCTTTAGGGGGACAAACACCATGAGATGGAAGATGTGAAGGGGGCAATCTAAGGATCACGAATTGTCAAAAATAATGGGGTGCTGGTTGGGGTTGCAGAAATAGGATGACATGGGGAAAAAGAAAAAGAAATCAAAATTATATAGTTAGCAAAGAAAAATTAATATAATTAAGGATAATTAGTGATTTTTGGGGTGATAATTAAAGATAAGAAAGGATGAGGAGGATGAAAGAAAGAGCAATGATAATAACATAGAAGAAAGAAGTAGAGAAAAAATTAGAAAAATAAAAGATAGCCCGAGAAGAAAGAGTGAAGAAAATGAATGAGAGGAAGGAAAATTTGAATAAAGTTAAGAAGGAAGAAAATAAAGTAGATAAAGTAGAATCACCCACATAAAGAGGAGGTCATCAATTGACTCACCCAAAAACATAGGTGGACGTATCGAGTCTAGCTATAATACCTACATCTTATGGAAACCAACAAGGTTTTGTCACTCTACAAGACATAATGGATCAATATACTATAGAGAGTCCAGTTCAATAGGCCATAACGAGATAAGCTATCCTGATGAGAGATATACAACAACTGGTAGGATGGTTATAACCAACATTTAAAAGAGTACTAGAAGTAGAAGGGTGGAGTGAAGAAGAATTAAGAACCCCATTGATGATTAAATAAAGAGGCGAAGAAGAAGAAGAAGTAATGGAAATGAAGGAGTTAATTGAAGAATTTGGAGACAAAATAAAAATAATAGATGAGGAAAAGAAAGAGGTAGAAATTATAAATAAACTAGAATAAGAAAAGATAGAGGTCATAGAAGAGAAAATTGAGGAAAGAGATAGAGAGGAGAATCAAGAAAGAGGGAAAGAGAAGCAAAATAAGAAGAGAGGAAGTGATGGGGGATTAAAAGAAGGATATAGATTAAGAAATAATAAAGATAGAAAGGTAGTTATGGAAAATAGTAGCTATGAAAAGTCACCAAATAAAGGCGTGCCCCTCAACCAAAACATGAGCCCAAAAGAGATGAACCTCAAAAGCAGATTCCATTCTATGTGTTGCTTAATACACCAGTTGAGAATCTAGAAAAAGGAAAGAGTTTGGAGGAAAGATATCAAATATTGCTAGAAGAGAATCAGAGAAGATAAGAGATAGTGCGATAATTCCAAGAACTATTGAGTGAAATTTACTTCGATATTGAATTAAGTAGAGATAAGGGAAGAAAGAACAATTGAAAACCTATCCTTAACCAAATGAAGAAAGTAAATCAAGTTAAACAACAATCCATTATTTAGAAAATAATGAATACTCAATAAAAAATGGTCTAGAAGATAAAGATGCCAATTTTTTACAAGGACTCTAATGATGCATTGGAACACTTGTTCCTATTAGAAGCCTCCTGGAAGAAAAATAATACAATAGATGAAGCTACTAATATACAAAATTTCACATACGCATTAAGAGATTATGCACTACGTTGGTATATGAAGATAATTTCTGAAGCAGCGAAAGCATGGGTTGACATTGAATAATAATTTAAGATGAATTTCCATTTCCCATAGGCACCGACAGGAGTAGGAAAGATGAGAGACCTTATAGAGAGAGAATGAGAATTAGTGATGGAATTTAGTTAGAGATTTAATAATGTTACCAGAAATTTAGAAGATCCCCTAACAGATAAGAAGAGAATTGAGTGGTTCACATCAGGGCTACTTCCTTATCTTAGGGAAGCATTAGATTCACAACAGTTTAAGGCATTGTCAAAAGTAATTGAAATGGAAATAAAATTGGAAGCCCAGCCATAGATAAGAGAGGGTAAAACTTCAATAAAGATTGAATTAGAGAGGTTATAATTAGAACTAGAAAATCTAATGTTACAGCAGGAGATTTAGAGGACTAAAGGATTAAGTAGTTCACCTCCAAAAAGCAATATGAGGCCAAAGATATGGTGTACATTCTATTACAACAAAGGTCATAGTATAATTGAATGCCCATACTTTGAAAATGAAAAAAGAGAAGATGCAGTGAGAGTAAATTCATCATAAAAATAATCATCTAGCAATATAGCTCCGTTAGAAAGGATATGGTGTGGTATTTATAGACTTTGGGACTAGCACACTCAGGACACTTGTCCCTTACTTGAAGTGGAACTTCCTACGAATCAAATGATGTACTATACTGAATATGTGTCATATAATCACTATTATCATACTTTCCCTGTGGTTGATGCATTAGACAACTTAAAATATTATGCTACCAAAAGAGTAATGGCGCTAGTCAAAATGCAACTCCTAATCCCCCACCTGCTCAACTAGCAATTCAACCAGTGATTCTACTTGTGAATATGCCACCTTCACAACAAATGATAACTACACTGCAATATGAAAATCCACAAGGATGTCAACCTCAGTATGGAGGAGAATATCAATGAAGTAACTATAACCCTAACTACCAATGTTACAATATGACAGAGGATACCGCGAAGGGTACTGAGGTGGATATATAGGAAATTACAGAGGTGGATATAGAGGAAGATATGAAAAATACCATGATGGTAGGGGATATCAATGTTATAATGATGGGGGTTACTGTGGGGGTTATAGGGATAACCAAAGAGGAGGATATCAGGATAGAAGACCCATAACTTGTGATAAATGCGGATAGATGGGAATTTTACAAGGAATTGTATAGAAGCTAATCCCTGCATATTTTTCCATGAGAAATGCCATGATGCATTTAATTTTCCTAAGGTTTCCTAGTTCTACAGTAGTGAAATAACAAAATAAGAAGCATTGGTAGCATATGCTCAAAGAAAGGTGTATCAAATCACTAGAATCCTTTAGGGCAAAGAAACTATACCAAAAGATAAATCCATAAGGGTCATTGCTTAAGGAACCACTACTTCATAAAGTAGACCAGTAGAAGAAGATAAGAAAGAGGAGGTAAAAGAAATTTACATGAGAAGAAAAACAATGAAAGCTGGAAAAATTATTGAATAACCTCGATACAGAGTAGTTGTCATAACCAAAAGTTCCACCAAGAATGAGGTGGTCCCCAAAAAGAAGAAAATAATAAGGTTACCACAGTAAAAAAATTATTCTGATGAAGAGGAGTGGAATGCTAAAGAAATTAGGACAAGGTTGTATGTAAAAGAAGTTAAAAGGAGTAGAGCACAAGTACATGAAGAAAAAGCTATTGAAGAAAGAGAGAAGAACTATTTTTTAAAGAAGTACTTGCATTAAAAGAACTAGAAAAATTAACTATCAATCATGATTTTGTAGAGAAGATGATGCAATTTACCAAGTATTGGAACAAAGAAGAAATGACTCATCACATCCATAGAATTGAAGTAGGATACAATAAAAAGAAAAGAAACATATTTCAGACTCAACGAACATGGTGCCAGTCCTCCATCTACATAGAAGTATATACTTTTGATACTATAATGACCAAAGTATTACTGGATCTCGGCATAGACATCAATATGATGTCTAAAACTACATTGGAAATGCTTGGAATACCTACTATGGAACCCGTGAGGTACTTTATCAGATTTACAAATGGATCATCTATACAATTGCTAGGAGTGCTAAAGAATGTAGTGGTGAATTTTAAGGGAATTAAGAAGATGGTGGACTTTGAAGTGGTAGAGAATGTTGCTGAGAATCCTTCATATAACACTATTTTATCTTTAGAATGGTTTGTAGGCTGCAATGGAACATTAAGTTCTGAAGAAGAAGAGGTAACATTGAATTTAGATGGGATACGTGTTCATGTACCCTTCCATGTAGGAATGAGTTCTGTATGTGTAGAAGAAGTATGACATAACACAAAAGAGGATGATTTCGATGAAATAAAAGGAGTATACTCATCAAATTTTTTTCCAGTATTAATAAGGAATTTGAACCGAACTCAGATGGTGATATTTTAGTTAAATCAAGAGATACCACTGAAGGGTCAGATAATGTGGTAGAAGATTGGATACATGGGTTTTCAGAGTCAAGCAATTAGAAATTACATTTTGCAAGAAGAATACCACCTAGGATCATCACACTAGGAGATAATTACAATACCGTAGGTGATATTTTCACACCTGCCAGAGACAAATTTGAAGAAGAAGATGAATATTACTCGGCACAAGAAGTATAAGAAGAATATATTTTTATGTCAGCAAAAGATATTTATTCTGCGGAAGAAGAAGAGGTGAAAGAAATTATAATCAAAAGAGTATATTGGATGAGCCATAAAGCATCTCACTAAACACTACCCAAATACTCAGGATTTGGAGACCTAGAAGGGTAAATAAAAATTATGGAAAGAATATTTCCTAATGAGAAGGAAAGAATGGAGGCGTTAGATAATACCTTGACTATCAATGCCACAATTTGGTAGGAAACACATAAGCATAATGTAACTCATTGGAACTTGGTAACAACATTGCTCAAATCTAGAATTATGGAAAGTGAAGGCTACTATGCCATGATTCCCAAATAATCCATGAGAAACTGATCCGCATAAGCACATTTAGGTTTGTGAATGACACTGATGGTTATGCAAGGAGACTTCTCCCTTACTATAGATTCAATTGTTCGTATGGAACCTTGGGCCCATAATGAGATCGTGGTATTCACACTAAGAAATTTTAAGGGAGACTAGAGATTGGGATCAAACAGTTAAAGATTTCTATCATACCTTTAACTTTTGGGATGCTGATTTAAATGTATTAAGAGAATTACACAAGATTTGTAATTTCCTATTTTTGACACCATATGAAGCCATAAAACAACATTCTAAATAAGAGAAGAGAGAAGAACTTGAGATCCTAAAACCTCAAGAAATTTGTATGATGAATCCAGAAATGGATCGGTGTTTTAATGTAGAAAAACAAGAAAGAGAAGAGAAACTAGATAACTCAAGATACACGGTTATATAGGATGAACAAATAGTAGTGGAGAAGAAAGATGAAGGAGAAAAATACTATTTCCAACCCTTGAAGATTAGGAATTAAAACATTAGGACAAATTGAGAGGATAATTTTTCCAAAATATGAGACTATTGGCTGGAGGAAGAAGTGGCTAAAGTGGTAGAATTACTATGGGAGTTTCAAGATATCTTTCCAAAGGAATTAAAAGAACTGAAGGGAATCAAATAGGATCTAGGGACAATGAAAATTAAGATAACATATGGATTCAAGACAATAAAAAAGAGACCATATAGATTGAATCCCAATTTGAAGGTGAAAGTAAAGTCAGATTTTGATAAGATGTTAAATGCTAGGATCATTAAACTTGTGGATGATTGAGAATGGATCAGTCCCATGGTGATCCAAAATAAGAATATTAGAGAGATTCACATGTGCGTAGATTACAGGGATTTGAATAAAGCATGTTTGCACGATCCATTTCTAACCCCTTTTACAGAAGAAGTACTAGAAAATGTGGTTGGTAGAGAGGTATACTCATTCAAAGATGGATTCTTTGGTTATTACTAAGTCAAAATTTCCCCATAAGACCAGCCTAAAACTAATTTTTCCATAGAATGGGGGGACCTTTATATATACAGTTATGACATTTGGGCTTAAGAATGCCCAAACAATAATTAGTAGGATGATGGTTAATGCATTCAAAGATTTCATTCATGATTTTGTAAAAGTTTATCTTGATGATTGGACAATTTATTTCCTACTAAAGAACCACATACAAGTAATAAGGCTGATTTTTCAAATGTGCAAAGCCTTGGAAATATCATTAAATTTGAAAAAAGGTATTTTCTTGACTCCCTTTGGCATACTACTAGGGCACATAATCTCTAAAGAAGGCCTATTGATTGATCCATTAAAGACTTATGTGATTATTAATTTACCACCAACAAAAATGCAGAAAGAGGTGAGGAAAATCCTTGGATACACAAGATATCATAGAAAATTCATCAGAAACTAGGCGGAGATAAGTACCCCATTAGAGGAATTCTTAAAGAAGATAACAAACAACCAAATCTCTTGTTCAAAATAATGTGTGGATGCATTTGAGATCCTAAAATATAAAATTTTATATGCACCCATTTTGATTTTTCCTAATTAGAAGGTACCTTTCCATGTTCATATGGATGCATCAAGGAATGCAATTGGAGCCATATTAACTCATTTGCAAGACAAAATGGATCATCTTATAACATTTTCAAGTAGGAAGTTGAAAAAGGAAGAGAGGGATTATACAATAACAGAAAGGGAATTGAGTATGGTTTATGCCCTGATGAAATACATATAATACTTATTAGCCACTTCCTTCACATTTTATACTGATGATGAACCTTCAAAGTATTTGTTTAATAGACTATTTTCGTAACAGAGAGTATGTAGATGGCTCATGTTTTTTCAAGAATTTGATTTCACAGTGGAAGCAAAACCTCGTAAACTAACTAATGGCCTAGATTATTTGTCAAGAATTGAAAATGGAGAAGATGATGGACCTATAGATGATAATTTCCCTTGTCATCATTTATTTTGGATAGAAGCCATGCCTAAAGAATTTGATGAAATTGCACAACTTCTAAAGACAAGAGAATTCCCAAATGACTATACCCAGCATCAGAAGAGGAATTTTACAAGTAAAGAATTTCCATTTACATTGATTCAAGGACAATTATATAAAAAGGGACAAGATGATGTCCTTATAAGAGTAGCCCTAGAGCATGAGAGGATTTTTTTTTATTGAAGCACATGAAGCCATAACGGGTGGTCACAATAGAGGAGAGTAGACAAAAATAAAGGTAATGATGGTTGGTCTATATTATCCTATGCTTTTCAATGATGCACATCAACATGTCAAATCATGTGACATATGCCAGAGAGTATGGAAACCCAATGCAAGGGATGAGATGTCACTGAGACCTTTTTTAGATTTAGTGCCATTCAAAAAATGGGCTACTAATTTCATTGGACCTATAAAACTAGCCTCTAAACATTCCCAAGAAATATTTAAGATGGGTGGAAGCGGTTCCCATAAAATATTGTACTGCAAAAACAATTACCAAATTCATATATGAAAACATCATTACCCGGTTTGGGTTTCCGTTGAATATTACTAGTGATCAAGGCAAACACTTTGTGAATGCAACTATTCAAGAATTATTGAGTGGGTTTATGATAAATCAAATTAGAAGTACTCCATATCATCCCCAAGTAAATGGAACAACATAAACACTCAATAAGGTACTGGAGAAGGTGTTAACAAAAATTTGTTCTCTAAATATTGCATATTGGGATTTGAAGATACCCATTACTCTATGGGCATACCTCACAACATATAAAAGGATTAAAAATTACTCACCATTTAGACTAGTATATGGATTAAAATCCGTGGTTCCCATATAACTTGTGCTCCAAAGTCTAAGGATTGTAGTAGCCTTTAGAATGACTGAATATGATTCACTCCATGAAAGGTTAATAGAGTTAGAAAAACTGGATGAGAAGAGGTTCATAGCCATGTATAACCAGACCTAGGAGAAGAGAAGAAATAAGGCATGGCATGATCGCCACATCAAGAGGAAACAATTTGATATTGGAGACTAGGTACTTTTGTATAATAGTAAGTATAAGCATCCAGGAAAGTTGAAGGTAAGATGGCTTGGACCATATATCATTAAGGAGATCTTTACTTTTGGAGCAGTAAAATTACAAAAAAAATTAGTTTAAATAACTCCAAGGATATGTGAATGGAGCAAGGCTCAAAATATATGTGACTTGAAAATTAAGAACACAATAAATAAGTAAAAACAAAAAGCAAACAAATATGCTGACCTACTCTGAAAACCGGTAATTCGGCAGGATAGGTTGAGTGATAGGATGAAAACCTGTGAGGGTGTATTTACTCTTGGATAAATAGAAACATGAGGAGCAATAATGAAATGTAGAGCAGGGAAGACCACATGTAGGAATAATAACTCGCAACCTATCTAGAAGAGATGGAAAGAACAGATAGGCCGAGGGGTGGGATGAAAACCCACAAGGTTGTCCTTACTCTTTGAAATAGAAACAAAATATAGAATAAAACAAAGATCCATGGAGGAAGAATAATTGTGTAATAAAGAAACCCACACAATAAAGAGAAGAAGAATACCCATACGCCAGAGAAAAAGAAGAAGAAAAATAAAATCACAAAATAAAAAGAAACTAGCAAAATCACGCAAATAAGGAATGGGAAAAAACAACAGATTGAATAAATGCTACAGAACACATAGAAATAAATAATGGGAAGAACCATATAAAGGAGGAATGGAAAAAACCATGGAAGTAGAAGGTGAGGGTAAACTGCGAAACAAAGGAAAAAATAATAACCATGAAACAAAGGAAGGAAAATCCATGTAAAAACCTTGTATAAACTGCGTAGTAAGGAAAACCATGAAATAAAGCAAAAGACGCGAAACAAAGCAAAATGTGACTTAGAAAGAAAATAATAAACGCGGTAGGTTTACATAAAGGATACATAAGAGGTTGATTACGAAATTCTAAGGCATTATAAACATAAGAAGAGATCAAGAAAAATATCGAAGGGTGATAAAGCGAGCTAAGGTAAAACTAGGGGAAAAAAGAAGAAGACATGGACATGTCCAATCGAAGTCACACAAACAGAGCTTTTACAGTCTCAAAATATCAGAAGCACTCCATGAAATAAAATATGCATGATCCATAGGGGGTATTTTCACTTATTCCCTTCAAATTTGCATGTACACATGACCTCCAGAGATACATTCATTACCCCATTAATGAATACAATCATACTAGATTGGAAGTGGATAGGGCATTATTGGTTGTTAAAAATTTGAAGACCCAATAAGAGGAATATAAGAAAACTGTACAAAGTAATTAGGGGAATTAAAAAATCAATGCATGGAGTAAAATTTTCTATTTCCCTAGGGCAGACAGGGTGATCAAAGTTCTCCTTATCCATCTACAGAATCAAATGATTCTCTATCTTGATCAACCTTACCAAATCAACAATGAAGTAGTTGCTAGGGTTATCGGGCTAAAGGAAAAAGGAAGGTATTCCCTAAAAAATAAAAAAAGGTTCCAATGAAGGATACAATGAGGGTGATGGGTGTCACAACATGCAAATGAGGCACCAAAATCTCCAATATTTTGAATACTACTTTGAGGTATGGTACCAAAGCCATTTGTTTGAAAATTTATCACACTAATAGGGAGGATAAAGCCCATGGCATTAGTGCCCAAATTGCATTAGATATGGTTATGGCCCACTATGAATATAACCTAGCTAAGTTATTAGCAACAAAATTCCATGAAATTTTAAAGAGAATAAATGAATGAAAACACACATTCTGCTATGGCTCGATATTATTGTGTCTCTCTATGTATTTCATAAAAGTACTCCCCCAGAAAGAAGAAGTAGTCAATTAGAAGTTGAACACCCCTATAGTAGAACAAATTTGGGAACATATGAAAACAATGGAT